>VZRZ01008463.1:803680-861065 GCA_013398175.1 Climacteris rufus | reverse complement strand
TTTTTTTTTTTTTTTGCTATAGCTGTGATCAAGACTTGCAAAGGTTGCTTTTCTGGGGGAGAGGTTTTGCCACCTCATAACCTACCCCACTGGTTCCCTCACTGCCCTTTGGAAGATTTAATTTCTATTAAAATACAGGAGCAATTGAAGGGTCTGAATTTCACCACCTGAGCAAAGCCACTGAATTGAGTAATTAAATACCTGGGGTTCAGGTTGCTCCCTGAACAAGTCAAAGAATGCCAAACATATTTATGGCACCAAGGTTCAGGTCCATGGAAAACAGAGAGAGCAGATGATGCTGGGGACACCTTGTCAAGTCATTGTTCTTCAGGGGTGCAGGGAGCATGAGGTGCTGGAAGCACCCTGTGGTTGCGATAGGTCCCTCCTCCTTTTGTGTGAGTGCTGGTGGTCACTGTATAAGGCTGGGAGAATATTTCTTCCAGCTGAGAATATTTATTTGGAGACAGAGATCCGGAAGCAGGACCAAGAGAAAAATGAAAATAAAAATCTTCCTGGAGAGAGAAAGTGGCTTGCAAACCTTAGTTCGGGTGTAATGAAAAATTTTGCTTTATTTCTTATTGCTTTAATTTGTATTACCGGGAGGCAAGGGTTTCCTTCAATGCCTGAATGCTAGAATTAAAAGTTGTAAAGCAAGAATTAGGGAATTGAGGACACTCTAAATCAGGAGGGGTGGAGGAGCCCACAGTGTAAGTCATATTTCCTTTATTCCTCTTCTTTTTTTAACTTGAAAAGATGTCGTTTCAGCTGAGCCACTCTCCCAAATAGACAAATGATGAATTAATTAGGGAGAAGGACTCTGGGACTGACTGTCAGAGAGCCTTCCCCATGGGTCAGCTCCTGTCTTGTGGAATATCTGGACTGTGACTTGGCCCATTCTTGCAGCAGATCTGTTCATGGCACGGTTTTTCCTTCCTCATCACTTTGCTTTGGTAGCAGGGGGGCTGCAGGGGTGGCTTCTGTGAGGAGCTGCTGGAAGCTTCCTCCATGTCCAGCAGAGCCAATCCCTGATGGCTCCGAGGATGGACGTGCCACTGGCCAAGGCTGGGCCAGTTAGAGATGGAGGTAACGCCTCTGTGATAACAGATTTAAGAAGAAAGAGAAATAGTTATTGCGCAGATGTAATTGCGGCCAGAGAAGAGCGGAGTGAGAATGTGTGAAAGGAACAACTGTGCAGAGACCAAGGTCAGTGGAGAAGGAGGGGGAGGAGGTGCTCCAGGAGCCAGAGCTGAGATTCCCCTGCAGCCTGTGGTGAAGACCACGGTGAGGCAGCTGTGCTCCTGCAGCCCATGGAGATCCACGGGGATGCAGAGATCCACCTGCAGCCCATGGAGGAGCCCCACACTGGACCAGGTGGATGTCTGAGCGGAGGCTGTGACCCCGAAGGAGGCCCGTGGAGAGAGGAGCCCATGCTGGAGCAGCCTGTCCTTGAAGGACTGCACTCTGTGGAACTGTGACCCATGCTGCTGCGGTTTGGCGAGGACGGTTGCCCGTGGGATGGACTCACGTTGGAGAAGTTTATGGAGAACTGTTGCTTGTGAGAAGGACTCGTGTTGAAGGAGTTCGCAGAGGGACCCCACGGTGCAGCAGGGGAACGACTCCTCTCCCTGAGCAGCAGGAGAAACCACGGGTGATGAACTGACCATAACCCCCATTCCCGGTCTCCCCGTGCCGCTGGGGGAGGAGGTAGAGCTGGGAGGGAGGGAGGGGTGGAGGAGAAGATGTTTTTAAGCTTTTATTTTACTTCTCATTTTCCTGCTCTGATTTTGTTAGCAGTAAATACAATTAGTATCTCTAACTCGAGCCTGTTTTGCCCATGACAGTATTTGATGAGTGATCTCTCAGCCCATGAACTCATTATATTTCCTGTCCTCTGTTCAGCTGCAGAGGGCAGTGAGGGAGTGGCTTTGGTGGGTGCCTGGCATTCAGCCAGGGTCAGCCCACTACACCAGCACAGGGGCAGCTGCCAGGGTTTGCTACCTTAGTGATGGAGGGGATGCTGAATGAGTGGAATGATGCCCAAGGGAGCAGCTGAGTGCAAAGTGAAAGGCAGTCTGTCCCTCTTTGCATCTCCCAGTTGAGATGGACAAGTTGTGCTGGAGAAGCCCAGGAAAGGGGCAGATTAGGCTGCAGCACCAATCCCCTGCTCCATGCACCCCTCTCCCAGGCCTGCCCGAGTCCCTGCTCCCCAGGACACAGCGCCAACCTTGCGAGCCAGGGAAGCTCTGTTCAATTTAAGCAGACCTATTTAAAATTCAGCTGGGAGATGGGCTCCGGCTTGTTACAATGCCATTGCTGGAAATGGAGTCATCACTGGAGACTATTCCTTTTTACAACTTTAGGTATATAGATTTCCTTTCGATTCAATTTATTTTTATATAGTGTCTTTAATACACTGTCTCTCCAAACGCTTTAGCAGATAGAATTGAAATAATGAGATAACGCTTTGCAGAAGTGTGTGCAGCCGCTCTCAGGCAGGCAGCGGGGTAGAGCAATAGATGCAGATGGAGCAGAGAGAGCAAGGTGGAGGCTGCATCACTTGGAAGCAGCAGTAATATGAGCAAACATTCACGCAGACTATTTATGGTGAGCACAAGGGCTGATGGATATAAAGGAAAGCTAGTAGGCAGGTGTGATCGAAAAGGAGGAATTAAAGAGCCATTTCGATTGAAGAAAGATGGTTCTAAAAGGGAATGAATTCGAGGGAAGGATGTTTTCAGCCAAATGGATCAAAGGCAGTGATAGCAATCCTTGATTCTCGCTGTTGATGAGGAATGGAAGTCCTGTTTGCTCCTCCATCACCACAATATGAAACAGAGATGGAGACAGCGTAGGTACTGTGGCTCCACGCCACACAAGTGCTTCAATTGCTGCATTGCCCTATTGACTTCCCTGGAAATGTCCAAGTGTGCAAAGATGCACTCAGCTGGAAATTTCTCTCTGAGCCTATTTTTGACAGATAATGTTGATATGAGAAGTGCAAAAGGTTTTAGAGGAGAAGAACTGGTCAGAAGGGGAAACTGTTTCAGTCTTACTAACACAGGACAGACTGTTTTCATGTGTTGGTTAAAAATAAACCCAAAACTCTTCAGCGAAAAATGTAAACGACATTGAAAAGGAAACTTAATTTCATCTACCTCGTGTCACTTTTACTCAGCAGGGAAGAGCAGCGCAAGAAATTGCAGCACTTTTTGTTTTCATTACAGTTTGGACTGGCAGGGAAAATGAAATCATTGGTTTTCCTGTAAAAGGGACACTCCTGTCACCTCAACCACAGTGAGTGACGGGGGAAAAGTTGAAAATCTTTCTTGGATTGGGATTTCTGGGCCTAACCAGTGATGACTGAACTCAAGGGTAGTTTCACTGGGACTTCTTAAGGGATAAATCTTGAGTGACAGGGAAAGCTGTGAGCAGTCAGAAGCTGCTGCTCAGAGATCAGGCAAGAAGATGGAGCAAGCTCATGACATTCTGTGGTACCAACCGGGTTCAGATCACACCTGGAAAGGAGCAGGGAGCCCAGGGATTGATGACCACAACTGGTTTGCACAGAGACAATGTCCCTGTGCATCTGTAGAGCTGGGGATGAAATTATCAGCGGTGTAACCCATGGTGACTCCAGTGCTGAGCTTTTTGGGGAGCCCCTGCTCTCCCACATGTTCCCTTCCTAACACCCCCTCCACTGCACAGGACCAAGCTGTCTTTCTTTGGTACTCAGTGGCCCCCACCAGCATCAGGATGATGGATGGATGGATGGATGGATGGATGGATGGATGGATGCTGCTCACCTGGCCCTGCCTCTGCCCGCTCTGGAGGAGGCTGCCCATCCCAACATCCTGAGCTTTTCGGAGGGATGCAGAGGTAGAGCAGTGAGAACTGACAGTGAGAGGACAGATGACCCAGGGCACTGCCTGTTGAAGCTCTGCTGCTGCATCACCGTTGTAGGAATCATGAGTGCCAGGAGTCCACTGGCTTGGCACAGCAGGGAGCAAACCACTACAGCTCCGTGGGGTTATAACTGGGATCTGTCTCAAATACTTTGGCAGGCCAGTTGAAAAAGTCAGGGGGAAGACTGTGGGGAGAAGGCAGGGATTGCTCTCTTCCCAGGGCTTGCAGGAGCACAGCTCAGCGGATTCCTCGTTTGCCACCTACTTCTCCTTTTCCACACCTTTCACTGAAAGCTCAGTGAACATCTCATATTCTCTCTGAATATACCAGTGTTTTAGGTGATGTGAAGGTGGACATCTCCAGCACAAGAAATCCCAATCTGGATGCCCATTTCTCAGTGGTCTTTAAATTCTGAAATAGTTTTATCCTTGCAGAGGATGGGTGGTAGCTCTGAAAACAAAGCTGAACCAAGCTGGGAATGTTGGGATCTAGGGTCCTGATTTTGAAATAAAAGGTACAGAAATGTGAATTTTGATTATGTTTCATTTAATGAGTTTTGAAAAGATTTGGAGCTGAATTAAAAGTAACAAAAAGCTAGGGAGATGAATGACCCTTATATTAAATTCAATTGGCTTTTGTGCAATTTGTTGCATAGAGAAGCCTCGTTAATACATTTTGCAGGTGGTTGGGTCATTTGTCATCAGAATCACACTTTATGGAAAGCAACTTTCCTCCCTCTTCAGTTATTTTGCTTTGAAATTAGTTTCCCTGGGTCCTGTCTGCCGGCAGGAGCTGAATTGGCTTTGGAGGAGCCACACGGTTTCACGGCAAAGAAGACTATTATTTTCTATATATTTATAAGTTATCATTATATGACATTGTCTGTCTACAGTTAATATCCCAAGTATATGTAGCCATAGCCATCATCCATTAGAAAAAACCCTGCCCTATATTATCTTTAATAATATTTATTGTTTCCTTTTGTTTTTCTTGAGAGCCAGGGCAGCTTCCCTCTCCAGAGGGAAGAAAGGCTGAAAAAAAAATAGAAAAAGCTTATTCTGTTTGCATTTTCCTAATTTGCTTTTCTCTGGCTCAGACATGTGTTGCCTATAAGCTATTAAAACTCTTTCTCTAGGGTTATTCTCCCCCCTCCAACCCCCATCTGATATTCACAACTTCATTCTGCCTGGATCAATGACTGCAAATTTGCTTTATGACAACTTGAACAAACCCATGATGGATCAGAAAGGACCTCAAAGTAGGCTGAAGCCTACTCAAGTCAAGAGCACCAGACACGTTTGTTAAAGACCTCATTGGCCTCTGATCCTTGGGTTGCTGCAGTATTGATTTTTAGGGTCCGAGCTCAATTGTGCTGGCAGTCGAGTCATATGGAGTCGCATGCTCGTGGGGGAGACAGGAGCTTTATAATGGGAACGGATCGATGGGGAATGATTTAGCACAGAGGGAGCTGGAGGCCTGGCAGGAAAGTTGAGCAATAATCGAGTTCTGGGCTCAGAGCCGTTTCAGGCGGCCGTGCTGCCTGTCTCAGCCTGTGTAGGGCTCAGGAGCTGCCGCGCCAGGCTGTGCCGGGTGGGTTGGCACAGCACTCCCTGCTGTGTCTGTGCAGGGAGTCATGGCACTGAGACCGTTCATTTTTGTGCATCCCTGGCACTCTCTGGGTTTAAAATAAACCAAATTGGATCCTCAGATGCTGCAAACCGGGACCTAGTGGGTTTTGTGCTGCGACTCAGGGCAGTAAGTGATGTTAAGGAGTCAGAGGCTGAACGTGGAGAGCAGAGCACACAAATGAGGAGCACATTTTGTGCAGCCTTGGAAATGTGGGGCTTTTTATTTCTAAACTGTGACTTTCTTGTGAACAGAAAGTTTCTCTATTCCCTGATCCCTGCTCCATCAATATGGATGGAGAATGAGAGACACTTGGGCAGGGATTGTCTTTCTGCTGTATGTCAGCATGCAGCGCATCCTGGGGCTCTGATCTATATTTGGGTTACCCCTAAGTGATATAACACAAAAATTCAAGCTATTACACTAAAAAGAAAAGGAGACGGGTCCAACTTATGTTTCCCTCTCCACTGCTGCGTGCCTCAGTTTACCTCTACGATGTGTAAATAAAGACCTGCTTTGAGATGAAGGTGGCACCTCTGTAGAGTTTCCATGTATCACACAGGTTGATTTTCTAAAGCCAAGTAGGTTTATGTCTAAGGTGACTGTGAGAAAATTACCTCAAGAACCCTTTCTTTCATATCTGAGCCCTCAGGTCATCAGTGTTGTGGTTCTGCCTGATCTATGGTGGCATATCTGACCTCATTTAAGTCCTAAAGGTTTCACAGAGTGGAGAGTTGTCTAAGATGGAACTCGAAGGATAAAATCCGATCATCATCCCAGCAAAGCTGTTCCTCTTCTGACTCACCTTCAGGGGTGTTGAGGTACCCCAGTTCCAACTGAGAGACAGGATCTGTCCACATAGGAGTTCTGGCACAGCACAAGACTCATGGGTGGAGGGGAAATGAAATGTGCAATAAGAGCAGAAAAGAGGCTTTTTCTGCTCAGCTCAAGTGCAGGTAATTTCCTTCTCCTGCAAGGAAACTGGGCCTGGATCTAATTAATAAAGCCCTATTCCCTAACAGCAGTCCCTCTGCAGCCTGTGCTGCTGCCTGCAGGCAATGAGATGGACTGGGAGGACAGGTGGGGACTTTTCCAAAGGGATGGAATGTGCACAGTGGCTTTTCTGCAGCAGTGTGTGTGGGGGGGGTGTCAGGTGAGCTGGAGAGAGGCAGATGAAGACTGATATTTTGGCTTTCTCCTCTTTCCACTCCCATTCCCACCCCTGCTATCCATGTTGTGCAGTCTGTTGTTAACTCTGTAAAAGGGTCCAGAGAGGCTGTGGATTCTCCATCCCTGAAGACACTCAAAGCTCAGCTGGACTAGGCTCTGGGCAACCTGATATAATGCTGAGGCTGAGTCTAACCTCAGAGTGGTCCCTGTTTGGAGCAGGAGGCTGAACTAGAGTCTGGACATGTCCATTCCCATCTAAATCATTGTTATCCCCCCCATCATCCCATCAAGCTCTACATGAAGATTAGTTTGACTGCTTCAGGGCCCTCTGCTCCAATGAGAAGGACTGTTTCAAGCTATTTCTGTTGCTGAAAACATTCTTCTTTCCCAGTCTGGGGATATTCATGATAATTTCCCAGCTACTGAGCGTTCCTGTCACAACCTCACCTACACCTCACATGTTTTGGTGGATGAGTCTGGCAGAAACAGGGTGAATCTCCCTAAGCTGACAGAAAAGACTGGCAGCAGAAGCCAAGGAACTCTAATCAGAGACAACTTGCCTAGATTTGTTTAGACTCCGTGTTCATTTTTCAGATGGCTAATTCCAAGTGAGACTGAGCCCTCTGTGCCCACATTTTCCACAGCTGCTGCTGCAAATAAACATATTTTCCTGACAATATTTCTTTGTGAGCCTTTGCCTTTCCCTCCATGGATAAACAGCTTGTTCCATCCCACTGATGCTGAGTGACTGCTGCTAACAGATGCAGGCTGAGAGCAGGCCGAGGGATCTGGATAAGTGCAATTAGCAAATCTTTGCTTGGCAACTCGCAATATTTTGGGGGGAAAAAAAAGAAGAGAGAGGTGTCTTAGCACAGTGACAGCTAGGTGCAGCTTGTGCTCTGAAATCTGTGCAGAGAGGTGGGAAGAGGCAGCCAGGTTTCACACGAATGGGCAGATTAGGAAGTGTGGGGATTAGCAGGGAGTAATTACAGTGCCTCCACTGTATATTAAGTGTGTGAAACAATATCCAGGCACTCAGCGCACGGCAGGCATTATGGCTGGGTGTCATAGTTGACGTTTTTAATATCCATTATTCAAAAATTGATTCCATGCCTGACTATCAAGCAGCATCCAGCTATAATATGGGTGTAGCAGCACACAACAGCACTGTCATCTGCTAAGAGCTTTACAAACATTAGCTAATTCTGCCTATCCTCTCCATCAGCGACAGGTAAGGGCTGCTATTTCTGACTGCCTGAATCCCCAGGGAGAGCTGGGATTAGATGAAGGTGTTCTGGGGAAGCTGCTGGAGACGATGAGGCCAAAGCAGCCACAGGCGTACAGGGGGTGAGCAGCATGGAGAGTGGCCATAACTTGGAATGACTCCCAAATTCCCCCAAACCTAAGGAAATACACTTCCAGTGCTCAGAAATGCTGAAAAAAAGGACCTTTAAGAAATCTCATGTTTTGTGATTGCTCTTATTTTTTTGAAGCATTTTTAGGGAAGTTTTTCATTTTAACCTTTTGCAAGAACCTCTAAGAAAGGTTTTCATTTTGGAAATTCTTTTCTGCATATCTTTGTTTTCTTTTTTCACTTTGGCTCTCAGGCAAGGAAAACATAAGGGCAAAAAAGGTAGGGAAGCCAATAAACAGATGAGGGGGGAAGCCCAAGCCAGAGAAAAAAGATTTTTCTTGTTTAAGTGAAAAAATGCACTTTCTCAAAAAGATGCTTTTTTTTTCCTATTGAAATTATCTGATTTAGGGGAAAAAAAAAAAAAGCTTTTTTCCTCTACTGCACATACCCATTACTCCAGAGATGAACTGATTTGTGGTTCCTGAGACAGCAGTATTATCTTAGAGAGCCTGACTGATTTTTGGTGGGTCCACATCTCCTTGATGGCTGTTGACAAACCAGATTTCATCTTCCTCTTCCACCCCGACTTGACTCCAGGAATTTCCATTCCCGAACCTCTTTAGGCAAATCCTCTCTGAAGATTACCTACATTATCTGCTTCTCCCCGGAGACAGCTTCCTCTCCTTTGCTATCAATTAACAACAGCTCTCACCAACCCCTCGCTTTAATTGCACCATCTCTAAGAGCAGCCCTGACGTTGATGTGCCTTTTTCTCCTATTTTAGTTGCTACCTCTGAATTATTCTGTTGCTTCTGACTGCAAACACCAGCCCTGAAACCCTGGGGGGGTTGATGGGCTCTTCCCCTCCTCTCTTGGCTCCAGGAGCCTCCTCCCCACACCCGTGCCAGCACCACACCTGAGGGCATGAAGTCTCTGTGGTTTGTATCTCAAACTCAAGCAGTCCTATGAAACCAAAGAAGGTGACAGTATGGAAAAGCTGTTTTCCAGGTCCTTTCTGCTGGGGATGTATTTGGAGGTTGTGTACAAAGCATGAAGTATATTCTCTGTGTGAAGGGTAGGCTCTGACTTAGCCCAGCAGTCTGCACTGAGGCTGTAAATGTGGAATGCAGAGCCAGTGAAGGATCAGGTGGGATCTTAATCACAACAGCAACAACAGAAAATGCAGTGTGGGCTCTCCATAACCTGTTCGTGTCAAAACTAGGGGCAAGCAGCCCCTTGTGCCCTCCTGTTCCCTTCCTAGTTTGCCGCCCTCTCCTTTCGTGCCACAGGAAGGCAGGGAGTGAGTTTTGCTGGAATCTGGATACCTCAGTCTTTCCAAGAAGCATTTGTTCCCTGAAAGGACATTTTCCCAGTGGGGAAAACCACTTGTTTTTGATGAAAACTCTCTGTATCTGCCTGGTTCAAGCAGAAGCAGGACTGAGTGCCCTGATGCTGTGGGCAGCTGCTCTGTGTGGGGTGTCCTGCAAGGTGAGGACAGGGCTCCCCATGCCCAGTGCACCCCAACCCCTGCTCCAGTGCACACACCTCCAGTGCCGCCATGCAAAGAAACACAGACGTGCCCTTGGGTCCAGCCTCATTTGAAGGTTAAAAATAACACAAAGGTGCTTAGAAAAATAAAAAAATAGAAATTAAACCACCCCCACACTTGAAAGAAACCTACCCCTTTAAGAAAGGATTGAACGTAATCTATTTCCAGCGTACGAGAGATCGGCTAAGGATTGCTGGGACATTTTCACTGACACAAATCTACATAATCGTTTTAAACTTCTCACCATTTCTTCCGATTATTCTCTTTCTGTCACTTTAGGAAGCTCTAAAACTGATTTTCTCTCCGTAATCTTCCAGTATTGCTTAGCACCCAAATCTCTAATATTTTAAGAAGATTATTTCATTTATAATTGATTGAGTGTATTTGCCAGTTTGCTACTTCAAAGATGTTGTGCTTTAAGGGGTTCAGGTAGAGCATTACTAAGTTTCCACCCCTTACCCCCCATCCAAAAAAAGAGGAGGAAAATTTTTGCATCCTGCCTGACACTTGATGCTTTTTTTTTTTTTTTAATATTATTGGTATTATTTACATTGTCAGCATGCTGAATAGCTAAAAAAGGGGATCTCCAGAGATGAAAGGCAAATCGAGCTGTCTCCAGCTGCAGGCTTGGGCCATGGTTTCCATCGCAGGGAGAAGATTGATGAGCAGTGATTGCAGGCAGTCGGCTCCAGCAGCACCACACCTCCCTGTGCACCAGCCTTCCCTCCTTCCCTCCCAGGGCCTGGCTGCCCACCTGGCTGCTCTCACTGGGAACTGGATTGGAGAACTGACAGGAGTTAAAATATGTTTTGTTTTAATTTTTTGCGTTTCAGTGGACAGGGTGCTTTTCCGCTGTATCTGCTCCCTGGGGTGGTTTTCTGCATTGAGACAGAAGGTGGTAGCATGGTGGTGAAGAAAGGGGTAGGAGAAATGGGTGTGGGCAAAGATTTTCTAAAACACATTGCTGTTGGAAGTTGTCTTCATCCAGCTCAGGACTGGGCTACAGTAGCTGCTGCCTGTGGGCAAGTGGCCTCCATCACTCAGTGGTGGATGTTGTCTTGTAGAGTGCTGAGAAAGGAATTGACAGAGGGGATGGGGTGCAATAAGTAATATCTACCAAGGGCAAAGACATTAGGACTTCTGCAAGCAGAGTTGTGGAGGGAGAGACCTCATTTACTGCAATGCCACTCCCCGCTGCATAACCAAAAAGCCTCAGAAATAAGGGGGGGATTTCCCCATTCTCAGCCCTGCTCTGCTCTTCATTCTTTATCACCTATGAACTAGTGAGGAGATGCATGGTACAGTGCTCAAAGGAAAGCTCTGAGCCCTCTTTTAGGGCTGGCAGAGACTTAGTGATGCTCTGTCACAGTCATTTCGGGAACGGAGCAGCTATCAACTAACAGGAATGAATTTCAAGGCTGATCACCTGCAAGCCAGGGATAATGGGAGGTCTGCACAATCAAACACGTCTCCTGTTATAGTAAAACAAGCAACACTTGAAAAAGACATGGAAACAGGCTTCTTTAAATCCAATTCAGGGATTTGGAATCCCCACTAAACGCTTAATTAATTTTTGATTAGCTGAGAACCCATTAAACAGACTGATTCTTCTAGCTTTATAAGTAACGGCAGCATGCTGCTTTAATTAAATTAATACTAAGAGATGTTCATTTTCAAATCCTTATGTTGGTTATTTGAGAAAAAATCATTTCATTCGCTTCCCTAAGAGGTTTACCATATTCTTTTATCCCAATGCAGTATCTCTTTCCACTCTGTTTGTGTTGCTCTTGGTTCGCCTGGAGGCAGGATCTGTCATGGACTGAAATTGTTCTTCCCAAGGGACATGGGGTGTCCCAATAGTTTTAGGACCAAGAACCTCATATTCCTGTAGGGGTTCACCATATGGGTTTGAGCAGTCTGTCTGTTTGTGGTCTCACAGCCCTGGCTTCTCTCAGCCACTCTCCCTGTGGAGCTACCATGGGCTATTTCCTATTCCAGGTACTGGACATGAATCCTGATTCTTCTTCCACAACAGAGCAAGCAGCTGTGAGTTATCACCTCATTTTTTGAGGGTCAGAGCCTGTCCACAGGCAGCTGCATCAGAGCAGCTGCTGCAAGGTAGCCTGTCCCAGGTCTCTGGTGTGACGCCACTGTGTATCACAGAACATGCCATGGCTTGTTCACTCCTGCTTTTCAAACCACCGGGGCTTTCTCTATTTTCCAGTGGAAGTCAGAGTTGCTCCCCACCCTTGGCTTCTTCCCCAGTCACTGATACTTTCTTGTGTGTGCTGAATTCTCTGGTGGTGGAGGGGATGCAGTCAGCCCTTGGGCTTTTCCTTGATGATGGAGAGGTGGCACGGACACAGGCATCACTGAGTGTGTTTAGGGGAGGAGACTGAACTCACTCTTGGACCACCTCTTTTTATGGGATGATTCAAAACCTCCCCTCTGCCTTCTTTTCCACCCCCAGCAAGATCTGCAATTGAATTTTGCAGCCTTCTCCCACTGCCATAATCGGTGAAAAACTCCTCCCTGCTCGTTGCAGGGCCAGCATGTTAAAGTTTGCAGCTTGAGGCTCTCCTTGTTTCACTCCTGGGTCCTGAGGAAACCTCTGAGCCATCCCCCAGCCCACATTGGTCTGAAACCAGTCTGAGCCTCTGAGGTCCTTGCCTGTGCTGAGCATGGTCCATGTGCACCCAGGCATCCAGGGAGTGAAGCCTGGAGCAGCCAGAGAATTTCCATATTTATTTATTTATGCAGATGGACTGTGCCCAGCTCAGAGCCCCACCAGCCACATGAATCCCAAATTATGACATCGCTTCCGTGACGGTACTGAGCAGCTTTACATTGATTATGATCCCATAAGTGGGAATCCTTTCCTGTCGTCTGAGGATTATTTTTTCCTTTTTTAAGCTTCTCCCATTTGGCAGAAGAAGAAGTTTTGCAAAAATAGTGGATTCACAAGAATTCACTGCTCAGATGAATCACTTGGAACAACACCAAACCAGGTGATTTTCCTTACACCATCTCCATGTTGTTTTGGCTTGATGTCCATCCCTCGCTCCATTTGCTCTGGGCATGGCTGGATTAAGCAGAGCACTTGTTTCACTCCTGACTCTGCTTGTCCCAACAAATGGAGGGTGAAACAGGGCTTTCAACCCATCGGTGTCCCCTTCACCACTGTCCTTACAGAGCTTGGATGTCACCTAGATCCCAACTGTGGGAGCAACAAACAGGCCCACTCTGGGGCGGTCCCCAAGGATTTAATCATGGACACATCAGCGCTGCCATGACACAGGAGCTGGAGAGGGGGGCTTGGAGAGCAGCCCCAGCCCCTCATACCTTCACCCTCCTGCTAAGCTCCCCTTGCCTCCCTTCTTCCCACTGCCCACTCCTTGTTAGGAGCTGTCGGAGGCAGCTGGCTGCTCGTGCATTAAATTAGCAGATGTTGCGGCTACACAACATTAAGCACAACAATGCTGTTAATGTGCCCTCCGGAGCCCTCTGCCTCCTCCTCACCAGGCCTCGCCAGACACAGCCTCTCCGGAGGCAGATTAATTTCAACTCTCTGGATCATAATAAATTAATTTTTATTAGAAAAGGCGGCAGGGGGGTGGGGGGGTACGGGGCTGATCTCCTGAGCTGCAGAGATTTAAGCCAGCTGTCGGCCGTCTCCTGGCATTTGGGTTAGGAAGTAAATACAGAAGGAGGGGATTTTTACAAAACACCCATCAGCCGTCCTTGCTGGGAGGAGCATGAGGGAGGCTTGGAGGTGAGCGAGAAAAACCTGTGTGTGGGGCTAATGCTGTGCTGAGTCCAGGGCTAAACAAACTGGAGGGGAAATATTTTCTTTCCTACTCATGGGGAACGGGCTTTCATCATGTTACCCTGACAACAACCCTCCCTAGATGTGAGGCTGTGAGGTCTCAGAGCAAGTCCATGTGCTCCCCAAGCCTTCCTTTGGTAAGAAGCCCCTTTTCCACAAGGTGCTCATTGGAATAGGATTTATCAGCATTGCCTTGTCACCACTTTTGGAGGTACATGGCACAATCCTGCCAGTCCCTGGGGCATGCCCACCCCATCCCCAATACCTGTGCTGTGCCCAACCCAGCCTCCCAGCCACAACCAGGCAGCAGATCACTGGGAGCTGACTGTAGTACCACACAGTTTCTGAGAAGAGATTTTGACAGTTCAGCCTCATTCCCTTGGATGCTGAAGGCTCACAGCTCCTTCTGGCTTAAGCAGGGGCTGTCTGTACTCAGCACTTATGAAAATCAGCCCTGGGTCTTTGCTCAGATTAATGATCAGTGTGAGCACAGTGGCTGTGGGAAGCCCAGATCTTCATTTATCAGTGGGGAGTGCATTGCCAGTTGTGGATTTGGAGGATGCGGGAGGTGGGGTCTGGCTGGCCATCCTTAGCCTCACTACTGAGCTTAAAACTTGGACCTGGTAGTTTCAGTTTCAGTCAAAATAATTGCTGAGGAACCTGGACTCTGGCAGGGCAGTGGACAGGAATGTGTTACCTATTAGTGCTGTGTTAAATGACAGTGACATTTCCACTGGTCATTTCAAAGGCCAAGAAATGCAGCCAATATCTATGCAAAAGCTGATCCCTCCCAGCATCCTGTCTCCAGCTGTGGCCAGCAGTGAACACTGATGAAGGAATGTCACACCACAGACTCCTAGTGATCCTTCACCAGAATACTCTCCCAAACCCCAGATGTGTGACTGAGGGGCTTTCCAATGTAACCAAAATTAATTTCTTTCCTTGATTAGTTTCTCCAGTTGCCTTTGATCATTCACAACATCAAGTGGTGAGAAGCTCTACAATCTAAACAGAGTTTCTGTGAAAAATTATTTTTCCTTTTTCAGCTGGTCTGCAAGTTTCAGCTGCTGCCTTCCAGTTCTTCTACAGGGAGAAAGAGTGAACAGCTATTCTCTGTTTGCTCCTTTCACTCCATTTTATCTTTATCACTTCCCTCCTCAACAATTTCTTTCCCAGAGATAAGAAAACCTCGTCACTGCTACTGTTCCTCACACAGACACTGTTCTGTGCTTCATTGGTAGATGGCTCAAATACTCATACACCTTCTGGATGCTCAACTGGTCTCTGGTTGCTGCTTTGATGAATAATTCTGTATTTTTGGTTGTGTAACTGTGGAGTTACCCTGCAGTGTGAGAACAATAAAACCCCCTTTTTTTTCCTCCCTGTCTTGATGTGATTTATGTTAATAATAACTCATGGTTATGGGGAAGGGTTAATTTTTAACCTGTACCCATTTGATTACTTGGTTCCCAGCCCATTGCTGGTGGAGAACTGTAGCAAGGCAGAGAGGGGGAAGCAGATTTCCCTGCAGAAATTATAAAAACACAGCTCTAAAGCCAGGGCTAGAGCTTGAGGGCTGGTTAGGCTGGAGCATGGATGCTCAACTGAGGTGCTCCTGGATCAGGACACAGCAGTTCTTGGGCAAAGACCTGGCCCTGCACCTGCCAAAGCGTTTTGGAGCTGCTGGGGTGCATCGCCTGTGGTCCTCAGCCCATGAGCATCTTGTTCACTCCTTTACAAAGGCTGTGCCAACACCTGAAGCTGTCACCCTACATACTTCTCCTGAACTTCCCTTTGATGGGAGATCATGGGGGAAAGCAAACTGGAGCCCGCGAGGGCAGGGGATGGAAAGGAAAGTGGTGCTTGTGATAACACAAGATCAGGTTTCACTGAGTCCTTTTTCAAACACCAATTGAAAGCCCCTCCCGCCACTTGACAAGTTTCCAAAATCCTCTTTCTTTCCAGGATCTACCCATGGCCCTTGAGTAGGGAGAAGAGGCTGTGAAATGAAAGACCTGTTTGCTCTGTGAAAGAGCTTGACAATGTGTTGAGAGAAAGTGATACTCACTGCCTTCAGAGCATTCAGAAAGGCCTCCATTTATCTCTCTCTTTTCTTTTTTTACCCGTTCTTCTTCTAAGGAATCTCTGGTTGTAATCCCTCTCTGGGATTTTTCACAGTAGTCTGATAATGTTAATATTTATCCTGGCTCAGAGATGAACTGACAGCATTGTGTTCTCTCCTCTCTCATTTTATCTCTGTACATCTATCAGGTGTTCTGCATGTAACTTCATCAGCACCCAGCTTGGTGCAGTGACAGGTAAAATCACCCTCCATCACCTTTCACCTCTCTCACCTCTGATGATTTATTTTCTTTGTTTGTTTTTATTATCTTATTAAAAGTCTAAAGATTTTCAGTAATTCTAGAAGCAGTTATAAGTGGTCTAGGAAATTGGGGGTTTTGAGGGTAATTCCTAGACTAGTCCTTGCCCTTTATTGAAGAGCTGATTGCAGACTTTTGGCAGAAGGGTTGTGGGAACATAGAGGCAGCTCGCTTTTGTCTAGGAGTTCAGGCTTTGAAGAAAAGGACCCATGAAGTGGTGGAGTTTTTTTCTGCTGATGGTCAGTGTTCTGGAGCCTGACTATAATGGTCAGTGAAGAGCCCATCAGGGTTTGTGTTACCCCTGGAAGGGATGTTTGCAGAATAACAACCAGACACAGTTTGTCATGGAAACAATCAGAATTTCCCTCTCTGCAGTATATCACAAACAAGGGGAAAAGGGCAACAGTGAAGTTTCTTTGTATGGAAATAATGCCTGCCAACACTGGTTGAACATCTGTATTTGTCTTCAAGCCTCCTGCCTGGGAATCAGATGAATACAGGGAGACCTTGGTGAACATTTGTATAAATATGAGTGTATCAATCTCGTGTGTGCCAAGTATAGCCAAGAAACAAGTAAGAAAGCATCTAAACTAGCTTAAAAACTCTGTAATGGCTAAAATAATCTTGCGGTTGCTATTAAGAACCTGACTGAAAAAAAATGGGAACATTTGCAGCTGGCTGCATTTCCTCAGTGACCTCTGCAGTATCAATAATCCACCCTCATACAGGCATGAGGATGATGCAGGAGTGGGGAATGTCTCTGAAGCCACCCACAAGAGGATAGATGCCCAAAGTAACTGATCTCACCTCAGACATTTATTGATGCAGTGAGTAACTTCAGTGGAGACCACAGGTAGGAGTTTGCTGGTATTGAAATTTTGGAGGTATTTTCTGTAATTTATTGCTGTTGGATTAGATCTGGCAACATGTGAAATGACATTGAACAGATGGAGCACCAGTTTGTGTGGAGCATGGTTTTACATGCAAACACCGCATCTTCCTGGGACTGAAGCTTTTTCTTCAAGAATTCTACTCCATCCAGAGCTGATCTCATCTTAATCTTCCAAACCTTCTTTTATATGATAAGACTGATCCCAAGTCTCCTCCAAACTGTCATTTCTCCTCTAAGGAAGCTCCAGATTACAAAATTTCATCTTATTTTTATTCATCTCTCATCTTCAGTGGCAAAGACGAAAGAGTTTGAAGAACCTGGAAGTGTTATGAAGATTTTCATACAGGTGACACCAGAGGTAATTAAGACTAACAACAGTTTTATTCCAAAAGCTGAATACTATCATCAACAGCTCCTAGGAGTTTTGCTTCTTTCATATACAATCAGTTTTGAATATCTGTTGACCGCTGATTAAAAAAAACCCAGACTTCTGTGGATCACCAGGTTTCTACAGGAAAGGCAGGAAGTCCAGCAGTGTCTGCAGCCATAAAACAAAGGCAATGTGAAACTACTTTGTAGTTTCAGTGAGGTCAGATCCAGCAGAAACAATAAAGATGGTGTGGTATGACCACTAAGTGTTTAGCAATGGAAGCATCCAAATTCCTAGAAGTGGTTACTCCAAAATCCCCCATTTTGAAGCAGCCTCCATATGGCAGCTTTTAAACTATGCTTATCATAATGATGTAAAACACCTCAGATCAACCAAGAATATTTTGCTGTGTGAGGAGGAGTTATAGTTCACACTAAATACTGGCTTGTCACTGGGTAACTGGTAATTATTACCAGTCATGGTAACAGAAACCCAGCTTGTTTTCACACTCTTGTTTCAAGCACGGATCCACACCAGATCTGCTTTTTTACATCGTGTGAATTTCTGTCTGTAAGCAACACACAGGCCATTGAGTGGAGTTGTCTCACAGTCTGGGGCAAACTGAGCAAGAAGTTTTTGATGTGGCCACTCATTTCTCAATAGCACAAACTGACAGAGTGGCTGAGAAAAACATCTGGAGATGTGAATGCCCAGGGCAGTGCCGAGCAGCCTTTCTCTCCCTTCTGATCCAGGAGCACTGGATCAGGCCTTTCCAAACAGAGACAGAAGAGAATCAGGCCAGGAATATCCAAGGGAACAAATATTTAAGGAAGGCTTAAATTATCAATAGCACAAAGTTCAGAGCTTTTCTTTTTGAGATCTATGCTGAAAGCAGCAACCTCTAGAGAAAATCAATTTCCTTTCAGTCCATATTGCACTGCAGACTCACAAATGTGTGCTACTTCACATGTCAGCACACCCACCTGAGTGCTCCTTGCCTCCTCACGAAATCGCTGGATCATGCAGAAGAGTTTCACTCTACACACAAATTCCATCAGGCTGTATCAGGATTGACCTAGGAAATCACTGCTACCAAATTACACCACAGCTGCAGCCAGGCTAGGAAGTTCTAGTCCTGCACTGCTTCAAAAGAAAGGAAAATACATATGTTGATGTCACACCATAAAATTCATACACTCATTAATTATCGTTAATTAATTAATTCTTATGTGGCACCCCAGACCTGGCCACTTCAATGCCTGCTGAACTCCTCCCATCATCTGACCTGGCTCCTCCAAGGGAGTCTCCTCAGCTACACCAATGGAGCTTTTTCCAGTTCTTCCACTGGATCTGCAAAATATATGCAGATTTATACAGTGAGGCACACACTAAATACTCTGGGAGAAGGAGTAAAATAGACATTAATCAGATATTAAAGGACTTGTGAGACAGGGAGAAATATACATTTGGGCATAGTTTGGGGTTGGTTTTAAATGTTATGTATACATATGTACAATTACTATGTATATGTATGTATTATTGTTCTGTTTTAAACAACTGGATTGGGTAGGATAAGAAATAAAAAGGAAGAGGCAGGAAATAAATACCTAATAACACTAATGTTAGGGAACTGTGGCTAATTTGCAAGTGGATACCACATGGAAACACGCTTCCTTTAATCTGTGTTGCTTTAAAAAGGGGGGAAAAAAAAAAGGAGGAGGAGGCTGGGGTTAGTAAGCTATCTGACAGTCTGAGCAGCTCATCTGTTTGCAGGGATTGGGTCGGGAGCAGATATTCCCAAGTGCCTTGAGTATCAAGTACATTGGATATGGCTTTTGATCACAGGGGCAAGGCGCTGCCTCCTCTTCCCTGGGATGGTTGCCACTGGAGGCAGGTGCCTCCCCATGGAGCAAGGAGGGAGGGTTTGGGGAGGGACAGGGACAGCCCTGCACCTTGTGTTTACACCAGACCCCGGCCTTTCCCCTGCCTGTGTTCCTTGTAATTTCTGGAAATCAGAAATAAGCTGATGTGATTAGAGAAGAACAGATCTGGCTTAGTGCTCTTCAAGCTTAAAAAGGTGTTAAAGACTTGACAAATTACAAATACAGAACTAATGGAGATCCTAAATAAGTATGGTTACCTAATTCCTTTACATCGAGAGACAAAAATGAAGGGTGGCATGACTGTGATTGATGGACAGATAGCAGCCTGGCCAGGGAGAAATGGCTAAGAGCTGGGGCACATCAAAAAACATTTTACATCCAGCCCAGTCTGGATCTGGGTAAGGAAGGATCTGCTTTTGCAGGCTCTTAGCTTTGTTGGTGGTTTGATACTGGTGACCCAGTGGAAACTGAGTTTTTGTGGTGTTGCTTCTCCTTGGGGAGGGGCCAGGCTTGGTTTTCTTTAGGTTACACTTTTTCTTTGTTCTTTTTATTTTTTCTTTCTTTTTTCAATGCAATCTCAAAGTCATCTTGCATTAATTAGCCGTCATCTTAACGACACTGTTGCATGTTAGACGAAGAGATCTCTGAATTCAAATAAGACTTGACCCTAAGAGGGACCAGCTCCCTGGCTTTTTCTTCTCATCTCCTTAAATCTAAAAATTGCTAAGTGATCTCTGAGGCTCAGGCTTTCCTCGGAGATTAGTGTAAGAAAAGCCCCAACATCTGCAAAAGTGACTGCTTTTGACAACCGTACAGATATCTTAAAGAGCAGGAATTTCCCTAATAAAACCCCTTAAAATAAGTCTTCTTAAGATTTCTTAATGCCACAGTGATCAGTTTGCATGTTTCAGAAATTCAAGAATTTTTTATCTGCTTTGGAAAGTTATGAAAAAAAATGAAGCAGGTTTATTTAAAGGGGAGAAGTATTTGAGATGCAGGAGAGACGGGGTAGAAAAGCTTAGGAACTGGTGATAAAACCATAAATTGTATAGCTCAGGGAATTTGTGGACTGACTAAAAATGACAAAGCAAAGCAGCCCAAGTTGGTCATCAGAATAATAACAAAGAGGACTTTTACCAAGGAAAAAAAAGAAAAAAAAAAAAGCACGTGGACCCTCTGGCATTCCATAGGCAATTTAAATAGCTTAATTCGGCATTGTTGTGATAGCCATATGCCTGATAGCCTGTGGGCCAGATCCTCTGCTGGGGTAAAGCCCAGGCTTTTCCACCTATTCAGCAAAGCAGCCCTGTTAAAGACAGCATTTAGGCATCTGCTGAAATGTAAGTGTGTGCTCAGGTCCCAACAAAGGCACTGGGAGTTCAGCACCGCAGGGAAGCTGCTCTGGCACACGGAGATGTTTAAGTCAGTGCATCCTGGAGCGGGGCCATGAGCCCCCCACCCAAATTTGCCACGTATTTCTAACCCCTGGATGCTTGCACAAAAGACCACGCTGCATGTGAGATCCCAAAGCACACAGGGAGAGGTTGCTGGATTTATCTGTAGGCTTCTGGGGCTTGATCCTGCCCTGCTTTCCCTGCCTGGAGTAAACACGTGGATCTGCAGCTTGGCAGGGCCAGCTGGAGTGTGCTATCAGGGCTGTGTGTGCACAGTGGGATGGGGTGGGCTGGGGTACTGTTGCTTCCAGGGGTAAAACTCATCCTGGTCTTATGCAAAACAGACCCTCAGCAGATCTGCAGCAGGGTGAGTTGGGCTGAGTGTGCCAGAGGAGCCCTCAAACAAGAGCTGTCAGCACCTGTGTGTGCAGGGGTGCAACTGCAGCCTGTGGTGATACTGTCCACACCAACATACTTGAGGTTGGCTCCTTGATTTGAGTTTCAGTGAAAAAGTCCCACTGAGGGCAGGATTACTAGAAAATTTGAGTGGGGTTGTGTGGTCAAGTCCTTCATTGGGTTTGTTGGTTTGGTTTTTTTGGTTTTTGTTTTTTTTTGCCAGTTTGTGGGTTTCCAGTAAGGACAGAAATTTAGGTGTCTGAATTTTGGATACCTTCCTGCTTGCCTGCTCATGTACTTCATCCCCATAAAAATGAGTAGGTTTCAGCACCAGATACTCCCATTTAACATTTTGTTTTCTTTCATTTTCTTTGATTTTAATTTCATGTTCTAGGAAGATCAGAAGGAATCCAGGCAAGGTCCAGGCATTCACTGTGGTGATTTCTGTAGCAGCTAGTGAGAAGGATAAAATGGAATTCTGCCAGGAAAAAACTATACAGGGATACGCTTAGAAAAGTTTGGTTTACAGAGGGAGGAGGTTGATCTACATCTCCTGGTCCACAAGCCCATGATCAACAGGATGAACGAACTATTGGGGTACAGCACAGACTTTTGTTCAAGATGGATGGATGTAGGTCCTGGATATTTGTTGAGGATACATCCCATGCACCTCAGGTGCTGTGGGATAGGGCAACAAAAGGCAGTAGGAACCAACATATGAAGCCCTACACAATCATTTTTTCTCCTTTCCTTTCATGGGGACACTTTCCAACTCCAGAGCAGAGGGACATACTGGAATTACAGAATAACCCACTGAAACCAAGAAATCTGGTGCAGGCCCAGCCCTAGCAAAGGTGGAGCAGGAAACAGATCAGGGATTAGAGCCACAAAGGGACAGAGGTTCACAATTACCATGTTAAGCCCTTCAGTCCAGCTGTAAAGCCTCTGAACCACTACCCAGCTCCTGCTTGACCCTGGGTGCCCCTTAAATCTTTTTGGTGTGCTGGTTTGCAATGCTAAAATTCCCAGGTGCTGAGAGATGGGTCGCTCCTGGGAGCACCCCCTTGGTGCCTTGGCTGAGCAGCTCAGTGCCCCTCCTCTGCTCCCTGAGGTGTTTCTCAGCCTCCCTCAGCCATGAAATCCAGCTAACAAGAACTCCCCAAAACCCAAACAAAACACAACAGTGATGGTGGTGGTAGGGATCAGAGAGGGTGGTAGGAAACCTTGTGGCTGCCATTTTTATCCTCTTTATTTGTGTGTCTTTGCTCTGGCCTAGTGAATTGGGAAACTGTTTTAGGAAGTCCTCTAGGTTAGAACAGAGAAGAGAATATTTCGTTTGGAAGGGACCTATAATGACCATCGAGTCCAACTGACCACTTCAGGGCTGACTAAAGTTTAAAGCAAATCCTAGAGTTATGGTTCTCCTAGAGCTGAATACACATGTGCCTGTAGGTGGAAGACATAGGGTCAAATCCCCTCAGACAGGGGTGTAAATAAGTACCTTGAGGGAGTTTAACAAGGCATGTGATGTTGTGGGATCACCCTCAGGATTCTGACATATTTACTGGAAAGCTTAATATTTTTTCTTACAAAATGTGGGGCTTTGGGGTTTTTTGTTTGTGTGAAGCTGTTTTGTCTTTTTGTTTGGTTGTTTGGTTGGTTGTTTGGTTGTTTGGTTTTTTTAAGAAGGAAAGCATGACATTTTGTTGTTGGGAGCATCTCAGATTGCTTCAGGCTTCAGAGGGGAAGACCAGATCTGACAAATTCACCTCTCAATCTCTCTGTGTCTCAGTTTCTTTGCCTGTGAAATGGGCACCAGAGTGCTTAGACTGCCTCTTCCAACATGAAGGCTCAGTAGGCTCCAACATGATACAGAAGGTGCAAATTAAGACTCAGGTGTTTTATCCCTATGCAGCAAAATACTGCTCCAAAATATACTGCTCTGAGTGAGAAAAATTGTGCCACCATAAGGAATGTTTTATTTAGGACACTGCAGATCTGGATTTGCTGCCAGCAGCCTAAAACTAACAAGAACTTGGAGTGAAAAAAAAATCCTTTCTGGTTTTATATCTCAATCAAGAAGAACTGTCCTTTTTAATTCAAACGCTGGGGTCTAGAGTTGTTTTCCCTGCAGATGCTGCGTTGTATTGGGAATATCAAGAGCTGCCAATTGCAATAACAGTTTCTAATTCCAAATTAATTCAGTGTAAATGAACTGTCAAGAGAAGATTGATTTGTTTTGGTAATTGCCCTGATGCAGGCTGCTGGGTGACAGCAGGAAAGAGCAAAGAAGGGAGCTTTGGCAGGTCTGGCTGAGCCTAAGGGTGGATTGAGGAGACGGAGACCTAGCTGCAAATATCATCTGTCAGGACCACTGCTGAGCCCGATGCTTTTTTCCAGCCTTCAACTATGTCTTCAGGAGTGAAGCTGACACTGCAAAATGCTCCTGGAGTTAAGGACATTGGTGTGTTGAACAATTAGGAAGGGGGGAAAAAAGAGACCCCCTCCAATGGAAGGTTGCTCCTTGTCTTGCCCCCAGCTCTGCTGTGCCAGTGGGTCACCAGCCCTCACCGCCTCTGTGGTGGCCAAGTGACAGTCTTGCTCTGTCTCGTGGCTGGGAAGGGCTGAAAATGAGGGACCTGGGGCCAGGCAAGGCTGTGACGAGCCACATGGGACGTTTCATGCTGTCTGAGACAGAGAGAAGTTTGGATCCCTGAACAGCTCCCTGTGGATGTATCTGATGTGCTGAGCCTTCTCAAGGGCTTCACCTGCCACCACAGCATGTGGAATCCTCCCTCTGTACACAGACCTGCAGCAGCACCACCCAAGTCCTTGCTAATGCTGTAGGGTCCACCCAAACAAGGTATTTTAGCAGAAAATTCAATGTTGCACTTCCAGCAGTGAGAGAAAAGGCTGAACAACCCAGGACATCAGGAAGCAACACTGTCTGTAACCCAAAAGCAGACTTTGGAGGGTAGACATGTGGCATTAGCTAACTTAACAACATGTAGGTGTCTTAAAAGGAGCAATGACCTATGATTTTTAATCCATATTGCTAAATCCATATTGATAAATATCTAATCCATATTAATAAATATATTAATCCATATTGATCCATATTGATAAATATATAAACTTTGTTTAAATGACTCCATAGACACAGCATTCAGGCTATTCCTGCAGTCTGTAAAACAGCCAGGCAAGAAAACTCCCAGAGCAAATGACACAGTAAACTCGTAAATGTTAATGAAGTTGCTTGCTAAAGAACTGCCAAACAAACTAGCTTTTGCTTGCTGTATTTTTGGGGTTTGTTTTTGTGCGTGTGCTTAAATTCCCTGATCAATACAGGTGCTGTGTGACTGAATTGCTAATGGAGTCTGTAGATTAGTTTATCAATAGCATTTAAATACTTTTCACACTTGCAGTAGATTTTGAATTATTTATTTGTTTCTGGTCAATTGCTTATGATCTCATTAGCATTTGTCTGTAAAGTGATACTAGACATGCTGGAATACTTTAAAGATTTCATGGCTTTGCAACATCATCTGGGAGAAGAAGGCATCAGGGCTTAAACTCACAAAATCCTACAATAGTCCTTTTTAAGGCAGGGGATCTGCTTGCAGGAGGGGAACTCTCAGAAACTGCTTTTTGGGGAAAGGATGGAGGCAAGCTTGTAGGTAGAGTGCTGCCCTGAAAAGTTCAGCCTTTGTAGTTATTCCTGAAAAAGGGAGGAAAGAAAACTGGCATGCTTATTCTGAATTTGGAGCACTGAACCTTGCACAGATCAGTCTGGGATCCCACAGAAACCCACAGACAAGCTGGAACATGAACTGAAGCCTCTTGAGTCCTTTTCTCTAGTCTTCATAACAAATCCATTCATTTTCCTAATTAAAAGACTCACAAATATTCTAAACAATCTCATTTCATATGTTGTTTTACTCTGATTTGATAGAGGAGGGGTTGCATAGTCCTGACATATATTACATTTGTCTTTTAGTCTTTTGATATGTCACATGTAGACTCCACACAAAGCTCATAACAAGTTGAATACATCTCAAAAGGGGGGGTTGTGCCTTAAAAATATTGGAAGTATATAATTTATAAGTATTATCAATGCGCTTTAAGAAGGGGAGAGCGGATTAAATGTAAAGCCAGGATAGAAACCAACAGGAAGAGGCAGTAGCAATGTCAGTTGAAGGAGGCTGTGGAAGGAGGAATCTGTTTAACTCTTAGCAATGGCCTGAGCTGTCCCCTGGAAATCTGAAACAAGACTGAAAAAAAAAAATCTCATGGCAATCATCCATGCCATTACTGCTCTCCTGGGGGTGGTGGACTCTCACCACTCATCTCATGAGCCTGTTGAGTGTGAGAACAGCCAAGGAGGTGTCATAGTGTGAGGTGTAATGTACTCTGTTGTTTTACCACCCTCAGGCTTTGCTCTGTGGCTACTCCACTGTTCTGTGCAGGGGCAGATGGGTTGCTCTTCTGCCAGATCTCATCCCTTGCATCTTTGACTTGGAGACCATCAGCTGCAGCCAGTCATGTAATGAGGCAGAGGTCCACAGACCCCCAAGATCTTCCTCACCTCTTGCAGAAGCATCCACAAGACTTTTTCTACGGGATTTACTGCCAATCCTCCCACTTTGAGGTCTCATCACGTACTAATCACACATCCCATCATGTGCTCAGCTATTGCTGGTTTCAGAGACATGGGCAGTACTATAGAGATACTTTGCCAAATTTTCAGCTTGGGAGCATCATTTGAAGTGGTCTGTACAATTCACCTGAACCAGCTGCAAAATAAAAAGGAAACAATGCCCAGAGCTCTGTTTTCTGCCAGCACCCTGACACCTCTGAGCATTGCATGAGGGCATGATGGAGAGCCCTGCTTCTCCCCACTTTTGGTGTCAGGATACTTCTTTTTTTGCTACAACAAGATTATCTATATCTTCCTAAGTATGACCATAGCTAGAACTTGGCCAGAACCACAAATTGCTGTCAACTGTCATTCCTGCTTCTGTAGTCATCATCAAATGTAATCTGTTTCCTTTTCCCCTCAATATCTGCTCCCCCTGCCCCAATTAAAGCAAAGCGGGCAGGTAAGAAAGGGTTTCTGTGCTCTTTGGCTGTTCTGGTGGAATAACCAGGACTGTCAGTTAAATCCACTGGAAATCTGGTGGACATCAGCTCTGAAGAGTGAGAAGAGGGAGCCAGGGTTCATTGTCTTCTGCTGAACTTGGCTCCCCCTTTGATTCACTGTCCCTCCTCCCTTGCAGCAGAGACTGTGGCTGTAAACACTTTTATGGTGATAAGAGGGAGAGACAGAACAACCTCATGAGTCTCTCATGAACCAGCAACCTGTGAACAAGGGAAGCTTATTCAGAATGACCCAATATGTCCCTGTAAGATGCCTCCACTCTCCCTGAGGAATCCCCAAAGAATTTGCAAATGTGAACTGCCATGTGTGCTGTACACCTCTGGCAGAGAACCCCAGATGCAATTTGGTAGGAGCCAGGGACACCTCATAAAAATGAGGAGAGGAAGTCCCACTGAACCCCCTGGGGAAGGGCTGGCAGAGCAGTCACAAGTAACTTGAATACTGTATGACAAATATGGTGTTGTTTTTGGCAGATACACACATTTTCTCCTCCTGAAAGGCTCTGGGACCATACAGGACACTGAGTCACCTGGATCACAGATGCAACACTTTTTGCTTTCTTTCCTGTTTGTCTTCTTTTCTCTCCCCCCCTTTTCTTTTTCTTTTTCAGTTCAGCCTAAATAATGATCTAGGACAGCACTGTCTCTTTAAAGGTGGCCTTTTTAACTGCAACCTAATCTTCTTCTATCCACTTGGACCTTGGATTTAAAAAATTTCACCAATCCGGATTTCCAAATCCTTGCAGATTCTGAGGGGGCTTGTTTATGGAAGTATCCTTTAGAAAACGGCTTAGACTTTAAGATGAGGAAACGCAGGGAGCTAATGTGAAGATTTAGGACTTTCTAGGAAGCTTGCAGTGCCTAAGCCCTGCTTGCTTGAGCAGTCTGAAGGTCCTTTTGCAGACTAAGAGGGATTAATACCCCTTTAACCAGCGGGGCTATGCACACATTCATAAATATACCATCTCTCACTAATCACTTCGCTCCCTAATCCACAATGATTTCTTAGGAATTATCATTTTATCTCAGCTAAATAAGCACATTCCTTGTGCGTTCCTGTAGAAAAATGAAATCTTTCAGAAGATTTTCTTTTCAACCGTGATGCCATGAAAATCAAGCTTTTATTTAAGGCCTTGAGTAAATAAAGGAAACTTTGTTTATTTGCTTCTCAAGTGATGGGTGATTGGTCACATCCTCAGAGCATCTGCCTGCTGATCCACCCACTCCCAGTCCAAGTGGCTCCCCTGGAGTCAGGATCAGGTTTATTTGTTTGCCCAACACCTCCTGAAGTGACAGCACCACTCTGTATGCATGAAACTCAGGTGGAAAAGGTTTTGGCAAATGCCTGCCAATGCCAATGTGATGATCATTGTAAGAGGCCATTTTTGAGAATCCCATATAGTTTTTTATGTTTATTTTGTAGATCTTTACCTCTTCTGCTTTTCAGGTTTGGTGGGGTTTTTATATGGTTTTAATTTTTGCATTTCACTTGCTCGAGCTCAGCTACCTTATCTAGGCCTATCAGCCTTGATTTTAGGGAACATCACTTTTTTTTTTTCTCTTTTTTTTTTTTTTTGCAACATGCCACTCTCTGGGTTCTCAGCAGTATCCTGCTGGCTGTGAGCACAGCTGCTTGTGTGGGGTTGATCTTGGGGCAGGGAGGAACTACAAGTAATAAGGAATCTGACTTCTAATGGCATTCTGAAAAGAAAATAAAAGAAAATAGTTATTTTTATTGCTAAGAATATTGCACAGAAGTGAGTATTTCTTTGGTAAATCATTCCCCACTCAGGCTTTGGTTTCTAAGATCACTTTCAAATCCAGAAAGTAGTTCAGGCAAATTCCAACTGGAGTGAAACACTCAGCTCTAGGAAAGGCTTTGAGTTTAATATAAAAAGAGCCTCTGAATTTGCTCTATTTCTAATTCTTACTCAGTTAAACTCTGGCCTTGTATCACAAAAAATGCATATAACCTTGAGAATCAGTAGAGCTGTGCTGCATGGGGAGCTCCAGCACATATAGGTTTCAATGTTCACAGGTCAAAAAATTTGTAATAAAATATTTATTCTGGAGGATTTTATTTTTTAAATAGAATTAATAGGGACAATTTGAAAGATGGTTGTAGAAAATCAAAACTGTTTTGGAGCACTTCGGGGTTTTTAACATAAGTATTTCAAAATAATTTGGGATGTGAATTAAAAAATGTCTCTTCCCTTAGTAGATATAATAATGATAAATGAAGAATTAGAGCTATCTCCAAGTATTTTCAGAGTTCAGAGGTATTTGAATCTGTGTTTCCTTTTATGCCTCTCTCTACTGAGACCATTCAATTTAATAAGAAGTGAAATAGTGTGACAAATCTGCTGCAGCCTTTTATTACTTACAGTCCCTATGGGCTTTATATTTTTTCTTGTCCCTTGTCCCCTCCCCAGTGATGAGAAGAGAAATCCAGAAGCCATAACATGAAAATATAGATGGCCTACAGTGAAATCTTTGTCCCAGCAGGTGTGTTTGCAGTGAGCACCCCAGGCTGCTGCCCATTCTCCCCTCAGTGTGCAGAGGACTCCCCCTGAACAAGGTCCTCCTAGAGAGGATGTGGAGGAGTCCCATTCCCTCTCTTTGTGCCAGGAGATCCTTTGGTATTTGCTGTGCCTCACGCTGGGCTCCACGTAGATCTGGCTTTTGACCAGTCCTGCCTGCACACAGGGACCTGCATTCAGTCAGTCCCACCCCTGAGCTCATGTGAGCTACAAACCCAGTTGGTTTTGGAGGGCGATTTCCCAACCACAGCTCTGCCACCCTGGCATCTGCCACTTTCTTTTGCTGTAGGTGGAAGGCCTTCAAGGCACCCAGACCAACAAAGGGGCAATATTCATGGCTCTGGTTTTTAACCTGTGTTTCCTCCCTGATCATAGTGAGTTCCCCGTGGTATTAGAGGACTTGGAGCCCTTTTGCCATGAGGATGTTTCCAGTGTTGTTTCCTAAAGTCTTCTTGCAACAGCAAAAATATGCACAGTGCTCCAAAGGCTCTCAGTTAAACCTGAGACTGATCTGACTTCAGGGGGATTTCTACCTGGGCTGAGGTCCAGTCCCTACAATGCTCTGCCCTAATGCTCACTGAAAGCCTGGAAGTGTCTGGGAGGATTAGCTAATGAGTAATTTAAATGGGCCTTTTCATAAGAGATGTGTGTGATAGGCAAGCTTGAGGTCTTGCTTAAACCCTGTAGCTCTGTCTTGTCTCTGTGTTTCTCTGTGCCCTTGCCATGTGTCTCTTTGCTACTTTTTCTGTTCTCATCTTCCACCCCATCAATCGCAGGGTTCTTTTTCTTTGTATTCTCAGCCAGTCTCAGCTAAAGCCCATTTTTGTCAATGGGAGTCACAGACTAGGCCTTCAAACTCCATCTGACAGTGAATCTGCCCCACATGGAAACAGAGAAAAAAGATAAGTCTGGGGAAAAGAGCTTTATATGTGCCTGGACATACATACACAGGCTTATTCTTTCATTTCTTGTCTTTGTGTTTCTCTTTCAGACTGAAAGATCTAAAGGGTAGGAGATTTGTTATAGCAAGCCTAGAGAAATAGATATAAAGGTGGCTAATGACAAACATATTTACTGCATGCCCTGGACTTAATAATCCTCATTAGATCTGGAAAAACAAACATATTATGCCTTAAACTGTAAGAATGTCTTCTAATGGAATCTGAGGAATTAAAACACGGAACCAAGGTTTATCAGCCAGTTGCTAGGAGAGCTGCAGTCTGTGTTTGCTTAGGGAATCATCATCACTAATCCCTTAATCTAATCGCAAAATATAGGAAATTGCTGCACTGGAATGACCCTATTGGATGCAAGCAGTAAGCAACAGAAGAGAGCCATGGCATTACCCAATAGCAGCTGGTGAGTTGTGGCTGTATCCAGGAGAAGGCCATGTGTGCAGACACCTTGGAAGTGTGTGAGGAGGCTTTTTGTCAACGCATGGACCTCAACAGAACAACCAACCACATTGTGGGGTTTCCCCAGGAACAGAAGGATCTAAACACACCAGAATGGGTGTACAGTGTCAGGCCAAACACCTGCTGGAAACAGTGTTGACCCTATATCTGGAAGTGTCCAAAAGGGAGGGTAGGGGGAAGAATGGGGAACACGTTTCCATAATAGTCTCTGTCACTTTGCTATTTAGACCTGGAGAGCCATCAGTGGTATCTTGGAAAGGAATATCCCTTTTTCTTCTTGAATTTGTTCAGTTGCCTTTTGAAGTAAAATAAAGTCTTAACATCCAAAACATCATTTATTGTGGAGTTCCATAATGTATTTACAAGCTCTGATTGTGTTCAGTTTGGACAACTGTTTGTTAGTGTCATTAGATTATGTCTACTTCTTGAACTGGAAGAGACAGTGAGCAAACATCCTTTATTTGCTGTCTCTGAGCTTCTTGCCACTTTGTAGAGATACAAGTGCAATTTCAGGTGCCTTCCCAGGAGTATATGAGCACAAGGAATACAAAGAATTTCCTCGAATCTTACTTTATTTTGTTTCCATCTCTTTGAAAGTCTTAAATAGTGAGCTTGCAATCAAGACACCTAAATAAAATATGGCGTAAAAATGGTGCAAACATTTGAATTCGTGTTTGAAGTAGTGTAAGCCTTGATGCATTTTGATGTGTGGATAACCTTTGTGTGCATGTGAAAGGGGAGGTAGCAGAGTGCAGTAGTAAATTGCCACTTAACCCATTGGACAGTTGGCAGGTTTTTTTGAGCAGACACAACAAAGCAAAAAACAACCTCCAAAACTTGTTTCGCTATTCCACAAATGTTTCTGATAATCCCTTTTTGCTGATAAAGTCCTCTGAAAACCATTTGGACAGCAAAGTTGGAGCCTTCAGTTTCTTTTCATAAGACAGTCCAGAAAGGTGAAGGCTCTGTTTCAAGGTGAGCATACTGGCCCGGAGTCAAAACTCTCATAAATCACTGTCCAGCTCTTGCATCACCCATCCAGTGCCTAGGATGAGCACTGTGATTTACTGCTTAATTCAGAACTCGATCCAAAGTCAATTGAAGTCAGGAGGTTGGCACCAAGAAGTTCAGCCCCTAAGGCTATTTAAGCAGGACTTATTGAAGGAGGGACTTAATAGACATGAACCTTCTGTTGCGCTTTTTTCACTATTTTTTATTTTTATCTATGTCTTTATGTTTCTCCCTCCCATCCCACCTCTTGGATTTCTGATGTCTACTGTGACTCCAAAGTCTGCAAAGCACTCAGTGTTGAAGTTTTTGTTGTCCCATGAGAGAGGTGACAGACTGGCAGGAAATGTCCACAGGAGCAGGTGAAGTGGATAAGGGATATTCTCCTTTTGCTCAAGCTGATTTGATCTGAGTCTGGCCTGAGGAAGATCCAAGGTTTCAACTTGTGTATCGTACCCCAGACATCTACATTTCCTACCCAGCTGGGGGAACTCATTAGAGCTGTTGTCTTTTATATCCATCCTTCTCCCCACTGAGACCTTTCTAAGATTAGGCCACCCAATCTCAGTCTACTACACCCTCCCCCAGCTGCTGGGATAATTCAAGGTCCATTCTTCCGTCTTGTCACTGAGACCAGACCCTCCAAGCCTCTGGGCTATGAATGACACCTCAGCATTTCAGAGTCCCAGAGACATAGCAACAGAGACCCGGGAGCTCTGATGATGTCCTTGGATAAAGCCAAGCTGGTTTCCAAAGAACAGTCAGGATAAATATGCAGAAAGGTTTTGTTTCCATGGAGGGTTTGATGTTCTCCATGCCTTCAGCAACATCCTCAGCTTTCAGGAGAGCCACACATTTTGGTTCTACCACAGGATAACCAGCAGCCTTGCTTCTTCCAGGGTGGAGACTTGGATGAGGCTCTAGGAAGCTGCCTGGACCTAATAGTGCTGGGAACCCCTGTTACACCATGAACTCTGAAGCCTGTTTAGGAGGTGAGATCACTGCCATGCCACTCACACATGTGGGGTCTGGGATGTTTAATAAGGTCCCAGCCTCTCTTCCTGCAAGAACCTTCTGCTAAGGTCTCTCTGCTCTACCAGGCAGTCTGTTTTTCACAACTTTGCAGAAATATCTAGGAATAGAACCTCTTGGAGACCTCAGTGGTTGACATTGCCAAGGGATTCAGAAGATATTTTGGGGAGGGAGAGTGGGGAAGGAGCTGGGAAGAACACAGATGGGTACACACACACACATTGGCTGATTGTATCGACCTCTTTTTCAAGAAGTTGTGGGAAGGTGTGACTACAGCAACACAAGAGCTTCCATGGGCATGCCTCAAAGCCCACTGCTGTGGGGAGAACTGCCCCACCTGCTTGAGGATGAGAGGGAACAAACATGGATAATCTAGAGGTTCATCCACCTTTGCTGCTCCCCTCAGTTAATCCCCTACCAACAGTGCTGCCCACAGGACCGTGAGGCTCCAGCCCTTCCTGGACACTGCCAGCCCACTGGGGAAGCAGCAGCCAATCCAGAGCCAGCTCTTCCCCTGCCCAAAAGCCACGTCCCATGCAAATTTATGGGGGAGGGACCCCCATCCCTTTGGCACCTGGCAAGCACAGGCTGGTTGGTCCATGGCTGGTTCCACACATCCTGTCAGGAGACATGGAGAGCTGGAGTAGGGATGAGCCCTGGTGGCCTCTTTTCTGACCATATGGCTACATGAATCTTGTCTAACAGTGATTTCCCTTAAATGCAATCCTTTAAGGTGTTAAATCTTGCTTTAACTTATTTGGCTGATCCAACTTAGATCAGATTATGTTTGTATTTATTGGGATTTATGGATGTATGATTGCCTCTGAGCCCATATGGACAGCTAATTTGTCAATTAGAGCAATGCTGATCATTGTGGAAGCATGGCAGAGGCTGTTAAGCACCATTATCGGTTTCAACCAGGTCTGACCTTGAGACACACATTTATTTTGTCTGACAACCTTTTATTCTCACTGCCGGATTACAGATGTGTAAATTGGGCTAAAACCTTGAATATTCATCTTAGGTACGTCAAATAAAAAAAGAAAAAATCAGAACTAGTGGGAGATGAAGAATATGACAGGGAGAGCTATTGAGCTGCATGCAGAGCATGGGGCCTGCTTAGACCTTTCTTTGTTTTGTACTTGTGGCAGCGGTGGTTTGGGACCAGGATGGCAGGATAGTGCCCTGGGAGTCTAATTAAAAACAGTGGCCATTTTTCAGTCAGAAAGAGGTCAGCTCTGATTGCTAATTAAAGGCCATTATTCCTATTTTGTAGTAACTATAGCAAGGGCAATTTTCTCCTAAATCAGAGGTAAAGGGTGTAGGTTGGTGATTTCAATACCTGGCAGAAACAGCCAATATCTCCCTGCTGACATCATCCCAGTGACAGGTAGAAAAGCTGGGACAGTCCTGTTGTTTTGGGCTACAAGAATGCATTGTTGGATCATGTTCAGGTTTTCATCCATGAGAACTCCCAAGTCCTACTCTTCAGGGCTGCTCTTGATGACTTTTCTCACTCCATACCCATGTCTGGGACTTCCCTGACCCAGGGGCAGCACCTGGCACTTGGATTTGTTGAACTTTATTAGTGTTGCATAGTCCCATTTCTCAAGTTTGTCCAGGTTCCCCTTGGATGACATCCTGTCTTTCAGGAGTCAGCTGCACCTTTTAGCTTGGTGTCATCTGCAAACTGGCTGAGGGTGCACTCAATCCCTCTGTCTGTGTCATTGATGGAGATATTAAAGAGTGCCAGTCCCAAGACAGAGCTCTGAGGGACAGCACTTGTCACCAGCCTCCACCTGGACATAGAGCCATTGTCCTCAGTAATGCTATGCTGGCTGTCTCAGAAAGTAGAGCTGGTCTCAGAGGTGTGCTACAAGGCTGGGTGGGAGGCAAAGAAATCCCTGGTGTGAGGTCAGCCCTCCTGGTCCTGTCCCATCTCAGATATACTATGGTGAGGTGAGCTGCATGTAAATGTGAATGTCAGATGTATTTGGGTCAGCTGATCTACAGAGGTTAAATGGGTACTTGGGATTTTGTCTCATCTGTTTAGAAATCAGGTGTCTAGGCATCTGTTAGGACCATGGGATAGGGTATCTGTAGGTGATAATGCCTGATAGAGGAGGAAAGAATCATCATCTGCAGCTGCTGATCTCCCCATGGATTGAGAAGGAAGTTTGGCTACTGGCTTAAATGAAATGCCTAAATTTTAAACAGCTACCATCAAGCGAGATGAATGCTACTGTGGGTACGGGATGCAAATGTGGGCCTGGAGAGGGGAGCTAAGTGCTTCTTAACCAGCTTCCTTGCCTTCCTCTCAGGCTCCCGTGACCACATTAGTGAGATACTTCATAAATCATGTGTCTGAAAGAGCAATTGTTCCACACACGTCTCAGTGATTCCGCACCCGTCACCTTGACCCTGGTGTTTTACAGAGAACAAAAATTACACCCACACCTGTTATAGGACAAGACTAGGCACTAAGGGACGGGATTGTTTTAGCTATATGCCCCCAGCCTTACTGGTTGTAAGGGACTTCATCCTGTGGATGATTAAGAGGACTGAGTTTGTCAATTTGCCATCAATACTGAATTATTTCTATTTCAATCACCAAGTCTAGAATCTAAATCAAGAGGGATGTTGCTTGTTGTCTGGCTTTTTTTTTTTTTCTCTAAGAAAGTATAGATTTGGAGAGACATGAACAGTAGGAAATCATGTCAGTTTTGCCAAATTTCTTAATAAATTGAGAAAAAACACAAACATTTAACTTCAATCATTCACAACTGGACATTGTTCCCAATGAAACTATTTTGTTTTTCTCTGCCAGAGCAAGGAAAATCTCTTTGATGCTGCTTTGCCTGGGGAGATGCATTGACTAGAGTTCCATGACATGAACACCTTGGGTGGAAAAATATCCCATCATGGAAAAACTCATCTCTAAAAATAATAAGCATGAAAAATATTGACTCTTCAGAGTGAATAGTGGGGTTGCTTGTTTACCAAATGGGACATGTAAACCCATTACATAAAATGTCTTTCATCGCCCATATGCTTCCTAAACTAATCAGCTTTGAATCCTGCTAAATCGCAGATTGAGATAACAAATGAAGAGCTCATCTCGCTGGAAGAAAGGCAGCCTCTTTCTACTGGGTATTAAAAAGAGTTAAAGGTCACATATTCCCCATGTGGATCACCCAAAAAAGAGATCATGCTGATAACACCTATGGCTTTTGCATGCTAAGTAAGTATTACTGAAAGTGAAATTCATGTCAAACACAACTAAAGGGCAAAGTTTCAGATTAAAACTCACGTGATGGCTTTGCACAGGATGGAACACCATATCCTAAAAGAAGATTTTGCCTTCCCAATCATACTGTGATGGCATTTACAAGGCAGGGATGAAGATGCTCTTGGCTGACATGTCAAACCAACACAAACAACAGGCCTTTGGCTCTGACCAGCTTTCTCCTGGGCTGCATTTGAGGTGGCCATTCTGCTAGTTGTCACCAGGTACAAGCCACTGCTTCTTGCCATGAGATGTGGATCCATGAGGAGGACCACCATGATTTGGAAAGGAGATGGGGTGGCTTACAGCAGGCCCGGTGTGCAGGCAGTGCACTTTTGATCTGAAATTTCTCTAAGTGCCAAATAACTTTAATCACAGCTATTTCTCTCCCCAAATGTCTCTTTTGGATCCCTCCCTCATTTGCCTTCTTTTTTTTCTTTTGAAGCCTGAAATACTTCCTCCCCTTTTAAAATTTTCATTCTTGCAGTAAACACTTTCCTTCTTTGTCAGCTGTCAATTGCTTTAAAAGAATGCAAGTGTAAGCACAAAATTTTCAGTAACTGCAAAAATTGTTGATTGATCAACAGTTTTCCCAGAGGATGGATCTATGCTTTTCCATACGGCTGTCAAATTTATACTGACAAGGGTTCTGTAAGGTCTTTCCATGAACATTTGTATCTATCTGTGCCTACAATCAACAGATTGCTTGCCAGGAACTAAAGAAAATGACCAGTCCAGCTAAGTTGCTATCTTGTGTTTGCTGTCCTGCTGTCCAGTGTTTATCAAATAATTTAAATCTTCAGAGGTTTTTTTAGGATCTGAGCACAGGATATCTCCTTGGGCACTGAGGTACCAGATGCCAAGCCCTGTCTTGTCTTAGTTCCTCCAGATCATGTAAGCAAGAGCACTTCATCTCTGCTAAATTTGGGCTTCTCCACCCCAGAAAGATGGGCTAAACCCACCCTGGTCACACACTGTGTTTGCACTGGGTGGATGGAGATAGGAATGGGATCCAACTCCCGGGTTTGCTGGCAGTGGTGATGTACCCTTGCTATTTTCTGGTCGTCGGAAAACCATTGGTGTTCCTGTTGTTTTAACTTTGGTTACTCCAAGGTGAGGGCTGAAATTTTAGGAAAACCCTCTACACAGATCAGTTCTTGAATGCCAAGGAGGATATCATCACCCACACTCATCATTCTGCTATTGCATGAAAGTGTTTCTGGTCAAGGGCTGGATTAAGCTCATCTGTACAATTTAACAAAGAGAAGGTTAAATGGTGACTTGATTTCCATCCATAAATACTTTCCCAGGAAGCAGACAGCCTTTTAATCCAGCAGACAAAAGCTGAACAAAGCCCAATGATTAGAAGATAAAGCAGATGAATTTAGAGCAGAAATGAGGGACATATTTTTGGGAGGGAGGAGGATTATCCATTAATGAACCTTTCCAAAGGGTGTTGGGTTCTCTGCTTTTCCCTCTTGGCGGCACCAACTTTCTGTTTGCCCAGACCTGAATCCTGGAAAAACAGGTTGTAACAGGACTTTGTGGAAGGATGAAACCATTTTCAGTTTCCTTCCACATCATACCTGTTTGCACAAGCTCCTCTTTCTACCTGTGCTTCCTTCCCTGCAGATCATCCCAGTGCACAAAATTGGGTTTGGAGAAGCTGGACATGAAAACTGAGTTGCCAGATTCACATTAATTTTATTCCTAAACTTTGCATGAAAAAATACACTTTTGATTACAGAGTTTTAAATAATTTTATCATAGTGGAACTGATTATGAAAGTTAACAAGAAAAAGGGTAGATTTTTGAGTCAGTAAAAAAACATAACCTGTAAAAGAAAATCAAAAGTTCAAAGAAAAAAAAAAGGAAGAGATCAGAAAACATTTGTAGTTTGAAACAATACTGAAGATAAGAAATTTTTATGTTTAAAAAAATTATTATTTTTTTTTTATTCTAGGGAAGCTTCACATTGGATGAAAAAGAGGAGGAATGAAAAGTGATTTTTGACATTTCACCTTTTGGGACTTTTCAATAATATCCAATAAATTGAAGAATAATAGACAGGAAAATAACCAGCCCACCAAACTGTGTAACTAGTTTTACACTTCAGAATAAAACCAAACTCAGAATATTTAGGATCTTGTATTAAAGTATTTTTTATTGGTGATGTTGCAAACCTTACTCTGTTCAGCTAATGAATTTTAAGTTTAAGGAAGGTCTGCTTTTAACTTTCCTAAATCATCTGGTAAACAAGGTGAGGAGATGAAGACAATAAATTTAAAAACAAGAAAAGATTTAGTTAGGACACCTAATTAGGATTTCCAATCAGGAGTCATCAAGACCTATAATTAGCAGGGTTGTTCAGACTCATTGCTTTCTCTTTAATGGCCATAGGACATCCAAATGGTTTTAAATTATGTACCATGGGCTCCTAATCAGTTTATTGAACATCATAAATTGTTAAAAGGAGTTAATAGCTTGTGTTTCTTGGTAGAAAGTGCTAATACTCGAGGCAGAGAACTCATCAAATGAACCTCGTTAGAGAGGGGAGGAGGGAGATTGCGTCTCAGTGTCTCATTTTGTTTTAGTAATTAGCTTTTACTGGATTATCCGATCCAAATCTTTATTCAGTTTACTCTGTCAAATCTAGTTTGCATTTTAAATGGAAAATTGACACGTGGAACAATTTGTCTCCTGACTGGGTTAACGGGTCCAGCTGGCAGGAGGCTCCTGCGGGGAGGGGGCTATCACCAAAGCCGTGTGGGGGGCACCAGCCGGGGGGTTTCCCCAACACTTGATGTGCTCCAGCCTTCATCCTCAGCTTCTGCCCCAGCAGCTGAAGAGCAGCCGTGCGTGAAATTGCCACGATCTGGTCCCAGCTTGGCCCTGAGAGCAGTCAGGGACCCACGGCACAGGGAGCACACCAGTGTGAAGTCGGCACCTGGGAGCACATCAGCTGGTTCTGAGCGGGTTTTTGTCTCTGACTGTGGCCAGTACAAGCTGCTTTAGCAGAATTTACAAGAAAGCTCCCTGTGGATCATTACAAGAAATTCTCCCTACAGGGAGAGCATTTCCTAAATTACGAAAGGTCCCTGGTCCCTGGTGTGTGGGTATTAATATCCACCTTATCTGCTGTGACAAAATGCATTAAAACGCTGAGGTTCTTACTGTTTTACTGGCTGACATTGTGGCTTCTGTGCACATGGCTTTGCCTGAGAGAAGAGTTAAGGATCTGGTGCAAAACATAAACTTATAAAAATCATCACTTTAAAGGTGCTGCTGTGAGCCCAACCCAGTTGAATCAGCACCAAGGTAAGGTTCTTCCCAGCAGTGGGATGAAAAGAGCCAAGCAGAAGCTCCAGATACCACAGCAAAGCCTCCCATTGCCACCCCATTGCACTTTTCATCACATAATAGTAGTCCCAGCTAATAATTGGTGGATTTAAAGCTGGAGGGACAACCACAGCACAGTTCCGTTTTCAGGAGCCCATTCCTGGAACTTTGTTTATGTTTTTTCTTTTATCTTTGCATGACATTTTATGACATTTGAAAAACCAGTGACTGACTTCCTGAGTACATGTGATGAGGAGGCTGGTGATGGAATGACCAAGGTGTGTTGGTGTTGGAGATTCCAGGGCTGCAGTGCAAATTAATTGAGTTTACCTCCCCTGATTACTAATGTTATTCACTTGTGTGGAACAAGTCTGCAGCTGGAGGAATGAGGTCTTGTGACTCCAGTGGAGCAAAGCCTCTGGTCCTGAGTGAGGATTCCCTTAGATCACTGAGTGGCAGCCACCTGGGGAGTTGGTGTCTCGGGGTCTCAGCCACAGTGAGGACTCAGTGACATACCCAGAGTCACTTGGGGAAACCTCTGGCAGTGTCTTATAACATCACCTTCTCCCACTGTGCTCCCCACTTCAGGAGAATAGCTCAGCTGCATTCCACAGGAGACATCCCTGCCTCAGACACTGCATCCCCTGCCGGCTTTAAGGAAGGGCACGGAGCCACCTGGGAATGAGATTGCAGCAAATACCACATCTCTTGCAAGCCTCTCTGAACCCATGCAACAAGACAAAAGAGATTCGTCCCCCTCTTCCTGCTTGAGAAGAGGGGTTGTGGAAAGTGAGTCTTTCCATGCTAATGTCACACAATTACTTCTTAACTGCCAAAACAAATGGCAGAAATGGGGAAAGTGACACCAAATCAAAAATGTCACAGGTGATCGATTCATGTCATCTACCGTCGCCGCAGCCAAGGCTGGCGAGAGAGACACAGTGATAACACAACACTAATATTATATTACAGCCTTCACGGCGCTGAATGCCAAGTGATGAATATGTGTCACTTTATGTGTCGCTCACTCTCCGGGCCTGGGCGGGCGAGCATGGAAAATGGAGTGTTCAGGATTAATGATATCGAAAATGATAGAGAGGAGATTGAAAATTCCTTCCTTCCTGAACCATGCAGATTGAAATGTACCTCAGAGCTATCTCTTGCTGCCCTCCTCCTCCACCCACTTTTTAAAGGTCTTTTGTGCAGCATTTTGAAGAAGGAAGGAAAAAGGCAAAAATAAAGGAAGGGAAAAGAAAAAAGAAAAGAAAAGAGAAAAGAAAAGAGAAAAGAAAAGAAAAGAAAAGAAAAGAAAAGAAAAGAAAAGAAAAGAAAAGAAAAGAAAAGAAAAGAAAAGAAAAGAGAAAAGATGCATTTATGTAGCTGCAGGGTTAGACCCTGTCAGCCCATGGAGAGATGGTTTCATGCAGACGCTGCCTTCTCCTGGTCTCTGGCTGAGAGCTGCAAGGCCAAATTGCAGTGCCTGGAGTTGTTGAATGAGGTTTTTGCAAGACTTGTCCAGGACCTGGTGAGATAGGGTTCCTGGAGGGAGGTTATCCAGGGACAATTCACCCTCTGTGTCTGACTGTGGGTGCTTGTGACCGCCCTGTTCTTGAGGAGAAAGGTTACCTCCTTGTGGCTGTAGCCATACCAGTCCTGGAGCTTCATTTTGGCTTTATCCTGGATTTTGGCAAGATTGCCTCAAAGCTTAGATATAGAAAGCAAAGGAAAGAAAGTTTTTAATACCTTTTTTCCTACATTTTTTCCTTTAACCTCTTTTTTTTACCTCTTGGCTACTTTAATTGGGTCACCTCCCCAGGTGGGATGAGGGCTTATTCCTTCCTTCTAGCTATAGTGGAAACCATCTACTGCTTTCCTGTGCCCTCACCTGATATTCCACATGCTGCTCTTCCTGTGGAGCTTGGAGCTTTCTGTCTTTGAGGCATGGTTAATGGAGACAGAGTTTTGTTAAGCAACTGCTGCTGCATAGTGGAGAAGCTTTTTTTCCCTTCCTTTCTTATTAACCCACTGTGACTCCTGCAGAAAGTGTTTCACACAGAAGAGAATTAAGTCAAATAACAGAAAGTTGAAACGGGATGCAAAATTTGAGTGTCATGTTAAAAAAATGCTTCCTGACACTGACTGCCAAACACCTGCCTGACTTTATCATTAACCTCTACTGCAGAATGAGCACTGATAGAGAACAATCTTAAACACTCACAGCCATTAGTTTCACATGGAAATAGACTGAAATTGGAGGAAGAAACCCAGAATCAGCTGAGAGTACCTAATTAATTGGATTATAATTACATTTGGAAAGCTAAAAGGTAATAGATCTGTTTGAATTATGATCATCACAGGCTCTTCAGGGACAGAGTGTGCAGTGTGAATCACTTGTATGTGATCACCAGAGACACGAAGAATTAAATGACTGCAAATATTTTAAGTAAGAGCACATGTTCACTAGTGGGAATATTGGTTGCCAAGCCTGGCTGGCATGAACATGCCTGCTTTGAGGTGGCAGTCACTGCTCTTTTGTACTCTTAATTTTTTAAAGGATACCTGAGCCAAAAATATTACCTTTGGTGTCCCTGGAAGAAGGGTCAAACCTAAAGACAAATGAGGGCCTGGAGATTAAATTTACATGTGGCTGGTGCTTTCCTGTGTTGTAACTCAAAGGGGCCACACACCACCATTGGACATATATTTTTGTCTGACTTTGCTGGCTCTTTTATCTTTTTGCTGTCCTCATGAGCATACAGTGCTGACTTCCCCCATCCTGAATATACTTTTTTTGTCCAAATCCTTCTGATTAAAAAAAAAAAAAAAGTGGGCAGAAAGGCGGCATTCCAGAGATACAGAGCATTAACAAAAGCCTGTAGATTTCCAGCACAGAGTAACAGGGTGGTGGAAGTATTCGATCAGAGCCATAAATCTAATGAGATTGTAATGATATGCAAATTAACAGCACCATGAGCCAAATGGGTAAAGTTTCTTTATGGAGCATATTAAGAGGCATTTTGCCTAAGTGGAATGGTTGGGTGAACAATAAATGGTGAGCCACAATCTGCAAGTATTGGTTGACAACAGCAGTAAGATAAATAAAAACAGATGAAGACAAGTATTATTCCTCCATTTAAAAGGACAGATGCTGCAAATGAAAGTGTGCTGCCCTGCAACAGAGGGAAACTGCAGCTGTGCAGCCCTCATGAAATACCAGGGATTTTTGATTGCTCTTGTTCAAATTAATACTCACTGGAAACTTCTTGAAAACACAATTTTGATCCAGCATTTATATACTCAGGGATGGACAAGAAAAGGTGAAACCTCAGGCCAAATTGTTTTCTAGTGTAAATTAGGCAACACCCATTAGGGGTACCAGTTTATGCTAGCTTTGGATCTGGATCCCAAACTGTACCTGCCAGCATCCAACTCTTGATAAATATTGAGTGGTCTCACTATGACATTTTAATTATAACGTTATGGATTTCAGGAGGAGGGGGAGCAAAAGCAGAGAAAGCATTTATTTTTGGTTTTAAGCTTAAAGGAAGGAAAAAAAAAAACAGAGGAAGAAAATAGCAGCTCCCCAGATCCCACAGGGATTTAGGGGAGATCAGCTAATCTCAGTTCTTAACAGTTTCAAGGGCTCCCATCCAACCTTATTTTAACTTCCTTGCCATGGGCACCTACTTTGCAATTTTCACATGGGATGGCTTGAGATGTCTTAGTGCTGTCCCTGGCCATATTAATGACTTGTGTGCCAAAAGTGGGGGTGGTGGAGCCGTGTGTGCTTATGGCAGAGGGACTCTCTCCCTTGGTGGGTGCACCATGCCTTGCTGAGGTTGCAGCACTCATGGGGAATAGATCTACCTAATCATTGGAATAAAAAATGGTATTTCAGGAGGGATTAGGAGTGGAGAACATGGGGTGGAGGAGGAAAAGGAGGGAGTGTGACCCTCTAGCTTGGTGGAGATATCAGGAGACAGCTCTTTGCCATTCCCTGAACATCCCAGAAATGTCACATTCAAAGATATTGATGTGAAGGAAGAGCATGAAGTAGCAGCCAAGGCTGTGCTAACAGGAAAGTCTCACAAACAAGCTTCCAACTTTCCCAGCCATGAAACAAGGTCATGGCTTTGAGAGTGGCCAAACCAGCACCAACCAGCACCATGGAGCTGGCTCAAACAAAGAGTCTCTGAGATGATGCAGTGGTTGGCTGGGACACAGTTCTGCATCCCCCCAGGCAAGCCTGTCTGCCCTCCTGAGGGTGGCACTGTGTTGCCCATTTTTCACTGTAAAATAGCTAGTTTTCTCTGTTAGACAGTCTCAAGGACGATTTCTGTAAACATAGCTATGTTGTTGTAAAAATTATCTTTTTACATTCCTTTCCCATGGACACAGATCCCTTTGACGGACACTTCTTGTAACCAATATAGTTAGAGACGGAAGTGTTAACTTTCTCCAATGATCTGTGATTTCTAAAAGTGTATATAAGAATTAAACGAAAGGGGTTTCCCCCCTTTCCGCCCTTGCTCTGAACACAGCCCGAAACTCCAGCTCTCATTAATTCTGCGTCTCGACTGATTACCGGGATAAGCCGTATAACGGGGCATCGCGGTAATAGCACTGCCTACTGAGTCAGTTTTGCTCCTTGTCAGGTGGATGGATGCTCACATCCAGGCCAATTCCTGGTTTTGTTTGTGACTATGCCAAGGTTAAATTCAAACTTCTTAGAGACAGGAGATTAAAGTGGGTACAGGCCTAGTGTATGAACCCATGAAAACCCCGAGTATAACAAATGCTGCCTAACATACAGTTTTTCCAAGCTTTTCCCCCATCTGCCTATCTAAATTCTTCACCAAAGCCTCCAGGACCTGGATCATCTCTCAATGCAAAATCTTAGCATTTACCTGTGATTTGGACTGTCCTGTGATCCAAGAAAAACAACAAGGCTGAAGTGTTTGAGAAATGTGGTTCAACAGATTGCACATCGATCCAGGAGTTAAGCAATATGGTTTCTGCTCCTCGGTGCAATTTCTTTATAAAGCCCTTTCAGATCTATGGACAAAAAATAAGATTCATAGAAGTTAAAGCCAGAAGTGTTATAGCAGTGTAAATGTGGGTGCATGGCATTTCCCCTACAGAGCTTACTAATAAAAGTAGCCACCTCCATCTGTGGTCAAGTTTAATATCTGGCAAAATCCATTCTGTTCACCTCTATTTCACCATCTGGACTGCCCTGTCAATTATTAGCATTGTGCTCAATGGAGCTGCCACACAGCTCATTTTTGTGGTTACTAGCTTAGTAAATAAATGTGTCACACTAAACATCATGACTTCTAAGGGAGTTTGAAAACAAACGGACAAGCAAATAGGTGCAAAACTGCATCAAAGCTACTGCCCTCCTCCCATACAGACTGCAAAGCTCCTTGTTCTGTGAGTCACAGAAGGGATGGAGCCTCTTTCTGTCCAAATGCTGGGGTCCCTCTCTGCCCTGAACTTAGTGCCCATATCTCTGAGGGTAGCCCCAAATCCTCAGTGTGCTGGCGTGGCACACAGCTGCATGTTGCTCATAGATTTTTTAGGAGCAGTGTGTGGTTTGCCTGCAGGATGCTGCATCCTGGCTGCTGCAGAGGATGCTGAGCAGAGCAGATGAGACCTGAATTTGCTTTGACTTTCTCTCAGCAGCACGGCAGCCTTTGGCTTTATCAGTGCACGGTGTGATGGTTGCACCATCCAAATGGCCAGGGGCATCGATGAGGGGAAGTGATGATGGACCAACACTGTGCTCATGCAGTAGAGTCTGGGGCATGGTTAGGAGTCAAGTGGAAAGGAAAGGAGGCGCTGCTCTGGGCCTTCTAAAATATTTCAAATTCAAGGTAGGGCCAGTGGTCAAGATGGGCCTGATGGGTTTGGGTTTTGCTGTTGATTTTGATATTTTTTGACAGATGAATGAATCAGTCTCATGGCAAGAATATACAGCCTGTCCATGCAGGGCACGGCCAGCTTGGTCTACTTCAGTATCTGCACCAATTGTATTTATTTGTACAATATCTGACATGTCCTTGTGCTGCATGCAATAGAGTCACTGAGGAATAAAGGAGTCAAAGCAGAAGCTCAGGATACTCAATGCTTTGCTGAAATGGATTTTGTTCCTGAACATTGCCTGTTTGGCCATCTCCAAGAAGATGGAAGCAGTTGCACCAGAAGATAAGCACGGGCTGTTGTACAGGAAGCATTTTGCCTCTGATTGGTCACTTGGGGAGAAGATGAAGTCCGGCCCCATTCTCCTGCTCCCTTTTTGGGATGATGGGAATGAGGTCAGCTGCAGGGTCATGCCCTACATGTGGAAATCTCACTCCTGAGGATTAGCTCCAGAACTTTCCACAAGGACTGTTTTGGATTGGTATCCTGCAGGAACAGACAGAGAAGCAAATCCAGTACACATTTGTCCTGCCCATTTATTCCTTGTTTCAGCCTTGTTTTGAGGCTGTTTAATCCTTCATGTGCAATTGTGATCAGAAAAATCAAGCAAATCACAGAAATACCAAACAAGACTGGCTTGCAGAATGAGAGCAGCCTGTTTTCTGAGCTCAGCTGAGATTGCTTAGCAGGCAGATAAAGTTAAAATTTGTATAATAAAAGATGTTACCTCTACCTGCAAGCCTCACATTCTCTTTCTCTGTTCTTCACCAACATTCCCCATGAATGCGGCAAGGGCAGCTTCATCTCTCAAAAGCCAAGGATCTTCTCCACAGTTAAATCCTCATGTAACTGGAGCCTTTTTGTGGCACCTGAGGTGGAGGTCCCCCCACACAGATTTACCTCTCCACTCTGAGCCAGCATGAAGCCAATTCAGCACTAAATGCAATGTTTCCCCCATATGTTCTTGCAGATAGAGCAATATTATCCTGTATTAGGGAAGTGCCTGGCTGTGTCACTTGCAACATGCCAAAAGCCATAAGACTATATTGGTTTTCAGACCCCTGCTGTGTTGGCTTGGGCATTTTCTGTTCTCTTCTATCAGAGCACTCTGTTTTCGGCAGAGATGTCAGGACACCAATGAGCCAATGAAAGGAATCTCCTTGGCATTTATCCTTTAGCATTTCTAGGCTCTTAATCTTGGGATGGGAAATCTAGTGTTGGAAGACAGGAAGACAGGATGGCTGATTTTCTTCATTCCCTTCCTAAGAATATGTATGTGGTGTTTTTATGGACAGTGGTACTGACTTAGGTCTTGCACAATCAGTCAGAATGTCAGTGTGATGGGATCTCAACTTGGATATTTCTTGTACTTACTTTCAGCAGTGTGTGAAATGGGGGATGAACAGGAAAAAAAAAAAGCTGAATAAGACTTGGTTCAGAAGGTCTTCAGTAAACAAATTTTTCTCTTGTGTAGGTTTGCTGAGCTGGTGGGTAGCAGGAAACAGAGCCAGAGTCAAAGGGAAATTCACAGCCAAACCACTACCTTGGCACTAGCAGGAAAATCAGACTCCCTCAGCAAGTCACTCATCCACAGGGAATATTCTGAATAAGCCAGATCTGGCCCTTGTTTGTGCTGAAATAACTCCAGAGTAATGTCCTGACATCAGTGGAGTCACTCCAACTTCAAAGCTATGTAAGTAGCATCTCAGTCAAGCCCAGGAACCAATTGCCTCAGGGTGAAGCTAGGAACTGTTACACCTGGACTTGTTTCATGAAGGTCTGGAGCATCACCTGAGCTGGGTGCTGCACCCCGTAGGAGCCCTCATGCAGTTGATCTGGCTGTCCAGGCAGACTGCTGAGCTTACTGCTCTGTTAACAGAGAACAAAAGACAACTCAAGATTGGGATGTGGACTCTAACAAGATCTTGAATAATCCCTCCAGACACAAACTCCCAAAGTCTCAGAGGAGTCATGGAGATTATATTTCGGAGACAGCAATTTTCCTACTTCCAATATGACAGGCAGAGATTATTCAGCATAAGTTTCTGTCCAGAAGCTTGACATTCACAGCAGAAAGGCACTTACAGTTTTCCCAGCAGGTTCTTCATCTCTCTGGTTCCCACCATTCATGTCCAGCTAATTAGTCACACAGGTCATACTTTCTTTAAGCCCACCCTATCTTGCAGGCCTGGCTTTGTCCTCCTCAAGTTTCAACATGCAACTCTTGCTTCCAGAGCTGACTTCTACATTCCAGCCCACAGGAGCTGCCCAAGGACCTGCACACACCAAACACATACCACACCTTCTGGCATCTGTGCGACCCTCATCTCCCACTTTTAGCTCTGGGATCAGCCAGTTCTCCCCAAACATTTCAACCACCAGTTCCCAACGCTCTGTGACTACTGTTCTGGCACATGAATATGGCCCAAGGTAAACAAGAGAAGGTGCCTTATCTATCAAGCCATTTTCCCTTTACAACCATGGGAATTGCTTTTTTTCTTATTTTCTTATTAAATTTAATTCTGCATTTCTATTGACCTATATTTAAATATAACTGTGGCTAGATCAAAAACCAATGGGAAATGCATTCTACTTCAGTGGGGGGATCGGTTCTCAGAAATGATGGAACTTTTGTACAACCACCCTCCTTGTCCCCTTCTTGCTAAATTTTCCCAACACACTGGACTTTGTCATTTCCACAGTGTGAAAGGTTTTTTTTTCATTCTTATTATTCTCTCTGGATTTGGGGGTTAGGTACAAACATTTAGCTGATGTCCTGATGTAAATACTGCCTTCCACAAGAGATGAAGCTTCAAAAAATATTTAACATGCTCTACCAGCAGCCCTGAGACACAGAATTATCCCATTCTATTTATTTCTCCCAAATTCCACCCTTTTTAATCATTCACAAACAAAAATATACACCCCAAATCCCATCTTTCAGCAAGCTACCTCCTGAACACTGGAAAGCCTTAGATGAGGTGCTGGGACAGAAAGTGAAATGCCTTGTATCCTTTACGTGCCCTCGAGGGAGGGGATGGAATTGGGAGGGACCATCCCAAAGGGTGAGATACAAATGAAGGTGTTAAAAGGAAAAAGAAAACAAAAGCGAAAAATATAAAGAAGAGGAAAATAAGTCTTCTTGGTGGAACACAAATGGAGTTCTAGCTAGGTATCATTTGCTGAAGAAATTGCATTTCTATTTGGGAATAAATGAGTGTAAAACTTGTTTGAGACCCAGGTAATAATAGAATAGGGGAGGAAATTGAAATTTATGACTTTGCAAATGACTCCTGTAGAAAAGAGAGACACACATCAGAGATGTCCTTTTATCCCCCCCTTCCCCCTTCCCTCCTGCCTTGTTTTCTCTTCTTCCCACAGATGAGGAGGACAGGTCTGCAATAAAACAGGTCTAAGCTCTGCCGGCCTGGAGATGCTGCGGGGGGAGGCGGAGGGGGAGCGGGGGGAGAGGGGACATTAGAGCTGCTGTAACGTTGTCAGTGCCTATGTAAATGGCCGTGCTACATAGTCAACAAGACACACTTGGCTGCCTGCAAGTGGGAAGTACTTAAATCTTGGCACTGATAAATGAAATATTTTTAAGGGAGCTAATCAGTGAAAATGGGGTTTCATCAGGCACTGACATGTCTCGCTTGCTTCAGCGAGTCCAAGAGAGAAAAATGATTGTGCGGCGCAGGCCGGAGCCAGCTGGAGATGGGGAGCGAGGGAAAGGGGGGAGAGAGGCGGCGGCGGGGAGTGCTGGTGGGGCACAGGCTGTGGGGACAGGCCTGGTGGCAGCCCCCGGGGCGCCCACCTCGCGCCCCACACGGCTGCGCCGCACCCGCGCGTGATGGATGGCCTGGCACGGAACGGGCCTGGTGTAAATCCCCAATCTGCAGCCTGCTGGGCTCAGTTGGATCAGCAGCAGGCTAGCTGGTATTTCTGGATAAACACTAATAAATCTTCCTTTTCTTCATGGCAAGTGGTGCTTCCTCTGCCTCCCCAGCCCCCTGTCTTTCCTCCTCTCACGCTGGTGCAAGGGGAGAGGGAGGAGAGGTGAATCCAGGGTGCTCGGTGGGGATGGGAGCCAGGCCCTGAGATGGGCAGAGATCTGGCTGGGGAAAACCTCTGAACCATGGGCTTGCCAAGCCTCCCACCAGCCCTGCCACCTCCAGTTCTGCTGCTGGTTGATGGGTGAGTGGGGACCCAGTTTCACCTCTCTGAAGTCATGATGGTCATCCACTTACCAAAGCCTGGGTGAGCTGTGGGTACAAAGGGGCTCCCAAGACTTTGGGTTTGCCCGTTAGGCTTTGGGAAGGGAGGGGGGAGAAGGCACAGAGGGTTGTGTCCAGAATTTTCAGCTCAGAAGTTCACAGGGGCTCTTGTCTTTGCTTCCATGGGTGTGCTGGTGCTACCTGAGAGCCACATGGGGCAGTGTCTTGGGCAACAGAGAAATGAAACAGTCTGGGAAAAGTTGCTCTGACCTGGTTCTAACTCCTGAGCCGGACCCTGATACACACAACCCCATGGAGGTTCCCAGAGGACTCATCAGGTGGGTGACCATAAAGATTCCATCAGGACAAGGCAGGTTTTTACCTACATCAGCCAAAACCCAGTGGTTTAAGCTGTCCCAGTTACCAATCTACCATTAAGTGACCTCAAAATCCCCTGTAAACCAAAATACAGTCAGTAAGAGAGGCAGCTACTAGCATGTCCTCACTCTGCACCAGTGAGGGACATACCAGGATTTGTTCTCATCTGAAAGGAAAGGTCCATGAGTGTGAAAATTATCACTCAATGAAAATGTCTCAACAGACTAGCAGAGGGAAGAAATACATAAAAGATGGAAGAAAAAAAAATTAAAGAAAGCCTGGTGCTTACATCATTTAGTCATAAAGGTTCAAAGAAGGATTCCCTCAGTAATCAGGAAATGAAAATGTCCTTCAATTACGGAGCATTTTAAGACATGATTATTTCATGTGCATGCTATTAAGAAAATGACAGTGGAAAATTCATCATGAAATAAATTAATACTTAAACATTTTTGAAAGGTTCCCTGGTGTATTCTTATCCTCCTCCCCTTCTGACACAATAATGTGTTGTTTCTAAAGAAAATTTTATTGGACTAGAGATGATAAAATACACAATGAAAAATACATTTGGAAAGCAAATTCATAACTACTTTTTTTTAAAGGAGTCAGCTTAGCTGAAAATACACAAAAAATCACAAGGACAATTTATTATTCTCTGCTAGTAGGAAAGAGACTTTTTTTTCCTTCATAAAATCAACCATGCTGGTGTTTGAATAATTGCCTTCCAAGTTCACACACAAATACAACAATTTTGGCTATATTTGGTTTGGTTTTTTTTTTTTTTTTAATTCTACATCTCCACCCTGCCAATGCAGCTTATTGCCACCATGGCAAAAACTGATGCTGAAAAATGCAGATAGCTCTAAGAAGTGTTTGATTTGATCTGATTCCAAGTGAATTGGTGCTGAGGAGAGATACAACAGTGTGGCATTGCACACCTGAGCTCTCCAAGTGTGTCTGTTCTAGAGCCTGCTTAAGCCAAGACTTTTTTTTTTTTTTTTTTCATGGATTTCAGTGGAGTTTTGCTTAGGGGGTGCCTTGTGGGAGCCACGTGGTATTGCACATTTTTACCTCTTGGCTGAGAGGTCCAGGACAGCAAGCTATGATGAAACAAGTTTGTGTTGAGGTTCAGGAGATTTGAGTTGAGGTGGAAACTGGATGAAGGCTCTGTAGACAAGCCATGAAGGAATTGAAGATGCAACCTAAAACCAGAGAATGGCATTTATGTAAGAGGCTTAACTGTGCAACCTGCTCTGCTTGGTCTTCAGTGCAAAGGGGGCTTGTGGGTGCAGCCAGCAGGGCAAGTTCAGATTTGCTCCTGTAATGGGAATGCCGCTTTTGGAAGACTCTGTCAAAGCTAAAAGCAGGGTGAGGCAAACCTTGCAGTCCCTTGGAACATGGGGAAATTGTTTGAGGACTCCCAGGACATATGAGCTTCTAGTCCACGACAGCACAAGAGGGTCCTACACAGCCAAGGCAGGTTTTTGTAGGACAGCATGCAAGATCCTAGTTTGAATTTTATCTTAGTTGGCAGTCAGCTGAAAATACAAAAGAATACAAATCCAGCAGTGAAATGGGTACTCTCTCCCAGATTTGCTTCTGCTTAGAGCAAGCAGGTGGAAAGTTCTTGCTTTGAACAGATAGCTACATCTGTGGGACTTGATGGGAGTTGGACATGATGATCCTTATGGGTCCCTTCCAACTTGAGACATTTGATGATTCTATGATTAGAAGCCTGTTCTGCACTGTGCTTTTTGACCCATTTTATATGGTTGTGCAGTATCTCTTTTGCTGTTCTATGGCTCATATTTTGAGGAAGGACCATAATTCATGAGGGGTGCCTGCCCAGATAACTCACAAGTGGGATATACATGGCTCTCTCTTACTGAACCACATTTTGCTGCTAACATGTATTATATTTGTACCATGCCAGAGGGGGTGTCTGCAGGTCTAAAAATGTTGGTTATAACAGCTACTCATGCTATTAGTATAGTTGTAGATATTATATGATTTATTGATGTGTTTTTATTTCCCACTGGTATGGTATAAATATATTTATTTCACAAAAGTGGCCAATAAATTTCCCTTATGAATCCTGTTATCTGCACCATTAACCATTGATCATTTTTATGAGGTCACAACTTAAGGTGTACATGAATTTACACCTTAATTTGTGACCCTTTCCGAAATAATACATAGCCACTTCTGAACTATTCACCTCACAAGAGGCACTGCTCATTTTTGCAGCTGCCTGCTGCACTCAATATTTGTTTCTCATCAGACAGTGTCCTAGCATAATGTGCCATTCAACTGTTTCATCCTCTCAACACACACACAGAAAAGTGGATAAAACATTAATGGGATGAAACTTTCCTGTACCCAGTTCAGTCCTTATGGTTTCTGGAATTCAACGAGTCAGAATAAAATGATAAAGCAACACTAAATAGTCCAAGGACATGCTTTAGTCTTCCTGCTACAAAGACCAAGATTTCCTAACAGCATCCAAAGAACAATAGGAATGACAGAAATTCAGATAGTCCCAAGTATCCCTTTCTATTTTCTCATTTTTCATTGTGGCATAAACGATCTTTAAGATGTTGGGCAGCGTGAAAACAATTCTCTTCTTGTGTCCTTCATCAGTTTGTTCTTCAATTTGTAAAAATCACTGAAGCCATGAGTATTGCATCTTTATTTGTTATCAGACTCCCATGTGCTCATGTTTTAGGATGAGGACTGCAGTTCAAAGCCCTGGGTTAGATGCAACTCTGCCCTGTTCTGCTGGTGACCTTCACCACGGGCCTTCTCTCCCTCCAGCTCTTCACGGGGTGACCAAGTGCTTGGTGGCTATGTCCAGTGTTTGATTTTCAGGTCACCTGATCAGCTCTGATCTGCCATTTGTCTTGGTTGTTCACTCCTCTCTCAGGGAATGCCTTGTCACAGCATTCGGAATGTTTTCCATCTGCCACATGCCCACTACAGCCATAGTTATATTCCCTGTCTCATCTCCAGAGTCAAGCTCTCAGCAAGGTCCTTTCTCAGTTACAAAAAATGACTCATTCTTCAGAGGTCTTTTCCTTCCTTTCCTTTAATCCCTTCTCCTCCCTGGAGCTGTGTTTGCTGTTCTATGCCCAGCCACCCCCTTGCCTTGATGCGTGTCCACTTTTTGCCTAGTCAATCCCTCTTCATTTCCTTCACATCGGCTGAGGAAGTTCTCACATAGGCTTGGGAAGTCCATCCCTACTACTAGAATTTGCCTGGAGAGAATATCCCAAATCAGTTCCAGTGCCCAAGCGTGTTTCCAGGGTTGTACATGATGGTTCTGTACACACTTTGTGTGACAGGTGGCTGTGCAAGGTACGTGTTTATAGCTATGCCAGGCACAGTATCCTCAATCAGTGGAAATGCTGCCCTGTAGAGAGGTGACAGCTTCAGATTCTCCCTCCACTCTCTGTTGCCTCTTTTCAGCCAGCCTGTCTGTCCATGTCCCACTTGGCATCCAACTTGGGCACAGACATTTCATCAAACACTGCAGCAAAGAGCGTGACATTCTTCACCACTGGACATAACACACGTGTGTGGCACATCTCATCATGTGTTGCTGTCGGAGAGGAAACACGGGAAAGCTTTCACATCCCAGAAGTCCCAACCATGATGCCAAGTGATCAAGAGTCTCATGACCCTTTGAAATCATAGGTGAGGGAGAACCTGAAAACCTTTGAAGCCAAATGTGTGCTGCAGCAGAAAGATTAGTCCTCGGCTTTAAACCACAGGCACAGCATGAACCAGAGCCCTCCTTCCCCACGCCCCCTCCATAGCTCTCTTCTCACCCAGAGTTTGGCTGAACAGACTTTTTATTTGCACCCAGTTGTCCTTAAAAATAATAAGTGACTATTTGCCTGTTCAAAGCCAGAAACAAGTTGACCAATTGCTGCTGTGTTTTACTTCAGGGTATCCATCTAAAGGCAGGGAGAGAGAATCAGGCTATAATGGTTTGCCTGGCTCGAAAACTCCATTTTGGGCCGCGGAGAGTCATATTTCAGAGAGTATTGATCACAGTGCAGTTTGTGTTTCCTCACGTCCATGATCCTGTTTGCAGCCCTGTAAAATAATAACAGTACTCATGTCAGTAAGGTAATTACCATTGATCTAACACACTGTGACAAATTTTTCAGTCATGCCACTTGATTCATACTTAAAGTTATGGCACTGCTGACTGCTCCTTAAATAATTGAAGGATGCCCTTTGTAAATCAACACACTCTTGCCAAAAAGTGGCAGTTTCTTCTTTGTTCCAGGACTTGTTTCTTAGCTTCATCAGGGATTTCAAAATTAAACAGACAGCTTTCCACAGCCCACATAGTTCACACTTGGAGCAAATATCATCTGAGCTGGCAAATCACTTGTGACACCTTTGTTCGAGAAAAGCGTGAAAAAAATAAGAAGAAAAAGGTTAAACTACAGGGAAGATCGGGGTCTCTGTGGTTGGGGGTAGGGCTGCTAGCAGTTCGTAACAACAAGAGGGACAAAGCCAAATTTGGTTAATTCAAAACACCCATGAAAGCACTCGTCATCCTCTTGTGGCTGAGATTACTGAAGGCCAAAGAAGAGCAGTGAGGACAGTCCTGGTCTCCTGCTCCTGCATCCACTGACTGCCCATGCAGGAGAGCTTGGCAGCCTCTCTTCTTAGGAGACTGGCTAGAGATCTGCACCTCCACTACACCCACCTCCAACATGCTGAGGGGGGCACCACACCTTCTTGGTCTGGGCTCTCCAGGCTGGTGCTCCCAGAAGAGATTTGAGTCTTTGACCTGCTTGTTACACAGACTTTAAATAATACTCTTGAACTGCCTTTGGGAGACAATAGCACTACTAGACAAGTAAGCAAGGAGAGTGTGGTTCTGGGTGGTTGGACCCATTGGCAACTAACCATAAATCCATTTTTCCCCTACTGAAGTGTGGACCTTCTTCAAGGTGTGCTTGGATCAGCTCACCAGTTTTCATCAAATGATCCTCCTTGGCTGTCAAGAAAGCCTTGAAATTAGTTCAAGTTGGATGTCAAACACCATGAGGGGCACATTCTCATTGGCATGGATGCACAGATGTTTACTTTGGCTCTGGACTACCTTCTGGAAGAGCCGCTCTCATTTTTTGTAAAATATGAAGACCAGATAGAGAGATCGCCTAGTTGTTTTCCAAAGGTATTCCTTGGGAGAGCAATCCATAATAGACATAGGTGCCTGTGGAGCAGTCAATAAAATCTCCATTTTCTATGTCCCAGCAGACTGTCTCTTGTTACCTGTCTTATCAACTCTCCTGTTTAGAGACCCTCCTTTGCAGTGTATGGAGGACTTTGCAGTGACCAGGGGTTTGCAGCTCAGGTTCAAAAACAAACAAGGAAGGGCTGATCCATAAGTCTGTCATCATCACTGCTCAATCACTGCACTCTTTGCTTCCTTTGGTTAGGAAGAAATTCTTGACTGTGAGTGTTATGAAACCCTGGCAGAGGTTGCCCAGAGAAGCTGTGGATTCCTCATCCCTGGAAGTGTTCAAGGCTGGGTCGGATGGGGCTTTAAGCAACCTGGACTAGTGGAAGGTGTCCCTGCCCATGGCAAGGTGTTGGATAAAGATGGTCTTTAAGTTCCCCTCCAACAGAAATCATTCTGTGATTCCATGAGGTTTGGTGGCTCTCATGGGACTCCAGTGCTCGGGGAGTGCACAGATCTCAGCAGCCACTGTGGCATTGGAGAACAAATTGAATGGACTGTCCTCCAGGAGAGCCTCAAGTCGCCCCTTCGGCATTGTTGGGACACACAAAGCAGTGGCTCAGGCTTTGATCCACTCTGCTACCTGTAAAGTGTCCTCTTTTGTGGGCATTCTTGTACCTGCTTGAGACGAGGCCAGAACAAACAGAAAGCACCTTAAAGGAGCTTACTAAGTAAGTCTAGGATTGAGCAAACAGCACATTTGAGGGGTCAAATTTAATTCCTTCCTTCCTTTTGTATTCAGATTAGAGGCCAAGGTAGATTTGTGGAAGCCAGGACTCCTCAGCTAATGCTGCTTTTGCACTTAACCTGCAATTTACCTGTCAGTAACAAATACATAAAAGGCCAGCTAAGCTCTTCAAACTTCCAAACAATTTACCGCACCATCAGATGGGCTCTTTCGCATCCAGGAGTACAACAGCCTGTTCACATCTAAGGCAAACATCTGCTGCCTAAAAAAATCCTCCTCAAAAACACATCTGGTGAAATAAATGTGCATATTTAAAGGAGCGGCATGTTTTAAGTCAATCAAACCCCTCAAATATAATAATAAAAAGACTTCCAAAGAGACTACTTGCCAGTGATGTATTGGCTTGGTTAAGAAGGGCTGTGTTTTCAGAGCCTCCTAAATTCCTCAACTCAAATGCTGAGTGGAGGTTTATTAAGTGACCTGTCTGGATGTATATCAGCCTTGTCCCTAGTGGGGGTCCTATGTTAAATTCCATCATTAAAACCTATTACTGAGCTATCAAAACCCGCTGTAATTCCATCTAATGACCTCATTTCCCTAAGCATAACTCAGCTCCAGGTTTGCTGATGCGGAGTTGCCTCTTGGTGGGCCACAGCCCCTGAGCAGGGCAGGGGGTGGGAGGGGAGAGAGGGAGAAATCAATGTCTGCAGAGATGACAAGGCACACGGCCAGTGACTGGGGACCAAGAAACTATCCAATATCCCATTTCCTATCCAGTCTATTAGCAGCTGAAGTCAGCCAGGGCTCTGGGTTTGATTGAAGGCTTAGCTGAGACCAGATAGAGGAGGAGAAGCCCAGGCAACATGGCCACCAGGCGAGGCTCCTTGCCAGAAATCTCTCCTAAAAGTCACTGTATATAAAAATGGATTACTGCGTTAAAAGTTCAAAATGTTCTTTTTATTTCATTTTAATTTTTTTTCTTGGGGTGGACATGAGGAAAAAGGGAAAAAAAAAAAGCCTTTCCTTTCTCTTCCCCCCCCTCAATCCCCCTTCCACACACACCTCTACTTGCCATGAAATCATTTCGTAAATACAAAAAAGGCCCCTCAGGCTATTGGTGCCCAGACACTCATTTTTAGAGTGGATAATTGACTCCTTTCAGTTGATAATTCATAGCTTGCATATGCCAGCTAATACATCAGTGCCCAGAGACTCAGCGAGAGCCCCAAGCACAAATTGGAGAGGGGGAAAGGAAAAGGGGAAAAAAAAAAAAAAAGAAAGAAAAAAAAGAAATATTTCAGATGATAGATGAGTGCATTACGGCTTTATGAATGAATTATGTCCTGCAAATACCTTGAGCAGGAGAGACTGTCGGCCTGTATCTATACTAATCTGGGAGGAATTATGACGATTTTCACATTAAAAAGGGAAAAGGAAAAGAATTAATTGAGCAATTGGGCCATTAAAAATGTATGTCAGCATGTTCTGTATGTCCATTTTCCAATTTATCATACACTAGGAAGCTTCCTCCCGGGGTGACTGCCATTTTTCTTCTCTTTCTTGTGTTTGATCTTTTTATTTTATTTATTGTGGGTTCCTGTCATACAAAACCAGCTCAGGATCATTTTGACTAGACCAAGTCTGGGAATTTTTTACAGGGAAAAGTTGTCTTTGTGCTTGTGCTCCCTGGCAAAAAATAGGAGTGAGGGGACCCTAATTAATTTCTTTTTTGCACCCCACAGCTTCTACAGTCAGTGTTTATAACTTAAAAAAAAAAAAAAGAGAGATTATTTCACCCTGTTTGTAGATTTTTATTCCTTTTCCATCTGAGAAAGTTTGAGACAAAGTTTGGCTATAGATGGGCAGACAAAGTAGAGGTTTTATTTAAAAAGTAGTCTGCTAAAGCTGGTTTATCTAAGAGCACTGAAGGTGAGTGCCAGCACATGCAGACACCTGCTCTGCACACGTGTGAAGTGCCACACAGCACTGCTTGAAAAATCCACCAACACCGACGATGCCTTGCCTGGCCCCGGGATTCAGCTGTGGATCAGATCCATCGCTGCCCAAAAATGTGTTCTGGATGCTTACAGTGTTTGCATTCCACATAAGTCCACTGTAGAAAGTGTTAATTATGTTCAGATCTGAGAAATAATTTAGTAGATTAAAAGAGTTTGCCAGCAGGAAAATGTTGTTAGAATAGCAGCAATGTTAGGAAATGTTTCCAGCTCTATAATTAGGAGGATTGTTGAAATAGCTGAAATAGGAATAAAATATTTTTTCTCTGCTTTCACATATGAAATAAATTCCATTACATTGACTCAAAATTGTAGTACCTTAAAAAACAGATCTTAGGGACTAGCAAAAAAAAAAAAAAAAAAAAAACAACAAAAAAAAAAAAA
>VZRZ01008463.1:722188-803608 GCA_013398175.1 Climacteris rufus | reverse complement strand
CAATCAACGTGGAAAAAAAAAAAGTAATGTTTCAGACCTGCCAGCAAATTTCAAGCAGCCTGACCAACACATATTATTTAACCTGTGTCTTCAATTTTCTAATCCAGGAATTATGCTTCACCTGAACTTCCTCTAATACAATTAGCGTGGTGTATTTGCTGAAACATAATGCCTTTACAGAATAACGTTTTATGCTGCAAAGCATATCTAATCTCTTCACGCAAGCCACTCTATGGTAAATCATTTTATAACATGCAGAAAATTTCTGATGTTGTTTATGTTCTCGTGTTTATGAGGTCTTTAATTGATTGTAAGCTGCTCTTTAAGTACTTACAGATGTTTTTTAAATCCTATTAATTTTCTTGTCTTTTTTTTTTCAGACTTGTTAAATATTTGCTGATGCGATGGCTGAAACACGAGAGTGCTGGAGGAGAATTTCAGCAAATTACTGTGTTTTTTTATTCAGGACCTTTATGTGGGATATGCAGGTTTATTGTCTTATTTGAAGTGCAGCAAGCCCCTAAATTCCCCTTGATCACAGTGTGCCTGGGAATTTTGCTGTGGGTTTGATTTAGTTACTCTCTGTTCTTGTACACAATGAAGAGGTAAGCACATCTCAGTGCAAATGTCACCCTCCTGGATACCAGCACTTTTTCAGCAGCTGCTCTGCTGTAAAAGCTTTTGGGAGGTCTTAAACAACCCCTGTGAGGAGGCTCATGTGTATAAAAGAGATCTGAAACAGATTTCTGCTGCTGCAAATCTTTCTGTGCTTTGAAAGATACCTGAGTTCCCCAAGACTCTGCAATCTCATACAGGGGAAAAAGCAGAGACACCCACTGAGCAGCGCCCAAGGGTCCTGTGCTCAAGGGCCCATGACAGGACCATCACCAGCTCTTGCTGCCGCCTGGTGAAGTGCCCAGTGCTCCCAGGCAGACCCCAACCCCAGTGATTCCCCTCCCCTCACTCAGGTGGGAGCCCTTTTCTCCAGCTAGGGTGGTCTTGGAGAGCTTGTATCCTTGTGGACAGCTTTGTCTTCAGCAAAATGATCCTTTTCCTGCAAAAACAGCCACAGCATTTTGTCAGGAAATCGAGGCTCAGAAAGAAAATAGGAGGGAAGATCACAAGCTACCCCTCTGACCTTGCCTATGGCAGCAGGCTCCCCACCGTGACTGAACGTGAGGTCTGGGATCCTACATGGATACAGTTCAAGGGGACCACCTGGGTGACTGCTGGGAGAGGCAGCACAGCCCTTGTCCCGCTGGGTTTCCATCAGCATCCTTCACTCCAGCGTGAAGAGCTGAACTGCTCTGCGGAGATGAGGCTGAGTCACATGGCAGGAGAGGGACAGAGGTGTAGGGACTGTACAAGTACCCATAGGGACCTGGTGGGTTTGTGCCATGGGTCCCAAATCCTGCTCAGGCCCTCCTGGAGCAGTGGGCTACAGCATGGAGTCAGCAATGAGCCACAGTCCATTGCCCCCTGCACACATTGCCTGGCTCTTCTTGTCCTCACCACAACTGGCCTGCAGCATAGGAAGAATTTCCCTGTGGGTTCTGCCCAGTAGGGGGAAAATACCCAATAATATCCACTTGTTTCTGGGGATCTTCATTTTCTAAACCCTTCATATCAGAATTGAGCCCGTTGCAGCACAGCATTTTTGACCAGTCACCTTCTCTGCCTGTGCCTCCATCCCCCAGACAAAGGATGAGGGAACACCCTGCCTTCCCTCTGAACTGGGGATGGCTCCTCACTCTGGCTCTGCAGAGAGAATTAACCCAGCAGGGCCTGCCACACCATGGCAACTGAACATAGTTCATCCAAAAACCAGCACATCAGTCTTGCTGATTGCACATGCCTTCTTCTGGAAACACACCTCTCAGTAAAGGATTAATGACAGCCAGAATCCCATTAGGAAAGAAACACAAGTTCCCCAGCTTACTTAATATCAGGTTTCTCGCACCTGGCTCGCTGAAGTAGGACATAACCTGCAGAATATAAAATGTCCTGTTATTGCCTTTGCCTCTGACATGCACAGAGAGGTGTTGTGAAGAGCAGACATTTATAATCCAGCCTCTCTCAGACCTGCTAAGGCATGCACAGACCTGAAGGTTGCACATAACCTTTGCAGCAAGGTTGCTGCTGTGCTCTCCCTGTGACTTAGCCGCTCATGTTTTGGATGGAGATGCAGAAACGTGGATTTTTTTCATAGTGCATCCCACAAAAAAGGCAGCAAGGAATGTTCTGCTGGACAACTGCACAAAAAGCACGTGCATGAAGGTCTCAGCTGGTTGAGACATTAAAGACACCAATGCTAGGAAAGGTGTGAACGTGCAAGCCTGTAGTTTTTCAGCATCTTTCCTCTCCTGCTGGAGCCCAAGGAAAGCTGCCCAAAACAGGATATTTATCCACAAAGAAACCATTACTGTGGCTCATCTGTCATGGCCTTTCAGTGGGATTTGGGTGCCTCTAACCCCAAAACTCTCTCAGACCAGAGCAGGCATTGCTGAAAATGTTTCCCAAAATGCATCCTGAGTGAGGAACAAGTGAGAGTCTTCACAGGCAAAGAGACTTTTCCCTGTCCTGCTTCCTGGAGGACTTTACCTGGGAAAAATTCACCTTCAGAGTATCTCAGTTTAGTATCAGATGATTTTATGCCTTTTTCCTGATGTATTTATCATTTTATGGTTACACAAAGCAAGAGAAAGGCTAAATAAATATAGATAAATAATTCAATATGCTACAAGGATAGTAGTTCTTTTTTTTTTTTTCCCCGAGATGAAAGAGTTTAATAACAGACTGAAAAAAAAACCAGAAGGTACATGTTGCCTTTTGTTTTACTTAAAAATTGATTATTTGCTTAAAAAAAAAAAATCCTCTGGTGTCACATTTTAAAGAGTATCTATAAGTAGTTTTAACTCTTGTCTCCCAGAAATACGGAACAGAGTCTTTTGACCTGCATTGGAGGAAACACATGAAGATCACTGCACTTCCTGAGAAAGAAAAGTGGAAATTAAGTGAAAGTTAGAATATCTTCAGAAGCACTTGCAATGGGAACAGTTTCTTGCTGGAGTCAACAGCTACACCCTGACTCAAGTGAATCTGTGTCCTGCTCTTTCAATACCTGAGGTGACTCTGTGCACTCATATGATCCATCCAGCTGCTCAGCAGGATTTAAGAATCAATTAGACATAATTTGCCCGCTTTTTGTCAAACCTCTATCACCAGCAGTGCCTCCCATTGCATCTCCACGGTGGTGCCACTGGTTCAGGGCAGAGCCTCAGTGGCTGTGCAGTGCTGGGGTGTCCAGAACACTCCTGCACTCAGCCAAGAAAATGGGTCAGGGATGTGGCACCTCTCCAAAGCCAAGCCACCACTGAAACCCTCCAGCAAAGCACCCCCACCCAATGCCATTTCTCCACCCAGCTTTGCATCAGGTCCTTTCTGTGGTGAGAATTATTTTGAGAGGAGGATTCATTATCATCAGTGACAATGAAATCTGCCATGCCCTTTTCTCCACCTGCCTCCCCCCAAATCTCTCTGTTTGGTTACCTGCTGCTTCTGGGATCCCACACTCAAACTGTGCTGATAACTCGGGGATGGGACCTTTCTTATTGAGCAAGGTGGGAAAAGCAGCTTCCAGTGTCAGGAATTTCTCCCAGACGTTCAGCATCTGTATTTAAATTAAGAGGCTTAAAGCTCTCTTGAACTTTTCCGGGTTTTTAATTTGAGTTTAACTTCGGGAGTGAAGTTTTAAGCCCGGAATGTCATATCCCGAGTGCCATCTACCGCGTCTTCCAGGCACTGCCAGGAAATCGTGTCTGGGCTTGGAGGGGCGCAGCTGTCGGGAGCAGCTCGCCTGCAATTCTGGATGTGGATGCTTGTGCGTAGGTAGTGATGGGAGAAACTCAACGGGATGCTCAGGAACACTGAAAATCCTGTGAATGGAGGCTGATTATTCCAAAGGATGTGAGGTAATGTGGGTTAACCCGGGCGGGAAGCTCAGCCCCACACAGGCACTTGCTCACTCCCCCACAGTGGGATGGGGGAGAGAGAATTGGATCGGTAAAAGTGAGGAAACTCATGGCTTGAGAGAAAGACAGTTTAATAGCAAAATCTGTGTGTGCAGGTAAAGCAAATAAAAAAATTAATTTGGTATTTTCCATGGGCAGGCAGGTGCTCAGACATCCCCAGGACAGCATGGCTCCACCACGTGTAACCATGACTTGGAAAAACAAACACCCTCGCTCCAAACATCCCCTCTTTCCTCCATCTTCACACAGCTTTTGTTGCTGAGCACAACATCACATGGTCTGGGTTATCCCTGTGGTCACTGGAGTCAGCTGTCCTGGCTGTGTCCTTTCCCAACTCCTTGTCCACCCCCAGTGTCCTCACTGAGGAGGTGTGAGAAGCAGAAAAGTCCTTGTCTCTGTGTAAGCCCTGCTCAGCAATAGCTACAGCACCCCTGTATCACCACAGTTCTGGTCACAAATCCACAACAGAACCCCATCCAGACTACTCGAAAAAAAATTAGTTCTACCCCAGACAAAACCAGCACAGCTGAAGAGAGAAAAAAAAAAAAAAGAAAATGTTTTTACATCTTGCACCTTGAAGTTAGTGCAAATGTGTGACCAAAGGAAAAAAAAAAAGATTGTATTAGAAAAGCCTTTCAAAGTACTGGAAGAGAAAATAACACATTAACTTGCCCTTCAACCTCAAGGCATTTTATGATGACCTGACACACAAAAAAGTTATTAGATTCAAAATCCCAGTGCTGGTGAAGTGAGATTATGGCCTTCTTCCAGCACTGCCACATCTATCACTCATGGCCACAGCTTTCCTGTCCTCCAGAGGTGGCCGGAGCACCAGAATGCCTCTGTCAGGTGAGACAGCTCTGTGGGACCCTTTGGAGCTCAGCTTTTAACCTGCAGAGCTCAACCTTGTCATTTGGGCCAGGTGTTTTGGTAGCCAAATCTCCCTGAGGCCCAGCCCTGGAGGATGCTCAGTGGGGCAGGGACTCTCTGATCTTAGTAGGCAGCACAACCACATTGCAGTGGTAGAAATGGAGATGGATTTACCCAAATTGAGAAGATGCAGCAGATGTTGCACAGCTGCCCCAGCTGCGGGTGAGCACAGGGTGAAGGGCACCCACAACCACAGGGCAGGCAAATCCCAGCTCCAGGTGAGGAAACGTGAGGAATTGTTCATAGCAGCGGAGCGAGCTCCATCTGCTGCCCAAACCCCTGCGAGCAGCGGGCAGAGCTTTTGCCTGCATCCTTTCCAAAGCAAAATCCTGTCGGCTGCGGAGCAGGACCCGCTGCATCCCATAAGCTTAATTCCTAGGGCAGAGCATCATAACTGGGAGCCTACTGCCACCAGCATCCCTTCTCCCAGCCCCTGCTGTCCCCCAGCATCATCCCTGGGGACCCGGAGGTACACGGCTCAGCCTGGCCTGGGCAAAACACTCCCCAGGTTTTGGGCTGGTGGGGGGATCACAGCACATTGGGGTCACAGCACACGGGGGTCACAGCACAGTGGGGTCACAGCACAGTGGGGTCAGCACAGTGGGGTCACAGCACACGGGGGTCACAGCACATTGGGGTCACAGCATGTTGGGGCCACAGAACATCTGTCCACCAGCAGCCAAGTGAAATTCTTACCCTGTCTGCCTGTCGTTAACCATAATTAATTACAGCAAAAAGGGTGAATTGCCTGTCTTTGGAGTGATTTCTTGCAGGCAGATCACATGGGTCTGTGTGGCTATGTGGGTCTCCAGCTTTGGCTAAAGGATTGCTGTCATCCCTATAAATTCATTAGCATTTATCAGCTCCCTGTTTGTGGCTATAGTGCTCTGTCTCCCCCTTTCTTGCCCTTCTCCTTCCACGGAGCAAAAAAATTTATCGCTGCATTAAAGGCAGAGAGCTCCTGGCCGATGAGCTGGGGAAGGAGGATAATTCTATTACTTGTCAGAGCGGTTGAGGGGGAAGTTGTGTGCAATAACCACGGCTCAGAGCACAGCCTCCAGAAATCCAAGCCTGTGAGATGGCATAGGGGGGAAAAAAAGGGGGAGGAAAAAAAGACCAGAGAGATGTGGTGGTGCCCAGGGCTGGGGTTTTCCTCAGTGCAGGTCCATGGCAAGGAGAGTCAGCAGCAAAGCCACCCAAGCACTGTTGCCCCAACTCCAGCATCCCTCTGCACAGCCATGGACTGCATTGTCCTGTCAGTTTTTAGCAGGGTGCTGAGAAAGAGGATGCTCCTGCCAAGAGTGCAGCCCGCACTGAGGTGGGAAGAATTCCCAGGGCTGCACCCGTGTTCCTGCCCCTCCTCATCGCTGGCAGCAGCAACTGTGGGACAGAGCAGGGAACTGCCATTCATTGAAGAGCTGGGCTCAGTGATCCTCCTGGGTCCCCTCCAGCTCAGAGTAATCGGTGATTCTGTGATACTGTTAAGTGATCCAACAGGAAACTGTTTTTGAAGGAGAAAAGATCAGACAAGACTTTTCTGCCAGATCAGGTTTCTAGTATTGATAGAAAGAAGGGATCAGCTATGGCAGTGGAGGCAGGAGCATCTCCATGGCAGTGGGGTGGAATAAGAGCAGCTGGAAGAGACTGTCAGGCCATGGGCCAACTCCTCTGAGCTCAGGTTGGGCTGGATTACAGCGTGTCTGGGCAGCCACTCTCATTTTGCTCTAAGTCTGCAAGACAACTGTCACACCTGCTTATCCTGGGCTAATGCAGGTGACCAGAACTCATTTCCACTGTTCTTCACTTTTAACTGTGCTTGCAACAATGAGCAAATATAATTTGTGGACAGTAACTTCACTAGGGGACAAAAGACATCACAGCACTCTGGCTGTTGCCACATCATGAGCCCAACCTGGCTGGTGCAGTATGTGTATTTCCCCCAAAAATGCACACCCCAACCCAACAGCGAAGGGTTGATAGGGAAATCTGAACTGAACATTCCTGCTCTTCTTTTTCCAGTTGTACTTACTGCCAGTGACACCTGCCTGCTCCATCTGGTAGCACAGAACATGAGTACTGCCAGGTTTCTGTGTGCTCTGAGGATGATTTATGTTTCCTACAGCTCTCTGTGCCCAGGATGCTGCATCAGGTCTTAGCCAAGGTTATATTTTCTCTGAGAGTCCCTGTTCAGCCCCAGGGTCTTTTCCACCTGACAACTGCAGCAAAACTCTCTGGCTGCTCTGCTTGGGGGTATCAGGGGCTGTGCTGCTTTTTGCCAGAGGTGGGGAAGCATTCAAGGGATGAGGATTGGATCTGGGAAATAAATGACCTCCAGGGTTATTCTGTGAGTCTAGAAAGTCCCAAACGTCCCCAGATCTGCATTGCTGTGGGCTAAATTGCCTCCAGAAAGTTTCTTCCAGCAATGTTTGGCTCTTACCCTGAAGCATGAGGATTTTGAGGCATCAAATGCTTGAACATCACCCATCACTCACCAGAGGCTGTTTGCTGAGCTTGGGACTCACCTGGCTGGTGGCAGCTCCCTGTGCCCAGATACTGGGGCCACCCTGCAGCGTCACAGCTCCCAGTGCTGTGTCCCAGGATATGTCTGAGCACACGCTGGCCCATGCAAAATTAAAGAACTAAAATGCCAGCTCAGGATCTCCTCTGGTGTCTGAAAATTGCCACATCAGAGGCTTTGGTCTAGAGGCCCTGCCATGCTCGGGGAGATCAGTGTAACAGCAAGATGAGATCTGGTCATCTACCTCCAGCAATTTTGCTGCTGAAATGCTGAGGGTGTTTATTCCCCAAGGTCCTCTCTTGCAGCCCTGGGTATAAATTTCCTTCTGTTTATTTGTTAAAGGCTCTGCTCCTGTGCTGTGTTGAGGCTGTCAGCAGTCGCCTTGGACATTTAGGTCAATCACAGATATTATTTCTGTCTCTGGAGCTGGCAGCTCTCATCCCGGGCCTTCAGCTTTGTGCCCTGCCTATTACCTATAAATAAAACACTATCCATCCTCAGCACAGTGGGAAGAGGCAGTGATGAGCTGGAAGTGCTCCGTTCACAGGGAGGGGGGCTCATTTCGAAGAGCTCGACCCCTCAAAGAATTATCAAGCCCCCTATTAAGCATCCCTATTGCTTCAAGAGGAAGCCTGGTGAGAATTAGAGGTATAAAAATAGGCATTAGAGCTCTGTAGGCATTAGAGTTCTGTAAGGCAGCTTGTGTTTGCAGCTCATCATTCACAGGCTGAACAAAAGTCTGCGTGGTGGAGACTGGGAACAACTGGTGAGTGAGGACAGACAAAGGCAGAGCTTGAAGGGTGCAGAAACCCCACCTTGCAGTGCTGGTTTAACACACAGCTGATGTTCCTGCAGGGAATGAGCCCCCAGAAGCAGGAATATTACCGACCCAAAGCCTTCAGGACCATGGCTCAGCTCAGTCAATGTTCTTACTGCTGACAAATACCAGTTCCCACACCCAGTCTGGCAATAGGCTCCTGAGAGTTTTCCTCTGCAGGTGAGTATATTCAAATTTAAAATCCCACAATGAACAACTTTTAAATATGAATCCTAAACAGGGGTGTCTTCTGGTGGATGCTAGGTTTCTCAGCTCAGAGGTTTTTGGAGGCAGTCATGCTGGCTGTAGGGGCAATAAATAGTTGTTAATTTGGGTGGTCATCATTCTGCATCTTCTCTAATGGCCTACAGATGCAGATCTATTCACTGGTAAGTAGAAGAGGGTGGTTTTTTTCAGATTATTTTGGCTACAAACAGATTTGAAGCATTGACTAGGAAAGAGAAGCAGGAAAACTTGCAAAACTGCTAAAAAACACTTCAGGCTGGCATCTTTTACTGGCAATTATTCCTAACCCAAAGCAGCAATGATTATAAGCTGTAGGTCTTTGTTTAATCTCTTACTTCCTTAAGAGAGCCTGCATATTGTTTTGTCATTTATTGGAGTCATTTTGCAAAGTGGATCCAGGGTGTTTTCACAGAGAGTTTACATTGCACATGATTGACTGAGCTGATTCCCTTCCAGACACTCACATATCTCCCTGCTGCATATGTTAGAGCTGAGCACTTTTTATGTCCTTGCAAGGGAAATGAGCTCTGACAAACGGGGATAAGATGTACATCACATTATTTGGGGGCTGAGACAAGGGCAGGGGCCAAAGAGAAGATATTTCTCTGGGTTTGCCTTCTGTCTCTTCTTGCTTTTTTTTTTCACCCTCACACTGTAATATTTGTTTTCTAGACTTAAATAATATCCCAGGCACCTGGTGATCGTTGCATTATTGCATTGCAATGCTCAAAACAACTGACAACCCTCTGCCTTTGGATTCCCAACCACAATAATGAAATATGGGCCAAATTTTGGCAGAGGGGATCCTGAGAAGCTGTTGGGGGGGAGGATTGTGAAGCACCTGCTGTGCTTGAAGCCAGGTGGAGCAGTCTTGCTGCCGCCCTGCATCTCAGCATCCCTGCTGCTCCCTGAGCTTTGCCCTTGGCCCAGACTGAGCCCAGTGCAGGGTCTGGTCTGCCATGCTGCTCAGCACAGATCAGCTCCCCCCATCCTGCTCAGAGAGGCACAGATTTCCCTGTCAGCTGCAGTTCCTATTCGTTGATGATAAATCCATCAGTGAGAGCCCTGGCTCTTTCCAACCGGTTTGTGTGTCCCCCCTAATTAGCCCATATTTAACCATTATAGAGGATAAAAGGCAGGGACATGTTGCAGTCATCCTCGAAATCATCTTTTGTCCAGATGGCCCACAAAGTATATTATAAACCTCATTAACAGATTGCACCAATTAATTAAGTGATATGGGAATCACTTTGCTCATGACCAAAGGCAGCTGCCTCCAGAGGAGAGCACAGCCAGGGAAGGACCTGCAAAACTCATCCCCAGTTGAAGGCCAGGGGAGGGATCAGGGTCAGCAACACCAGACTTTGCTACTTTTTTTTTTCAAATTTTAACTATTTCTTTTTTTAATTCAAAAATCTGATTTTTGAGGGAAATGCCAGCTATTTTCCTGAAAGATTTACCCACATCTGTCCCAATCTGGGAACCATGCAGCTTGAAATGAGTGTGCCTTTCAAACTTGCCCAGCAACAGGGTCTCTCATGGCCTTAGATGTATCTTTAGCTGTGTGAAGTTGCATCTCTTTTTTTTTTGCTCCAATGTAAGCAGATTGTAAAACTTTTTTTTTTTCCCAGTCTAAAATTCAGTACCTATTGATAAATTCGTAATGAATTTGTACTCTAGGCTATTAGTTGCCTTGCAGATGTTTAACCATAGGATTCCAGTGCAGAAGGAGATCGATAGATGTTGTGATTAAATTATCCAACTGTTTCAAAACCCAAATAATCACTGCTTGAGCTTGTTTAGTTTGGGCCCAGGACAAAAGTCAATTCCTTCCCTGTGGACATTTCTGTAAAATACAGTTGACATAAGAAATGATGAGACTCTGGAAAACTAGATTGAGCCATAAATATTCATCTCTGCAGTGGATCCGAGAACAATAATTTAACTTTCTCTAATGCCCAGCTCTCAGAGTGCTTAACAAACTCTCTGTTCTTGGCAATCCTCAGACGTCTAACAATTCGGAGCCCCTAATCCATAACTTGGGAGGGAAAAATTAAGATTTGGTTTGAATAAACCCCTGGCTGATGGAATTAGGAGAGCTTCGCTGTGGCATTTGCAATCAGCTGAAAGAACAGACAAGGATGGAGAAGAATGTCTTTGTAGGGATCTGTAGCCACTCCAGGTAAGCTCTCCTACCATTTTTTGACTCTTTTAAGTTACTGCTTCCTAGAACAAGCATCCTCTACAAGCATTTGCATGCCCTTGCCGGCAGTTTCCACTTCCTCTCCCTCACCTGAGCCCTCTCTGGCTGTTGTCAGCCCAAGGAACCACGGCAGCCCCTCTCCAGATGCTCAAGCATCTGAGACTTTTCCTTTACAAGTGAGTATTTAAAAACCCACAATGAATAACTTCTAAATATTGGTCCTAAACAGGGGTGTCTTCTGGTGGATGGTAGGAACAGGGGCAACCTTTCCTGACCAGCTGCAGTTGCAGGAGTGTGTAGCACCCATTTACTCTCTGAAAGTGCCTGCTGTGTGTGCCCCAGTGTCTCATCAGAGTCCTTGTCACCTATCTCCTTCCTGGCTGGAATGGGAAATTTGCTCTGTGAACGAGTCCTGGAGCAGCCCAGTAGCTGGGGACCAGCAGTGCCCAAGTCAGTGTGTTTCTGTGCATGGTTTTTAACCTGAGCAGGGCAAATATTCACTCAGGAGATCTGCTCTGTGTGCTCGATGGGGAGGGTGCTGCAGCACATCCCGAACAGATTTGGGACTTGAATGCCTCCTTCCCCCAGAGATGCTCCTTCTCCCTTGTGTTCCTCTGCCTTTTCCTGGGTGCTGCCTCATCCTGCCCCTCACAGGGATAATGGGACACAGTGCAGGGGGGTCTCTCTGCTGAACTCTCCCTTGGTTTTCCCAGTACCTTTTTCCTTCATTTCTTGCTGGCAAAGAGCTCGGTTGTTGTTATAGCAACCTCAGTGCGGTTAAGTCTCTAGAGGCAAGGTTTATAGGGAGAGACAATATATTTTATTAGACTGGCTGATAAAGCTAAAAGAGGAATATAAAAGAGAAAGGGGAAAAAAGAGGGAGAGAGCAGCTCCTTGGTTCACAAGCTCATTGCAGGTCCCCAGAGCTGGGCAGAGGGGAACAAAGCAGTCACAGAGGACAAGGAGGTGACACCTGGGGACTTGCCATGGGCATCAGGGAAGGGGCAGACTCTGTGCAGGCTTGGTCAGGATGGCAGCCCAACAGCCCAGGAGTTGCAAGGATGCTAAATCTGATTTTATCTGGTGGAAAGCAGCGATTCAGTGGGAAACAAGACTCATATTCAATATTGTCTCTTCCTGCCAAACACCAGCACCGTGCTGGTTTGCCTTCCCTGCCCCAGTACCTTCACAGCATCTCTCAGGCACTGGTAGTTGCACTTGCTGCTGCAAGAGCCACTGCATCCAGTGCCAAAATGACTCCAGTCCCTCTCATTCTCTGTGCATCTGATTTTAACCTCTGATGAAGCTACTCAGAGCAAACCTTGGCAGCCCCAACCCTAAATGGTCCTCTTGGGTACACTCCCCACCTGATGTGTCAAAGGCAGCAGAAAACACTTCCAGGAGCTAATAAGAAAGACAGGTCCTGGGTCACCTTCTGGTCCAACCTTCAGCCCTGACCCCAATTCCAGCCCCAACCCCAATTCCAGCCACTCAGATGAACCTGCTGCCTCTCAGCTCTTCTTCCAGTGCATCTCCAGCAGCACTGAGTGTCTCCTTGATTGGATCCCACTTGATCTGCTCTGCTCACTCAGGATCTGATCTCTGGCATCCATCAAAGACAAGGCACTACTTTAAGGTGCCTCTTCCCTCAAGCAGACAGTGCTCCTGGTGTTGGTACCTCCTCATCAATCACTCTGGATAAAACCCACTTTCTATACAACTGGTGCTCCTCTGAATGGGATCTACTTCACGTGCTGACTGCTGGGGAGTCTGTCATTCAGACTGTCAGTTTTCACTTAAATTTATGGCTTGATGATAATTTTATGTACACACTGAACTCAGGGCAAAAAGCTTTGCAGGCAGTGATGCAAGAGCTGTTTTCTTGCTGTCTGGTGTTTCTAAACTTCAGTATTGCTCAGCTGGTAAGTCACTTTGCATATCCTATTCTGTTTAACCAGGGCCTTGTAACCTCCTGAACAGAAAAGCAGATCAGGCAATAACTCATAGCCTGTCTGCTGAAGCAAACACAAGCACTTAAAAGAAATGTAAATTAATTCAGCATTAAACAGGTGGCTCTGGGGAAGGATGGGTTTGCAAGTGGCACAACAGAATGATGTAGGATGGAGTCAGCTCTCCAGGGCCAAAACCAAAAAGAGAAGCAAAGTGTGTGGTGGCTGATTTCTCCTTCATAAGAGGAGGGGAAGTTGCACATTAGATAAGGTAGTGCATGTCTTCCTAAATTTTAATAGCTGCAGAAAATTTTGTTTTGACAGGTCTGATGATCACAGATGCTCAGGTATGACACCATCATTTGAAGTGATCCTGGGTGCTTCTGAGTGCAATTTGGCCCTATAGATTTGGCCTAAGATGGGGGTCTGGGCTCTGGAAAAGGGGCAGGATCCAGACTCAGACCAGCAAGGAGCTGTGCAGACAAAAGTACACAAAAAACAGGGGGAACAGCTGTTTTATTGGTCCCACGAGCACAATTAGCAGAGCATCACAATAACACATCCATGAGCCAATGAGACCTTACCAACACCTCTTGTGTGCCCACTGCAGTTGTGGCTGATGAGGAGAAAGTCCTCCCCAGCTCACAAACTGTCCCCTAGGTAAGTCCTCAAGGTCAGAAAGGGCAGGTATGGGGACCTGCTGGAGTGAACCCAGAGGAGACCATGAAGATGCTCAGAGGGCTGGAGCACGTCTCTTATGAAGACAGACTGAGAGAGTTGGGGTGGTACAGCCTGGAGAAGGAAAAGCCTCAGAGCGACCTCATTGCAGCCTTTCAGTATTTGAAGAGGGCTTCTAAAAAAGGGGGAGAGAGACTTTTTACATGGGCAGATAGTGATGGAACAACGGTGGCTGACACTGACAAAAGCACACAGGGTTGCACTGGCAAGAAGAGAGAAGCTGTGAATGCTCCATCCCTGGAAGTGCTCAAGGCCAGGTTGGATTGGGCTCTGAGCAACCTGGTGTAGTGGGAGGTGTCCCTGTCCTTGGCAGGGGGTTGGATCTAGATGATCCCTAAGGTCTCCTTACACAATAAACCCCATTGCAGGTTGGAAGAGACAAACAGGCTTGCCTGCATGACATGCAACAGAGTTACAGGCTCAGCCTTTTGCAGACTGAAGTGCTTTTTGAGGGATTGAGGACTTTCACCTTAATCACAGCAAGGGATTGATGGGATCACATGGAGGGTTGAGGACACTGTATCCTAGATGGGAATGTTGCAGTCTTTCAGCACTGCATTTCCTAGTCCTGACTGCTGCTGCATACAAGGCTGTACGGTGCTATCCTGTACTGCTCCTGCCTAATTGGATCAAACTGGCTCTGATTACATTTAGGGAGCTGACAAATAGCATATCTGAAAGCCACTGGTGCGTTACAGCCAAAGTGTCTCTTGCTGTAGGGAGTTAATTAAAGCCAAGGCTATAAAGCTCTTTATGCTGCCGAGGAACCCGGCTTTTGGGGGCAGCTGGAGGCGTCAGTCTGAAAGGAAACAATCTGAGGAGCCCACACAGGCTGACTTTCATTTAGCAGCAGAGTTATCGCAGCAGTCCCAATAAAGCGTGAAGCTGAAATGTGAAGCCTTCCTCAGAGCTTGTCTCCAAATCACCATTAAAGCAGGCCTGATTAGAATATGTTGACTCCCTGATATTAATGTATTTGGTAAGAGTCCTTGGTTTCCACTGTGTTTTTCCATTGGTCTAGAATACTGGACACAGAGGTGAAAGGCAAGAAGATGATGAAGGAACTGTGAGAGTCAAATGAGCTTGAGGTATTTTTGCAGCTCATATGAAAAAGAAAAAAAGGCCAGTTCAACCCTTTGATCCTTCCTTGTGGTGAGTTCCCTTCACATCAGTCCTGGGCTGGGAGGAGCAAGAAGGCTCTTAGGTGCCCCCTGGGTGCCAGGGGATGTTCAAGAGCCCCGTGGTGGGATGCACAGCCTCACCAAGGCCCTGAGGAAGCTGTCCAGCCCTAGCCATGTGCTGTCTGCCACAGCTCTGTGCCCATGGGATGCACGGGTTGCTCACCACACACCTGTGGCCATGGGGATGGACTCAGTCCATCAATCCATCAATTGTTTGTGGCTTGACACAGGCAAGCTCCCATCCCATCATCATCACCCTGCTTCACACATCACAAAAAGAGACAGATCACTGCTGTTCTCACTCGAGACAGTCCATCACCTCCTCTGAGTGACTCTTCACTTTTATTAACACAGATCCATGCTCATGGAATACAAACCAAGTACCTTGTGTCCTCTTGCCTGCCCAGGCCCATGACACATCTCAGGGTCTGTAATTGCTGTTCTAGGTGGCAGCTGTTCATCTCAGCAGATTTCATCTTCCTGCCTTTGGAAATGTGTTTTATCACTCCTGCTCTCCAATTGAAACAAAACCTTTTCCAAACAACTCAAGAAATGACAGGATAAAAAAGCCCTACACAAATCCACCCTCCCAGGCTGGACTGTGGCACTGTTGATGTGAACTTTTGCTCTGCCTTTCACATGCAGATACTGAGCCTTGGGCAGAGGAAGGGCAGGGAGCTGATGTACTTCTGCCACTGCAGCTAAAAGTCTGTCTGGAAGGGTGGCCATGTGCCTGCAGCAGAAAGCACATCTAGGACAAAGGGAAGTCTGGTGGGTAAGTCACAAGATGCAGTGACTCTAAGCAGTGTTTTCTCCTCTGCCACCAAATCCTTATGTGACCTTAGCCACATCACTTCATCTCCCAGGACATCCAGTTCCCTATCTCCAAAATGTCCCTTTTGCCTGTTTATTTCTATTCAGACTCCCAAGTTTTCTTGGTACAGCTTCTTTCCATGCCTTGTACCTACAGATCCCAACACCTCTGGGTCCCTACATCAGTCTGAGCACTGATGTAATAAAACCCAGAGTGCCTGTCTTTTAAATGCCCTGAAAAATGTGAGGAGCAAGATGCACACCCTAACTCCTATGTACTCCCTCCACCTGCTGCTGTGTATTTCCCTGTGAAGAATAATGAAATCAAATATTTTGTGTGGAATGGCCTTTCTCCTTTCCTCTCCTCAGCAAGCGCACCTTGCACCTGCTCATTAATGAATGTGCACCATCCACATCGACTGGGGCTGGTGCTGGATTGAACTTTGAATGCCTCTTCAGTGCCACAGCCTAGTTCATAATTACTTCTATGACTCACTAGCTCCATGCTGCTGGAGCGCCATTAGGAGAATTGACAGCACAAGGAACAGAAACATTAAACCTAATGATGTTGCGAGTGCTAGTCCTGACAAAGTGTTCCCAGTGTCACCAAAGAAGAGCCTTTCTGTTTAGCAGTTGTCCCTCCCAGGGGGCTGTTTTCTTCCCAAGCCTGGCTTCACAGAGGAACATCAGCTGGCTGCTCCTTTGATTTTTGACAGTAGGAGTGTGGGGTGCCCACGTGTGCCATGTGTGCTCATCCCATTTCAGAATAGAACCAGAGAATCTATTGGGTTAGAAGGAGCATTAAGCATCATCTAGTTCCAACCCTGCTGCCATTGGCAGGGATGTCACCCACTAGACCAGGTTGCTCAGGGCCCCATTCAACCTGGCCTTGAACACTTAGAGGGATAGGGGATCCACAGCTTCTCTGGGCAACCTGTTCTAGTGCCTCACCGCCTTCAGTGTTGCCCTGAATTTTGCAGTTCTGGATGTTATCATTCTTTCGTAACTAGTTCTCAGACATTCTCTGTAAACATAGCCATGTTATTGTAATGGTATTTTTTATTTACATTCCTTTCTCCTGGGCACAGAAGTTTGATGGACATTTCCTTTGACCAGTGTGATTGAGGGGAAGCTCTTTGTCTCCTCCAATCCACAGTGGCTTATAAGACACACATAAAATAAAGATGGGCGGGGGAAGCCTAGAGTTTGTTCTTTGCTCAACAGGTGTCTGTCTCCTTCTTTCGTGTCGTTACTGCGACATTCAGAGTAAAGAATTTCTTCCTAACATCTAAATCTCTCCTCTTTTAGTTTTAGAAGAGGTTTTAAAACCAGCTCCACCCCATCCTATCACTCTCCGCTTGTGTAAAAGGTCACTCTAAAAAATGTCTTGGCTCCCAACCAGCAAACTCTGACATCTTCATTTTAGGTGTGGTCCTGCAGCTCCCCACCTCCTCTGCATCCTGGAATGCCCCTCCACCAGCCATGCCCTACCAGAAACCCACAGGCTCACCCTTAGCTTGCCTAAATCCCCAGAGAAAACACACTGTCCTGGATTTCCCTCCCAGTTTCACAGGGACAGAGGGTTGCCCATGGCCTCTCTGATGGGTGGATGGGAACTGCCATGATCACAAAACTTTCTGAACGTGGCAACAAACCTGACAGGTTTCATAAGAGACTGGTTCAAACAGAGTTTCCTCCACTCTTATTCCCAAAAGAAAAACTGTTTCTGTGAAGTAAGCATTTCCTTTTCTTTTAACGGGAAAATTCAATTTCTTTTTCCTTTTTCTTGGCCAGTTCCTCCTCTTTGCCTTCACTGCCATGAATTCCCTAATCTCGTTATTCTTGGGTGTTGGGGAAGTGTAATCATCTGAGCCATGAAATCGAAGACAACAGCATCACTTCCAGGGAGGTGACTTAAGTCAGAGGAATTAATTCCCCCAGCAGACAGCTCTTATTTAGAACAAATGTGATTTTCAGAACGGAAGCTATGTTTTTAATGAGGCTCTATGAACACACATGTAGCCCAGAGCTGCTGGGAAATTCAGAATTGTGCCACAGAAATGCATCAAGTCAGGATAACAGCAGCCAATGGGATCATTCAGTCAGTTCATCCCTCAGTTCCCTGCAGAGAAAACCCATCTCTATGTTTCTCACCCTCAGAGATTGCTGCCCTGAACAAGGGAATCTACATGCATTTATTGAGTGTCTGAACCTGACCCAACCAAAAGGTTCATTTTGAGGTTGAATCAAGAAAAGAGATGTTTTTTCCACCCTCTCCTTCAAATGAAGCCAGCCACATGAGTAGGTGGGTCTTCCACACAGCACAGGACTGACGCATGGAAGTCCTTGCCCTGGGATGTTACAGGTGTTGAGAGCTGTGGCTTTATTCTTTCTCTGGGAAAAGCTGAGAGCCCCTCTGTGCCTCCATGTCCTTTCTTGACTGTTGTCTTTCTCTTTAGCCAGAGCAGGGACTGCCCTACTTGCACCTACACAGCAAAACACATGGAGGGGACTGCTGGTCACCTCTGTGCTGTTAGACCTCATTCACAGTGACTTCCAGGGATTCATGATCATGAAAGTCAGTTTATCCACCAAGGAGGCAGCAAAAGTCTGCCTCGAGGTAGGTTGGTGTTTCCAGTGAAGAAGGAGAAGAAAAGCCATTTGCAGGCCATCATGCAGGATGAAGCTGGGAGGGAAGCCTCAGGGAGCTCTGCATGCTCTGCTGCCTGGGTTTACCTCTCAGAGCAAACAGTTCTGCCCCTCCCAGGTGCAGCTGTAGTTGCCAGCTAAAGGATATTTTTCTCCAGTGAACTCGATGGCCCTGTGAAATGTTCCCAGCCCAGAAAACAATTCTGGCTATTGATGTGCCCAGACAGCCTCAGGGTGCAGGCAGCGGTGATGTGCCCACCCCCAAGTGAGCTGCAGAAGCCAGACCCCCTGGGTTTGCCAGCAGCACGTCCTTCCCACGTGTAAAATCTGCCTCCAAATGGAGAGTGGGGAGACCCAGAGACAGCAAATGGGGTAAAGCACCAGCTGCTTGCCACGATAGGAGGAGAATCAGGTCCTAATGACAGCATCCTGTTTGCCTGGCTCAGCTGGAGATAAAAAGATGAACCATAGATCATAGTGATTTCTCATGCCGAGATAACAGCAGAGAAGGAAGGATTTGTCTCCAAAAGCAGCCTCTTTTCTGCCTATGTGCCAGCAAAAGAAATCATTTTTCTGTCTGACGTTATAACTTCAGCAAATATCCATCTGGCACCAGGCCAGAGAACTATGTATGAAGCTGTGTTCGCTGTCACAGCAGATGGATGTGAGAAACTCCAGCGAAGATTTCAGCAGGAGAGACCTACTGTGGTGGTTTGGGGAGGGTACACAGATCTCTGGAGGCACGGCTCAATAAAAGCACTGTTGCAGAGAAATCTGGCCTTTTGGGTACCATTGAAAATGGGGATCTGATAAGGAACTGTGGTCCCAAAGCTGCCTTTGAAGTTAGGACCTGATGTGGAGACAGAGTTCAACACGATCTTTTTTTAGGGGTGCCTGGAGGATTGAGTAATAGAGCAATTCTCAAGCGTTTGGATCGGAAATTTTGTCTGGAACCTGGGAAATTTATTTCCTGGCAAAAGCATCATGAGAACCAGTGTCTTCTCAGGACAGGCCAATTACAAGAAATCAAAATTTCCAGATGATTATGAGCTCCCTGGAAAAACTCCTGGGGACTCTGTGTGCACGGATGCCTTGAAAAACATTGTCTGTCCTCCCAGGCCTGACACTCTGTGCTCTGAGAATTCAAAGCCATCTGAGGGTGTGCAGGTCCTGCAGAGCCAGGCTGAGAGCGATGATGAGTAGCAGGAGATCTGCTGATGGAAACAGCAAGGTCTCCTCTGCACAGGCTTTGTAAATGAGACGGAACAGAGCTGTGGGAATGAGCCTGTGTGGAGCAATGACCAGCCCTGATTGTCCAGCTGTCTTCTGCAGCCTGGTGCTTCGCTGGGTGAGCTGTGCTCCCCTCCTTGCTGGAGCTGCCCAGGTCAGCAGTGGGGGCAGCTGGGACAGCAGAAATGCCCAGGCTGGCCGCCACTGCACGGAGTCAGCCTCCAAGATCTTCAAATTGATTTTAAAATTTAAAAAATCAAGCTCCCAGCTTCCCTAGGAAGCGTGTGAGAGCAAAGTGTGTAAGACAACACCGGGAGATGCTCCATCTCCTTGATCCACTCAGAGGGCTGTGCTGCTGAAGAGGGGGACATCTGCTGTGGCTTCATCACCCTGGGGACACATGGCAGGGTGTCACTCTGGGGCCACCCCAAACGAGGAGCTCCTTGGGGTCATCAGTCTGAAACCCAGGAGTATTAAACAAATATTCAAACCCCTCCTAGAGCATGTTGTGGTGGGGCTGCTGGTGGTGTCTGAGGATCTCTGCCAGGGATGCTGAAAACTCAGCTGAGGTGACAGCATCTGACAGCTGGAGAAAACCAGCCTTTCAACCTTCAAATTGAGCACATTTGCCATGGACTCAATGGACACTAATGACATAAAAGCTCATTCTATTTTTTTTTTTTAACAGAGGGAGTCTGTAAATGGAAATTTCACATCTTCAAGGATATTTTTGCTCTTTCATGGATTTTTTTTCCTCCTTCAAGACTTACCCAGGGAAAAATGCCCAATTTCTTGCACAAGACATACCTGGAATGTTTGTACTTTGCTGTGGACTTGCCAGTCCTGCAAAAGAATGGCTGTTCAGGAGCATTTATGGAGTTCCTGGGCCAAAATCAGCACAATAGGCCAAAGAGGGAAGTAAGGACTCCTGGGCAAGTATGAGCATTTCACAGAAGGGAAGGATGGAAGGGGTCAGCCAGCTCAGCCTAATGAAAGCAAAGCTCTAGGAAATCTGCAGCAAATCTAAAATATTTCAGATAAAAATTTCCAGGAGGTAAAAAGGTATCTTGGTTAAAAGCCACTGTTGGTACAAGGATAAAAGGAAATAAACCAGCCACAGATAAATTTGGGCTGGAAATTAGAAAAAGCTAATTACATTTCATACAATGTTTCTGGTTTATTCTTCCAGATGGAAAGAGAAGCTCAGGTTAGTGTAGAGCAGCTGCTGTGGCAGGAATGCTACAGGCTGCAAGTCCAGGAGGATGGCAGTGGGTGCTCAGCAAACCCTCCTCTGTGCTTTTCCCTCTGGTCCCACTTTTAAAACAGAAAAACCTTTCCAGAGAGTTTTTCCTAATGGCCAAAAAAAATCCTTTCTGAAGGGAAAAGGTTTTCATTTTACACATATTGTCAGTGGAGCCTTCTTAGCCAGCTCATTTCTCAGGTCTTTAACCAGCCAGCCTGCCTGGAATGGAGAGATTTCCTCTCATCTCAAATCACTTGGCTGCACATGGGAGAGAAGCCCTTTGACGAGGTGAATTTGCAAGGCTCTCAAATCCTCTTTATTCTCACTGTGCTATCCCTCCTTGACTCATCTCCAAGAGCCCATGTGAGGCTAAGCCCAGAATGAGCTCAGAAAGGTGACAGCACCGCTCCTAGGCACACTCAAGCACACACAGATACAGTTTCCGACCCTTCCCTGCACCAGAAATTAAATATCATCTCTCACCAGGAGTAGGGAGGAAATAATCCAGCCCAGTCCTCCATCACCCAAGAGACTGAATGAGAACAGCCCACAGTCCTCACCCACCCCAGCCCACAGCCCTGCTCCTCCCATGCCCCTGATAAAGCAGAGGCCCACAATTCACATCTGACCTGTTCAGGTACCCACGTGCAGAAAAAAAGAGATGAATTTGGCAATTCCTGTGTTAGTCAAAGCAATGACAGTGGGAGTCTGCACCAAAGCTAGTGTTTAGGCAACCAGGACTTCCAGGAAAAGTGGCATTCAAGAGGCAGCATGAATTCTTAGAGAGGCTTTTTCCTTGCAGCTGCTTGCACTGTCTTTGAAATCAAGCAGCAGAGTGAGGAGCGGGAGGCAAAATGAACACAGACAGGACTGGGGGCACACACAGTCTGGGGATAAGGGAGGAGGCAGTTGTTAGAGTGAAAAAGCAGGCAGGCCAAATGCTTTCTGAGTGCAATTGTTTTAATGTGTCTGTCTTTTCCAAATTCCACATTGCACACACGGAAATAGCAATTTCAAAAAAAGACTCACACCAGAACGCTGACTTGGAGAACAAGGGACTCTCCCTATCTTCCACTACACAAGGAGGCACAAGATTCACGACAACATCAGTCACAGCTGACCATGGAGGCAGACAGACAGACAGACACTGAAATTACAAAAGACAGGAAAAGGCGAGAGCAGGAAGGCCGCAGATGTTCTCCTGCCCACCTCGCTGGGCAGGCAGGCAGCTGGGACCACAGCTTGGCTGGAAATTAGAAAAAGCTGACCCACCACACCAGGGCAGCAGCATCCCACTGGCCCCACCCCTCTGCTTGCCCAGGTGCCATCTCTGCTGGGTGTCATCTCTTGGTCAGCCACTGTACTATCCATCACTAGGAGCATTTCACAGGGCAGCTGTGATAAGAACTGATTCCAGTAGGCACTCCAGCCTTGGCTTTCAAGACTTCAGCAAAGAAAGAAAGGCGTTGTATGGTTATCACTTGATTTTACAATTTTTTTGGCTCCAAGTGCTCAAAGAAAAGTGATGCAGCAACCATATCCACATGGGAAATGCCCCTAAAGGACTTCCAACCTGTTGCTTGCTATTCCAAAAGACTAGTGAGCCAGCAAGCTGGGAATCAAATCTACATCAGCAAGCTGTCCTGGTTAATTGCTACAGCACGCACAGGCAGGCAAAAAGTCATGGGAGCCTTTAGCTCAGCACAGCTGTTCCTGCATTCCAAAGGACAGGCAGTGCTGGAGGCAGAGCTCTCCCTGAAAACAAGCTCTACAGGAAACCTCATCGGGATCAGATCATACAGGCTTGTCCATCTTTGAGCAATCTCCAGACTCAGGTGTGCTAATACCAACTCTGCTCATCTATAAAGCAGCTTTAAGTGGAGCTGGGAGCAGGTGTTTGCCCTCTCAAACCACAACTAAATGACTTGCCCAGGACCTGGAGGCTGTACCAAAAACTTGAACCCACAGCTACCCAGCCCCACACGAACATCCTTCTCCCAAACCTGCCTCTTCCCCTCCTAACCACTACAGACCAGCCCTGCTAAACTCACAGATGTAATTCCTTGATGCAGAAGGAGCTGTTGAAGGCAGCAAACTGTTGGAGCACTCAAGGAGGACTCACATTAGGACTGAGTGTTTGGTTGAGCTTTCATCAAGGAATTATTTAAATTCAGCCTCATCCTACCTGAGCTCATGATGGGGCCATCAGCTGCCCAGTGGCTCCCCAGAGCAGCCAGGGCACCTCATGCATGGCCTGTACAGCACCATGGCTTTTCTCTCCAGCTCCCCCATGGCCACATGTGCTGTCACTGACCCAGCACAGCATCCATATGGCTCTCACAGCCTGGCCACACAGAGGTCTGCTGGTGGCCCAAGGGAGCCTTGGCCATGCCACTGCCTCTCTCCTCCAGCGTTTCTCCTTCAGCCTTCCCACCTCTCTCTACATGGATTTCTGATGGCCAAAGCCTCAGGGCTGTGCTGTCTTCAGCCAAGCAAGCAGCTGATGCTGGGCTGAATGGGAAGTGTTATCTCCCTCTGGCTACAAGAGGTATAAATTACCATAAGAAAGAGATTACTGAAGAAAACATGACATAGAAAACATAACTCAGAAAACATGAGTGGTGGTGAGGGCATGGATTGTTGCTGACCCTTCTAACCTGGGAAATTTGGAGCATCAAAGGGAATCGGTAGGATGCAGGATGAAAATAAGCCAAACTGCAGCACCCTGCTGCAGGATCACAAATGATGAAAATTGCCAGACATTCAAGGAGCAAATGGATTATTTCATGAAGAAGAAATCCATTCAGGGCTACTACAGGCACCACTTCCAGCTCAGGAAGCTCCCAAGCAATGCACATTGGAGGCTGGGAAAGCACTTGGGGCAAGCAACATCCTGGTTTTCCCATCTCATGCTCTTCTCCAGACCATGCTGTCAGCCTTGTCAGAAATGGGATTCTGGGCTAACTTGGCCATTGTAGTGATCTGGTATGGTCCATATGATTTCCTAGTCACTCAAAGTCCCAGAAACCTCATTTCAGATACAGAGTTACCATAAACAGAGGAGCTGTGCAGCAATTCCTGCTCAAAATCCACTCTCCTGCTGCTGCCTCTCCACACACGGGTCCTGCCTAGCACTGCTGTCCTTCCCCACTCTGTTCCCACACCTCATAAAACACATGAGCAGGAGTCAGAGCAAAAGCCCATCAGTGCAGCACCATCTTCCCAGCCAGAGTCACGCAGAGAAGAACACAAATTCTTTTCAGCACTAATCCATCAGAGTAGGGTCTTTCTGAGGTGGAGGGGGTGTCTTTGCTTGGAACAGCTCTTGATAAATTCTCTTCGGCAAACTTATCCCACTGCTCTGCAAGCCCATGAGCCCACTGAGCAGCCTGTTTCCTGCAGCAGGGATGCACTCACAGTCACTTCAGGGAAGGAGATACAGTCACAGATATAGTGAATCCCACACAGTTATCTACCCCCTGCCCCAAGCTGATGTCTGTCCCAGGCCAGCCTTCCACAAAAAAATGGGAAGGAAGTTGCCCATCACTCAGTACAATCATTGCCCCAAAAATTCTATTTGGAGGCCCCTGTTAGTCTGGGTTACCCCAGGTGCTTATCCCCAAGGATTCAGCCTGACTGATCTTCCAAGACATGTACTTCAAGGAGCAGCACGGCTGCAGCTCAAACTCACGAACACAAGAGGAAAATACTGGTGCTAATTGTGATCCTTGTGATTCGTTCTCTTAGAATGGGTGGGAAAATCACCCAAATGAAGGCAAGATGGGGCAAGAATTTTCGACAGAGAGGAGATGGTCTCACACTGCTTTTTCACTAGCAAACACATAGCTTTTTTCCTACTGCCAAAAAGTCTGGCACTAAAAATGCTGAAATCTTCTTGTGACAGAATGGCAGCAAGCTGTAATTTACTGCATTCCTGCTCCTTTTATGTCCAAGAATTGCTTCACTTCTGAGAAGAAAGAGCTGTCATTTGTCAGTTCCATGTAGCCTCTCCTTCCAACTGCCACATCTCCATGTTACACCGGACAAATTAATTCATTCCCCTCTTCCTCTCTGTTCCCCAAAAATGGCAGTGTATTTCCAGGAACTGAGAGTCATCTTTTCACAGCAGCATCATTATCAATTTTCTATTTAAAATCATATAATGGACATATTTCAGCAAAAATCTGTGTTTTTTTTTTTTTTCCTGCTGTTGCATCCATTTCCCTTAAAGTGGTTCAGAGAGACCTGACTGTCTGCTGGCTTTCCACAGGCACCTTCCCCACACCTCTGACTGATGGTACATTTCCAGCCCACCCACTGCAGCGTTTGGCTGGCTGCTGACAAAAGCTTTGCCCAGGTTTAGGATGTGGCCAGGTCCCTGGGCAAGTTGAGCTGTATGGCCTCTCCTCCTGTGGTGTATTTGGCCACTGGCCCGTTGCCTTCCATGGTGAAGAGTTTGCAGGCCTTGGCGTTCTCGTGAACTGGTGTGGACTTTTTGGAGGAGATGGGGGAATTTGTGGGGCTCAGCTGAACAGCAGTGGTGTCCTGCACTGTGTGCTCACTGGTCTCAATTTCAAAGGCTGTGTTGCCAGGTTTGATGAGGCCAATGTTGGAGCCTGGTTTGGATTTCCTGGCCCCGTGGGCTGGGGGCCTCCGGCTGCAGATGCAGCAGGCACCGAAGAACGTGAAGGCCACCACCAGCAAGATGGGTCCGATGATGATGGGAGGGTTGTTCACAGGGAGGAAGGTCCCAAAGGCAAATGCCCCCACCAAAGTGATGTTGATCCCTGCTAGCATGATGCAGAGTCCACAAGCACAGCAGAGAGCAGGGGAGGGAAGGCCCTGGGGCCGGGTCTTTTTCTGGGTGGGTTTTTGGGACAAAGAGGCACTGCTCTTTTCACTGAACATGCTGGGAAGAGTCTCGGAGGTCACTTCACTCCTCACAGTGTGGATGCTGTGTTGAGAAGACTAATTCCAATGTGCTGCTGCCTTGAAATCCTGGAAAGGAACAAAGAAGCAGCTGTTAGAGCAATGAACCAAAGCACCTCTCCCCCACCGTTCCTGGTGACCAATGTCTTCTCTGTGTTTGCTGGTGCCAACAGTGAAGCACAAAGCCAAGCCTGCTTTCCAGTCTGGACTCTCCCTGGCCATGGTGGTCACATGGAATCACCCTCAGGCTGGAGCACTGAGCCCAGGGTGCTCCATGTCCTTTGCTATCCATGTGGATGACACCCAAGTGAATAGGAGCGTGCAATGGCCAGAGCCTGTGCTTGGCTCTGTCTGGAGTGTGGCCACAGAACAGCATTGAAGCAGTGTGGCTGGACAAACAGACCCACATCATTTTCCTCACAGGGGTTTGAGACCTGCTGCATGCATCTCTTTGTGCTCCCTCTACTCCAACCACCTTTTCCTTAAATACAGGTTCTTCAGGACAGGCAACATGTCCTGATGCCCATTTGGGCAGTAGCTGGACTCACAGTTTGTCCACCCACACAACACCTGACCAGAATAACAACAGAATCCAGTACTGCCCTAAACATCCCCTGCTGCAATATGAGTGCAATATAATTTTGGATGGGTAGTGGTCCACAATCGTAACAGAAAGCAGGACCCTTTGCTCCATGTCTCAGTTTTCCAGTAATTGAAACAAGCCATCCAGGTTGCCCTCCTAGCCAGTGGAGAATAAAAGATCCCAGAAGATGACCCACAACAACCCCAAAAAGATGTCCATATTGGGGGCTTGAGCTGACTACAGAGGGAACCTTGGAGTTGACTCGAGTAGGTAACACTAGGATGCTCGGTGAGACAAACGCCATCCACAGACACTGAATGACAGACTGGCAGTCACAGAAGTGTGTAATAAAAGGGAGCAAGTGTGGGTGTTTTGTCAGCTGGACAGTGCCTTCTACCATGCATCGCACCATCTTTGGTGTGATCACAGGAGACCCCACAGAAGGGGATCTTCTTTGCCTCAGCAACCAAAAAACCAAACTTCCACAGGGCTTGTGCACAAGCAACACCAGCTCCAAGGTGGAGCCTCCTGGAAAGTGATGTGACGAATCTGAAAAAGAGCCTGTGTGGGGATCTGTCTGGGACCCAAGGCAGGAACACTTAGTCCTGACTGACAATAGCATCTTCTCCATGGAGGAGATTATTGGATGTAGTAAGAGCTGGCTTTGTGTTTGCTGCACTTTGCTGGGAAGTCAAATTGCCAGAAGCCAATTTGACAGCAGTTTGCTGGTGATGTCTTTGATTTCACAGGCAGGAGAGCATTTCTCTTCCCAGCCTGATGGCAAACAATAGCAGTCTGCTCTCTCCTACTCCCTTGCCTTGCTCCCTAGCTTCTTTCCTCCTCTGCTGTCAAATCCCTTTCAAAAGTGTTGTCAGTGAAAAACTGATACTGCACAGTTTCTATGGCAAGAGCCGAGAATCACTGTTGTGCTATTAACACTCTGCAGCCACTAAATTAAAAAAAACCAACAACAAACAATAAACCATCACCCATCACCCTGAAACATGCCAGTGGGATCAGACGGGCATTTTCAACATGTTTCCAAGGTTATAAAATTTTCTGGCACCTCCAGCTGAGGCAAAGCTCTCTGCTGTTCTATCGGGTGTCAAATCTCATTTCCTTGGCTTGGGCTTTTGTTTAGACCTGAACGTGTGCAGCAGTGAACTTTCAGTGGAGTTCCTGTTCTGTGAAACATCGGTGGGAGCCAACAGGGACAGGTGCATGAAAGGATTAAATCCGTCCTCATCTTGGGGTGCCTGACTGGGGAGGGGTCTCTCAGCAGGCAAAGGTTTTTCAGGATACTGAGTCTGTGTGAGACAGAAAGGGCATTTTCTGCATTAGCCAGGCTAACACATATGCATGTTTCCCTAGCAGTGTCCTTTTGTTCTGCCTGGGAACCTTGGCATGCTGCTGTGAGCTGGAGCCCTGATTCTGCCTCCTTCACCAGCCCTGGACCAGCAGCAAGACAGGTTAAAGACACACATACACACACTGTGTGCAGACCAGCTCCTGCAGATGCCAGCCTGAACCTTTGGCACAGAGAGGCTGCAGACAGCCCAGAGTGGTTCTTCCTCTTGCTTTGCCGTACATTCTCCCACTGCAAAGTGCTCACCAGGGAACCGCGTGGCTTCCCGTGTTTAAATCACATCACAGATTCACTCCACCACGTTTCTCCCTCCTGGGTCCTCTGCACTCACCTGCTTCCAGTCTGGAAGAATTCTCCCTCCTGGAAGGGTCAGGCAGCTGGGCTCCAGTGGGACACAGAACAAGCTGGCTGCCTCTGCTCCTTGGCAAGGCATCACCAGAGGTCAGGCTTCCACTCAGATTTTCAAGAGGAGCTTCACCCTGTTGCCCATCACATCTGTCAGAGGGCACCTGTAGTCACTCCAAAGAGACCCTGCTGGTTTCTGGGCTGCAGTGATATCACCCAGCATGGTCCCTGGTAGCTCATTTTCTCTGCCTGGCAATTTTTGTTCACCATTACAGATCCCTGAACATAGGGGCTTAAGCTTGGGCAAAATCCTCACCGGACCTCCCCAGGCTGTAAGGGGAGGGGTGGGACAAGAGGGCTCGTTCAGGCATCATTGGCAATGGTAAATCAGGGCAGCCCAACCAAGGACAGCTCACCCCAGAAGGTAGAAGAGAACCACAGGTCCACTCTAGAAGGATAAGTGACACAAAAGAACAATCCAGCTGAGCTCAGAGTGGGTACGGCCACCGTCAGCTTCCCAGGCATTCATGGTTCCTTCCCAGAAGGAGAGGGAACCAGATCTACTGTAGAGAAAGAGGGTTGTGGCACATAAAGACTGAGACCTCTCACATAAAAGACTGAGACCTGATGAGGGAAGAAAGGAGTCAGGGTTGAAATCTCAACTGTGTGAGCAGTTCTGGGGCTTGTCACACCCTTTCTGTAGCTGTACCATCAGTGTTCTGGCCACGCTATGTCCAAGGCAAAACTTCCACATCCTCTTTGCTTGGAGCACCTACGTGGGATAATGGATCTTTCCCAGCAGAAAGCAATGGACTCACTGGAGATTCCTGCCTGGAACCTCTCCCATCTCTTGGGGTCAGAAGATCTTGGAAGTCAAGCATGACTGCAGGGCTAGGACACGATCTGCACGCACACCACAGGGTAACCAACAGCACACAGAAGACAGTGTGTTTGGACTGGGAACATTAAGAAAGCAAATCACTGGTTGCTTTTGTCTTTATCTCCATATGAAACACCAGGGATTATACACAAGGGATTCGTGTTAGATAACCAGAGGACATGGGGATGAGAAAGCCAACAGAGCAGTGGAGGATAAAGCAAAACACAAACCAAAGCCACAGAATGTCTTGTGCTATCCTCTGCCTAGTCAATCCCCACAACAACATCAAGTCCATGTTTATTCTGATTGTCAGGTACAACAGAAGCCTCTTTGCTCTTCTGTCATCTCCTAAAGCACAGGCTGATGCTATGGGCAGCAGGGTCCTTCTCCATCCCCTTTTCCAGCCACAAGAATGCATTGATGTGGGTCAGCTCCCACTGCTGACCTGCCTGAGGGTACCTGCCAAATTTTACCTTTCACTACACCAAAAGCAATGGCTCAAAAATGACCAACTTTTCAGCAAAATTATTCTGTTCAAAATGATCAACACCTGCTCCATCAGGAGTGGAAAAAGTTCTCTTTGGGCTCTTTGTTGGAAACAGGTTCTTTTCTTATCAGTTAGAGTGTAGGTTTCTTCTCCAAGCAACATTTCAGCCTGAAGTGCATTACTGTGAGCACTGCTATGGAAAAATAAAAGCTGCATATCCAAGCATGATGGAAATCCAGAGGCTACAGTGATTCCTTCCAGGGGAATATCCATCCCTCCCTATACTCTCAGGGGGACAAAGAGAGATTTTCATCCATATCTCTGAGAGTTCCTGGAGCTCAAAGGGCATACTGACATATTCAGCCAGCATTTTAGGAGCATCATTTAAATCCACAGCAGCAGCACCAGCAGCATGTACAGCTAAGCACGCTTCCCTCTCAGTTGTAGTGGGGGGAATTGAGCTATCATCCTTCCACACCATCTCATTGCAGCAGCACAACCAAAATATCTGACAGACCCCAGATGAGTCTCCTTTCTAGAGGTGTGATGGCACAGGAAAATAATGACAGTGATCAGCCACCAGAAATTGCAGTCAGACGGCTACAACCACCCCACACACATAGGCAGGCTCACAAACACACAGGCACGCACCCTTCAGAGATTAGGAGAAGCACAAGACTTTCTTTTCCTGGGCAAAGTGCTAGAAAACTCTCCGGCAGGGCCAGAGGGAACCTCGCTGCCTGGAAGGGGAGGATACTCACCTGGGCTGGAGCGTGGAGCCAGGGAAGGCGATGGAGAGAGCGGGTGCCCCGGGTGTCCCCTTCACCCTTCAGTCGGGGGATGACAAAGCCATGGCTAGTCCCAGCAGGGCCGGGGCTGGAAGTCCAGCTGTGCGCTGGAGGGACAAGGATTTCACATCCCTCCTCCCCTCTCACCGAGCTCAGGAAACTTTGCTGGGGTGTCAGGCGGGCAATCCTTGGGAGAGCTCAGCGGGCTCTGTGCGAGCTCGGCCGCTGTCTCCCCTCTTTGCTCCTTCCCCTCGGAGGATGGTGTTGTTCTCCTTAGGCAGATGGGTGTTCAGCCGCAGCATCCCTGCCCCGCCGCATCCTCTCCCGCCTCCTCCTCCTCCTGGAGCCCGCGGTCCCCCGGAGGCTCAGCCCACCGCCCACCGCTGTCCGGCACCGCTCACCCTCTCCCCGCTCCTTTTCCTTCTTCCTTTTCTACTTCAAGGCTGCAGCCCCCGCCCCCTTCAGCTGACAGAGGTGCCCGGAACAGAACAGCCCCCTTTTTTCCCCAGGGCGAGGAAAAAGCCGGGAGCGCATCTCGGCCGAGGGTCAGCCCGAGCCGCGGAGATCCGAGCGCGGCCGCGGCGGGGGAGAGGGGAGACACGGCCAAGTGCCAGCGGCGAGGATGCGGGCTCGCCGATGCTGCGGCGAGGCACGGATCTCGCAAAGGTTTGAAACGCACGCTGCGAATTAAAAAAAAAAAAAAAAAAATACAACTGGTGTGCGGTGCCTTTGGATGCTGGGGAGATGCTGGGGGATGCCAGAGGGATGCAGGAGGGACTCTTTGCTGGGCAGCCGGCAGTGAGAGCTGCTGAGACAGGACCTTCAGAGGTGGAATGTTCAGGACATGGGGAGATGCTGGAAAAATTAAAAAAAAATCCCCAGATGCAAAACTAATGTTTTAAAGCAGCGATCAGATCTGTGGTACACTTAAAGGTACTTGGTCTAAAAGCATGCCTGATGCTAGACCCTGTTGCAAGCACAGCCAAATCTTAATTCCCATATTAAGAGGCCAATCTCTGTCTGTTGGCAGAGTTGGTGACCACAGGGAACACGGCAAACTGAGAGTTATGCACTGGATGGAGCATAAATAATTCTCCCACAGCTTAAGAGGTGCTGACACTCAGATGTCCTCATCTGCTCTCCATGGCCACCCTGCTGTAACCAGCCTGGATGCTGCCAGTGACAGCTGAGCAGGGGCTGTTCTCCAATTTATTACTGAAGAATCCTGTATGAACCAGGCTGGAGCTGATTGAACATCAGTCATGCTCCCCTCTCTTTCAGATTGTTGCTTTCGTGATAGAGAGAGAGAGAAGGAGAAATGGAACAGAGGTGGTGAAAAACAAAGGTCAAAGAGAGAAATCACTGAAGAGGAATGAACACTTCTCTCTATTCTCCAGGCACCACTTCAGCCTGAGGATTCTTAATACAGCTACATCTTCCATTGCACCACTTCGCATTTCACCTTACAGGTCATCCTAGAAATTCAGGAAAACCAAATTTTGCAGAAAGGGTTTCAGTCCCTGCCAAGGAAGACAACTCTCTTTTCTCCTTAGCTTGAGTAATGCCAACAGCAAGCACACTGTATGGCTTGAGCAAGAGGGCAGGAGGGTAGAAAAGCAGTGCTGGTCAGATGTGTTGACTGCCTGGGCTTATAGAAAGAAATAACTGGGAAATCTCATTTCAGACTGTTCCAGAGATGCAGCATCTCCTCTAGGGATTCCCTGGACCTGTAACATGAAGTCCAAAATGGCTCAGTGTACTCAACCCTACCAGAAATGGGATGAGAGAGAGCATGGTGGAAGACTTTCTGCAGAAAATCTCCCCCTGGCACCTCTGAGAGAGACAGTTCCACGTGTGGCAGAACTGGTGTTCAGTGTTTGTTGTCTGTTGCTGGGTAGAAAACCGGGGTGGCTGAACTCACTCTTGGTGAAACTCCCCAGAGTTCAACAGGAACAGCCCAACAAAATATATTTATGTAGGAACAGTGGCTGTCAGAGAGGAGGAGACTGTCAGAGCCCACCACTCTCATGTCGTGTAACAGCATTCATAAAGCTCAGGCTCCAAGGGGACCAATTAATACTGAATGACCTGTGAGTTGTTCCCTAATTGCACAAAGCAGTGATGAAGAAGGCTGCTCCTGCTTCTCTTCAGCTGTTTCATGACTCTCCATCACACTTTCTGCTTAATGGTCCATAAACCTAAAAAAAAAAAGGCTTTACTGAGACATTAAATATTTCGGGCTCCACTGAAGCAATAATTCTGTGTTTTGCATATGTGGCCCTGACAACTGGCAGACTCCATTCATGTGATTAAAACAACTGCTAATTCAAGAACTAAAATTAAAGGCTAGATTTCCCACTGGTATAAATCAGAGCAGATTCATTTCCTTGCAGAGCTTTGATAGCTCATGAGCATTCATGATTTGCCAAGGGGGTTTTGCCAGACTGATGGCTTCTAGTTTCAAACTTGCCAGGAACTGGGAAGCTCTGCCTTCTTTAGAAGAATGATTCCAATCATCAGCTGACTAGAAATAATATTCCTCTGGGAAAAGCTGTTTGTTCCCAGCTTCTGCTGAATTCAGAAATTAGCTAAAGTCAGAAATTTCTGAATTTGAGGCAACATTGTGTGTCTGCCTTTTCCCATTGTCATTTCCTGACTCAGGTTTCAATCCTAAAAAATCTATCTCAGGCACTCTTGCACCCACAAATGCTGGGCTCCAGTGTCACCACCTCCTGGCCTGAAACAGGTCAGGATGGTGGCTACCACAACATGAAGCCCTCAGGTATCACATTGGTTATGGGAGGTTTCTCTCTGCAAGAATAACTGAAAAAAGGTGGGAAGGGTGAGAATGATCTGTAGAGATTTCAGAGGATTTTGGCTGGGACTAATACTTGAGGGAAAACACATAAAAAGCATCACGAGAGCAACAGCAGGCCAACAGCCTGATCCCTGAGCACAACAGGACCAAAGTGGCCAGCCTGTGTTGCTGCCTGCTGAGCCATGCCCAGAAGAGACACAGAATGTGGGAGTTTATGTCCTTTAATAAGATCATTAGACAAAGGTCACTGCAGAAATGTCCCCCTGCACATTTCCACGAGGTCTCCAGATCTGGCACCTCTCTGTGAGTTTACAGTTTAATTGCCTCTTAAGGGAAGGAAATGCCAGGCTGAATCTGCTGCTGCTCCAAACCAGCTCTAAATGCCACCGTGTCTGTGTGCAAGTTTGCACTAAGGCAGGAGCCTCACTGTCTCATGGTTCTGTGCTCTGTGCAGCCTCTGGAAATCCAGAAGAGGCAAAGGCCAATTTCTGCAGCAATGCTTATGTGTCTGTAACATCAAGTACATTAACAAGGAGGCAAAAAAATGTTAGTATTCCTCATTCCTAGAGGAAACCAGGAAATCACCTTGTATATTTAAAACCATGAAGGAGAAACCTTCTTGTACATTGTGTAATTAAAATCACAGGACTCTGCTGTGGACAACACCAGTATCAATGTGCTCAGACCCAGAACACAGACACAGCTGGACCTGTCAAACACAACAGACCAGCTGCTGGCTCACAATGTTACCACTGGGAATGCCCTGAGGAGGGAAGCTTGCTCTAGGTTTGCCACTGTCCTCCTAATCTCTGATACTGACAGATGTTGAGGCAGAATAAAAGCTAAGGTAGGTTTTTTTTTTATCTAGTCCCATATGACTTTTCTCACGTCAGGGATGAAACTTCTGTTTTTTCTGAATATGGACCCAAACTGGCTTTTCTGATCAGAGAGACCTGGCAGCCACACTTCATGGACTCCCTCAGAACAACTGCAATATCCAAAGTACTCAGTGTATCTCAGCAGGGATGGTTCCTACTTTTTTCTTTCTGGGAGCTCTCTCACCATGAGCAGCACTGCTGTCATGACCTGAAGCATCTGGGCCAGCTGTCCCTGCCTCCATCAGACAATGCTCCCATGTCCAGGGCTTCCCATGCTGCACATCAAGCCCCTTAGAGCAGGGCTCAAGTGACAGTGCTGGGAAACAGACTGAGAAAGGTGTCAAGAGTTCTCTTCATGCCACACTGCCTGGCTTTGGGCCCTGGGCAGATGGGGATCTCAGCTGGGCAGTCAGCCACTACCATCAGCCTGATTTCCAGCATCACTGAAGCTTTGCTCTACCCTCCGATGTGGTGGTCTACTTCCAGAACACTTTTGTGATTTGTTATGTTTTATATGTAATCTGGAGATAGTTTTTTCCCCATCACACAAGCAAACAAACAAAATAGGCTTCCAGAATTTCAAACAAGTTTCTCCTTCCTAGGACACCTTCTCAAAATAGTGAAAAGTTAGCAGACAGGAAGCATCTATGCAAGTGGCTGTCCTGTTACACAAACAGCTCAGTAATTTTTTATGAAGTTCTCTCAAACAGGAGGAAATCAGTGGGTCAGTTATCAGTCAGGGGCAAATATTTTTAATTACCTTGCAGGGAGGATTATATCTACTCTGTTTAATTCTCAAAGGTTCCCACTGACAGCCTAATTAGCAAGCAGCATCACTGGAAGAGAAAGCCTGAAGTTATGTGGGTTTATTCACCCAGGAGGCAAACACCCAGTTCATCCTCCTCTGTCACATCATGGTTCTCTCTGCCAGCCAGATCACACAGAAGTGCAGTCGATCTGGAAGAGACAAAACCACACAGTGAGACCATCAGCAGATCTACTTCACAATTTCAGCTGTGGTTCATCAGAGACTTCAGTGTTACATCTTCTTTAAAAGAAGTGCTGCTAGAGATTTTAGATTTTGAAGGACTGTTTGCTCCTCATAAACTGAAATCAGAGTGTGCTTTATATGTTACAGATCATGCACCAGATGTTACACTCTATGTATTATAATAGTTTTCCTTATTTTTCCCTTATTCTCCAGGAAGAATACAATAATACATCTGATCTGCATTTAAGTAACACCACAAGAACCACTAATGTCCATGAGAAGAGAGTCAGGCCCCAAACATGAGACATCACCTGAACAAGGAACTGTCCTTCCAAGAGGATTTATGCTCTCCTATTGGGAATATGCCCCAGGTGAATTTGAGGAGGTTCCTGAGGATGGGAATCAGGCAGCATCACAAACCAGCAGAGGTTTGATCATAAAGAAAAACAATGATAGAATCTGAGAGGAAACAACAACCACACTTGGGTCTGAGCCCTACACACGAGGGAGAGCCAGCCCTGTGCTATTCTCTGCCTCTGGGTGATGGATCACATGAGTTCATCCTTGGGAACCAAATCCACCTAGGGGTCCATTGTCCTGCCCACAGTGTCCTCCTGTCCATCCAGACACTCAAGTACCCCTTAGAGCAAGGTACTGCTGCCCATTTGAGCCATGGACAACACCAGAGCCCGACTGCAAACAGGCTCTCAGGTGCCTTAGGTGCAAATATGTTCATTTCCCTCATCCCCATGGGGAAGAGCAGCCACATGGTGATTTAGAGCAACAGAACCTATTTCCCAGTGGAAGCAGGCTAGGCTAAAATGATGGATTATGGCTTTCCACATTCAACCTGTCCCTGGATGTGGAGTCCAAACCCCCTTGGGAACAGATCTGATGCTGCTTTGTGAGCCAACAAAAAGAAGCTTAATTTGTGCCTGTTATATCCACCTGATGGTCAACCTGTAGCATGCCAGACCACAAGAGATACTAATTACCAGCAGCACAAATCACATTACCCTCACCAGTTTGGATTCCTGGAAAATCTAGCTTTGAGGGATGTCAGGCTCAACATCATGAACAGATGGTGTTTCTGTCTGAAGAGTAGACATATCCTTGATCAGTCTGTTGCTGCTTAGGGTGCTGAGGCTTTTGTTTCTCATCCAGCAGTCTTCACCCAAGGGCTGAGGCTTTACAAGGCAGCACACAGTCTACAAGGATGGTTAAGACCTGGAAATACAGGCAGAAAAGCAATGTCAGGGTGATATAGTTCGTGTCCCTTCAAAAATCCAACAGCTTGGACATAGGTGTGATCTCTTGACAGTTTTTGTGGATGCAGTAGAACACTTCACAAAGTGAGTCCTTAACTCCTCAGAGCAGCAAAATAAGCAAGAATGAAGTGAAAATTAAAGATCAGAATTGGAAGTCCTTATGTAAAGGTCTGGAAGCCTTTTCAGAGGGTATCCTATCTCCTCAACAGGAGGGTGCATAAAACCCCAGACTGGATCCTTCTGTGGCTTAGCCAGATCCCACAGAACTTCATGGAAGCTGTTGCAGTGACCTCAGCAGGCTGTGAACAAGGTCTGTAGGATGCTGCCTTGTGGTAGAGAGCAGATGTCTGCAGCCTCCATGTGGGATATCAAGTTATACCATGACAAAGCACAGGTCATTAATCACATCCTTCAGTGGAGTGATTATAAGGTCATCACGTCAAACACTGCCTAGCACCCTTGTGCCTGCACAAGTTTTATTTTACACAGAGCCCAGGGAAGCATCTGTTTAAAGCACTTGACTCCAACTCGTTAGCTCTGCCACAAAGCCTGTCTCCTGATACACTTAATCTTCCTGCCTCTCTGTTCCTACACTGCCCTCCCAGCGTCATCACTGGATACAGAGAGCAGCTTCTCCTGTCCCTCCAAGTACCTGCTGCAGGAGGGGTTCAGCTCTCAGGCACCACAGACCAGAAGTCCTGTGGTTGTCTGTGGCAGACACAGAGAAGCACGACCCCCTCAAGACCCCAAAACCACCCACTGGTCCATAGGGAGCAACTGCTTCTCACAGGTTTGAGATGTGGGAGATGTGCAGCTAATGTCTTCAGGAGCAGGATGCAGAGAAGGAAAGAAATCCCATAATAATTATGTGCTGTGAAAACTATGGCAGCTCATACATGATTAACTCAGCAGATTTGGAATCAGATCCTCAGCAGAAAGCAGCAGCATGGTCCTGTAACCCTGGCAGAGTTTTATCTACAGTAGCTGAAGAGAGAAGTGAAGAACCCTAGAACAAACAAGATTCACCTCCTGCAAGGGGCAGTCACCAGTGTTTGCCCTCAAGAAAACCAAACCTTTTATTTTAAGCAGTAGGCACACAACAGAGGTTCCTATTTCCCCACACCATTTCCAGGATGATGGGATCCATAAAGCAGTGAATTAGCAAAGGCACCTCTCTGCTGTGACACACACCATTTCAGAGACATGCCAGGAGATGAAACTTGTAATTTATGAGGAAGTGCTACTCAGTGCTACCTACTGCAGCTGAGTGAATAACTGATGGGGCAGGACAGGAGCTAGACAGAGACACCTTTCTGTAGACACTGTTTAGTGCTATTTAATTTTGTCAGTCCCTGAAATGGCACTATTTCCCTTTCCCATCCCACACTCAGACAGTGCAGGTAGGGAAAAGCTGCCTAGAGCATCAGTGAGACCCTGCTAACTCCTCACTCAGCAGGCTGATTCTGACCACATAAGAATCAAACTCAGCTATCACCACTACCAGGATAATGTGAAATTGTGATTAAATCTGACATGCTCTTTAGCAAGACGTGCTGAGAAATCACAAAGTGCTATTGGAAGCAGATGTGGGTTTACCAGGAGCACTTTTCCAGCACCACAGATGTGGTCAGAGCCACACACCCCTTCCCTCACTCCCTTTCAGTCTGCTTTTTGTAACACTTAACATTTCACCCCTTCCACAGAGATCAGAGACCAAATGTGTATTTCTGTGCCAGGTGCTACATAAACACACGGATGTCAGGGATTTCTGTCTCAAAGAGCACAGGAGAATGGTGAAACACACATGGCAGACCAGGAAACTGAGGTGCAGAGGCTTTCCAGAGTTTGTGCATCATCCAGAGATACAGCACAACTGCAAAGATACGGTAAACATGGCATCCCACAGCCCAGGGGACTGGCAGCCACCAGCTGAGCACTCAGACTCTCTAAGGTCTGCAGAAGACAAAGGGTTTCACACTTTTTTTGCAGTAAATCATTGTTTAAAAGAGTAAGGACAACCCGTGTGAGGAGTCACTGTTTATCTATTCCTTGGGCAATAGAAGTGGTGCCTGGAATTATCCACCACCATTTTAAGCAAATTGGAAAAAAACCAGTCCATGCAGCCAACATCTTGAAGATCAAACTGTGCAATAAGCAAAGCAGCAGCTCAGGGTGAAAGCAAGAAACTGAGTCTGGGAGAGAACGACTGGTTTGTCTGAGAGAGGTGGTTTGTGCTAAGGCAAACTGCTGGGGAAAGATCTGCAGGACCTAATGAGGCCAGGGTGGAATTGCAACCATTTCTCATGCCCAGCAAGTGAGAGATTGTCCTAAAAATACTGCAAAGTGTTTTGGATAAATTCGCCAGCAGTTTTCTGAAAAGCCTGAGATGCTGCAAACACGATTAAGGAAGAGAAAGAAAAATGAGTAAACTCAACTAATGGAAAGGCCTTGGATGACTGTTTCTGTGACTATATAGAAGGAGTTAAATTGTCTCCTGTGAACTCAAGGTTCCCCCCTCATCTTTCACACGTGCTCTTTAACTGACCATGAGCTGCTCTAAAAAAGGACAGGGGGTATGGAAGCGTTCCCCTGGCTTTCTGGTAAGATGAGGACTGAACTTTCCCTGCCTCCTCGGAGTCAGGGATGGGGATGTGAGCTTCTACTCAGTGTTCATTTGCAGTTCAGTGCTGCAGTCCCTGCCCAGTCCCTGCCCAGCCAGCACAGAGTTTACCTCCACAGAAGAAACCCCCTTCTTAATGATGGCCCTGGGTTTCCATGCAGACTTGTTTCTCTCATCTCTTTTCAGGATCTGACTCTGCACACCCCCATCCCTTTCCAATTAGGGCCTGAACTGTGTAAGCAGCTCCAAGCATCAATTTTCCTGTGCATGGCACAGGCTGGCAGCACACACAGAGGCTCAGCTAACAAGGGGCACCTCATTAGGTACCTCGGGGAGAGCTTTCAGCTGCTGTGTTTTCCTTGGCACTCAGGGTGGCCTGGAGCATCCACATGGAGTGCTGAGAGGAGCCTGCTCAGGACTGCTGCCTCATTAAGTGCGGTACCTCAATGGCTTGCCACATCTTTACATATGTCTGTAAACAATTAAGCATTTCCCTTATTGCCCCTTTCTGCTCCCTTAGCAAGTTTTCTTGCCATCACCTTGCTGTCATCTTTCCTCTGGTGAAATTACTGTGGGGGATTTCTTGTGTGTGCTCCCAGCCTTCCCCCTCTGCTACCCCAGCTCCCAGGCTGCCCACAAGAGATGCTGGCACTGCTTTGGCAGGGAAGAGGCTCATGAGATGGTCTCCAGCACCTTCTCCAGGGCCTCCATCCCCCTGACAAGCTGCACCTTACCAAGGCCCCTGCATCTTCTCTGTCTCTAGGCTTTTACCACCAGCTTGCCCAGGAGGAAGCTGATCCCTTATCTGTTCCTTGCACTGCTCAGGGCACCCCCAGGCACAGAAGGATCACAGGCTCACCTGGGTGTTTGTCACACATAACCCCATTTTATAAAATTGGAGGCAAACACTCCCCCCACCCCTAACTCACCCACGAGAAATCTTCTGTTGGCTCCTCTGCACGTCCAATTTGATGCTGGGTGGATTGAAAGTGCACTGGTGCTTCCCTGTGAGATTTTCTGCTCACTGCTGGGGCTTGTACAACACCTACTCATCTCAGTGGGAAATAGTATGTGCTTCATAGAAAGAGAAGAAAGCCAGAGTACTGAGTATGTACATTTCTCAAATAGTTCTTTATGCAACTGCAGCTTATTTCTGATTCAATAACGTGGTGACCCCAGCTTCTGGAGAGAGGGATTAAATCAATGATTAATTTAGAGTAATTTATACCTTTTATAACCATTCAAGCTTATTTCCCAGGCCTGAGACCTGCAAGCCATGCTGGATCGATGCCTGGAAATCTATGAGCATTATTTCAGGTGTAACTATTTATCCCCCACAACACAGCAACCTCCTTGCTGCTAAGGAAACAGTTCAGCCCTTGGCTCAGCCAGAGTGCTGTTTTCTGGCATTTTGGGTCCAGTTTGCTTCCTCCAGGGATCACCCAGCAGGTCTGGGGATGTACAAGTGCAGTGCATGCAGAGGTGCTTTTCTCATCTAACTCACCCTGTGACTCCCCCAGAGCTGCTCCTGTGCAGCCTCAGCCCTCTCCCCACAGGGAGCCGAGGCCCAGGGCCCGTGAGGTGCACAGCTCCCTGCAGGCAAACGCTCACAGGGCTCTGGAGCAGCCCAGAGGTCAAACAGGCACCTGCAAGGTGCCTCCCTGTGTTCATCTTGAAACAGAGTTTTGGTTGTTTTTCCTGACCAGGACATTTCACCCAGCCCCTGTTGATTACCACACCACCCCCAGCACAGAGCTGGGATTCCTGCACCAGACAGGGGCTGAGAAAAGGTTGTTGTGACTTAGGAAATGAGGGGATGTGCCCTTCTCTTTGTACCTCTGCCCTGACTCCCACATGGCACCTTTGGAATGACACCATCTCTCTGCACCTTGCTCACCCCTTCTGCAACACATGGCTAATTATATTTATATAGAACTATATTTATATCTCAGTCCCCCTGGCTCATCTGTTCAGCCACAAACTCTCCTGCTCTGCATCTTGCTCCAAGTCTGCAGCCATCTGAGTGACCAGAGGAATAGAAAAAGCTGCAGAGGGGCTGAATTGACAATGACCCAGTTTTATAGGCAACATGAAGTTAACTCTGATACCCTTTAGTGGCACAAGTGTCTGTGTGGGGAGGGAGGAGCAGAAGAATTGACTGCAGGAGAAATAAAACTTTTTAAAAATTAATGCAACACAGTTTCCCCGGGTAGCACTTGACTGGTTTGTTATATCACAAGTGGCAGGTTTGTTAGAAAGCATTTATAAAACCTGCAGCATAATCCAGGAGAATTCATGGGAAACATTACACAGGAATTTATGGGTTTGCTGCAAAGTTTTATGCTCTCAGTACTGAGGCTCAGTTCCAAAAGACAGACTCTTGGGTGGGCTGGATGCTCTCACTGTTCTCCAGCACAGGCATGAGGAGGCAAATAGGGGTAGAGGAGCCTCTTTTGGGGTGGCAGGAATCTCTGTGTGGGATTTAGCATTATGCCAGTAGGTACCAGAGCATCTGAATTGGTTGCTGGTCCCTCCAAGGCAGAAAGGATTGCTCCACACACTGATTCAGGTTTTGATGTGGCCTTTTCATTTGCCAGAGCAGAAGTCAGATGGGTATTTCATTTGATCCCTCCCATTTGTACCCCCAGTCCTTGTGAGAGCAGGAAGCAGGACAAGGAGGGGCAAGAGCAGGACACCCTCAGCACAGAGCAGACATGAACAGAGAAAGAAACAAAAGCAAAGAAGGGAGACACAAAAAGGCATGATCAGTATCATGTGAGCCTCAACTCTGAAGGAAATCTGGCCAGAAAAATAACTAAGACCTACTCAGATCCTTGCCCAGCTGGAGCCAGCTATAAGCACACGCCTCTGCCCAGGCATTCCAGAGCTCTGCTCCTGTGAGTCCCTAGCCACAGGTCTGCAGCACTGAGCAGCCAGGGCCAAATTCACTGTGGTGGGGATGGGATGAAGGGGAGATCACTCATCTGAGGGAGGCTCCGAGCCTCCACCTCATCATGTGGTGAGCAGGGTTCACCCAGGCAGCTGCCACAGCAGCATCCAGCCCCACCAGGCATCCAGCTGAGATCCCTCTGCAGGGAAAGGAGGGAAGGGATGGGAAGAAGGTCAGTGTAAAGGTGGAGAAAAATAGCAGAAGTCATCCAAGAATTAAATACCCTGAGAAAGTGCCAGCAACTACCCCTTCTGCTTGTTATCATTCCTTTTCCACTTGCTTTTAATTTCCTCAGCCTGTAATTTGTTAAGCAGGCTGCCCAGTAGGTATCACCTCAGAGCTGAGTGCTATGCAGGTGCTGCTTCCAGCCTGGAGCAGAGAGAAACATATCAACATTCAGGCTGGGGCACAGCCAAGAAAGCTGCTGATTTCACTGACAAAATACTGAATATAAACCGTGTCCTGCTTCCTGTTGCTAACAGCAGCATGGAAAACCACAATGCAGCCAGGACAGCGCACAGCCCAGTGATAAAACCTGACAGGAGCATTGCAGGGACACAGATCACACAGGGGACCCATTTGGAACCCAGAAGGACCAGCCCAGAGAGGTCCACCAGAGGCACACCAAGAGTCCCAATTTTTCAAGGCAGGGAGCTGTCTCCCTGCTCTGCATTTGCAGTGCAGCACTACCAGGGCTCCTCGAGTGGAGATGTGAGTAGCAGAACCAGGCAGACTCCGTGAGAAGCCTTTCAAACCCTTGGTGCACCAAGAAAACCATACCAAGTTTAATCCAAAACATCTCAGATGCCATGAATCTCAGCGGATTTTCTTGCAAAGACTTTGCACTGCTTTCCTCCTAGACTGACCAAGGACTGGCACCAGGTCCCACAGCCTGTGGGACATAATCCTAATGTGGACTAAACAGGGCAGAGATCCCAGCTTTCCAGAAGAGACCTTGGAACCTGGAGATGGCTACAGAGAACCCACAGCAGCATCAATCCCTAAAAGGCTCCAGAAGCTGCTAAAGGAACCCAGAGTCAGTGTAAAACCCACAGACATTCCAAGGTACCAGGCCTGAGAGCATTGAGCTCACACAAAAATTTGACTCCAAAGTGCCTGCAGAAAAATTGGATTTTTAAGCTTGCTTTGGACACTCAAGGACAGCTGCAATCCCCAAACATAAATAACAAAAGCTATTTAGCTGCTGAGATGTTTTGTGATGGGAGGAAAGTGGCGTAGCTGAGACCAGAGCGGCCATCAGTTCACTTGGAAAAGGAATCCACAATAAGGTATAGGCTTCTGACACCTCTCTAAGCTTTATTTTCCCTGCTGGTGGACACCCAGTGAATGTCACAGGTCAGACACCCAGTGCCTGAGGGCGATTCATTCTGATGTGAAGGACACAGATTGACTTGAGGTCAGTTTGCAAAATGAGCCCAAGATCCAACTTCTTTTTTTTTTTCTTTTGCTTTCTGTAAAATTCCCTTGTCTGGGGAGGCAAGCTGTGTTTTAGACCCTTCTAAAGACAGTGTTTCTAGCTATTTCTCATGCTTTTTGGAGTGCAGTCCCTCGTCTCCAGCACTGCATTCCTGTCCCCAGCCCTGCTGTGTGAGGCACTCACACAGGTCTGCCAGGTCCAGCTGAAGACATAAACAGTGTGTCAGAAGCAATTTTTGTCAAGCAACACACCTCAGTTCAGCCACAGGTGAACATACAGAAAGAAAAGGAGTAAAGGCAACATGTGGTCAGCCTGCAAGCCCTTTATAAATCAGGATCCTGCAATGTTCCCATGGACCAGGTACTGCCAGGTGCAATCCCCAGAACCTGCACCATTCAGATGTGTGAGAAACGCTGTTTGTCTCCTCTTTCTCCCTGATTTTCAGTGACACAAGACAGTTTTGGGCCAGCAGTTTCCCTCAGCTTCAGCCAGGTCAACCCCTTTGGTTGTAGGTGTGAGGATGGGGGAGACAGCTCTGGCATTAACCACGACCATTCACCCCAGGAGAGCATCCCACCCCATCCTGCCAGACCTGAGCTCTCAGAGGCTTAGCACCCTTTGGTACCTGCATGATTCCCTCCTCTCTTGCCCACCCACAGCCTCCTAGAACCCCAGACTGGTCTCCTTGCTCTGCTTCGTGCACAGTCACCACCATCCTGGGCCTCTGGGGTGTGGCAGCAGAGCAAGGCTGCCTGGGGAAGGGGCCATGAGGGAGAGGAAGACTTTGTGACTGGTTTGGTGAAGATCTGCCACTAAAAAGCAGAAGAAGATGGAAATGGATATTAACCACCTGCTGTGCTGAGCTGTTTGGTCACTGATTCAGAAGGCAGGAACTCTTCCCAAGACTGCAGCTGACACATCCCACCTGGAAAGCTCTAAGTTTGCAAGTGGTTATTTCAGGATGAAGATGAGCTGCTGTTTGTCTCTGTAAGCCTTGTGAGAGCAGAGTGACCCAGTGTTTTTCACCCACTCTTCTCCTGTTTTCATATGTCATAGGAAGCAAACACCAGCTCTTTGAGCCCAGACAACTTCCACTCAGGTTTCAACACCAGCTAATTATTACAAAAGGGTAGGAAATGGAAACCATCCTGGGATCGTATCAGACATGGGCTAGGAAAATTCTCAAGTTCATCTTCTGTAGTTAAGCTCCCTTATACAAGCTGAACAAGAAAGATTATTAAAGATAATTGTTATTGCAGTTTTGAGCCAACAGAGACAGCTTGTACTGGGAAGCACAACACATTGTGCCTCAGAAAACCCACTGTAAACATTAGATTACATTTGTTCAGAAAGGTATCAAGCTGAAAGATGGAAAGGCTCGAATCTTTGGTACACCAAACAGCAGCAAAACAAAGAGAGCTGAATGTCACTGGAAATGGGGAAGATTAGGCAGAGCAATAGGGACTGTGGCTGCACTAAATCTTTTAGACATTGCTAAACCACTGCTGCTGGAGGAGTTGAAGCAAGGGGCTGCAGCAGTGAGGGATAACATAGGATAACAAAAACATCTTGCTACCGTCACCGGCCAATTCTGTGTCCCACATTCAGGCCTTGCAAGGCCACTGGGGTGGGCAGGACCAGTGTGGTCAGTGCAGCTGCATCTTTGGGACAGGATCCAGTCCCTACAAAAGGTGCTGGTAGGCAGCTTGGATGTGCCACAAAGGAAATCCTCCAGGCCCTGTTTTACATGCTGACATGAAATGCCTTGTGTTGGATCTCACCACAAGGCTGTAGTAGGGCTGAGGACTAAATCTGCTCTTTTTCTGACCATTCTCCCTCACCCATATCATACTGATAAACTCTCTGTCCTCATTTTCTCTCTGTAGCAAACCATATACCAGCTTGTCTTTCTGAATCTGCAGCTTGTAAAGACACATAACCTTTATTGCATCTAGTAACGCAGAAGAGGACATGTAGTGATCCTATTAGTGTACCAAGCTTACCTTGTAGCAGCAGGGAAGTCTTCTCAAAGCCCTTTTTCCAGTCCCAAAATCTATTTCTACTCTTCTTCCTTAAGGCACAAGCTGAGAGGGAGCTGAACAGGTTTTCTCATTCTACTGAGACAAAGATGCAACACCAGTGCAAGGTCAGATGCTGAAGAGATAGGCAAACACAAACACTGCTGACCTGCACACAGCACACACATCTGCCTTCCTGCACCAGCTTTGCTAATTATACAAACGACATTTTACTGAAGAGAGAATTTATTTCAGGTTTTACTAGATCTGGCCCCTCATTATTTCAGGTTTTACTAGATCTGGCCCCTCCACTTGTTTCACCTTTTGCATTAATTATCAAGATGCTCAGAGCAGAAAAGGACAAAGTTCTCTAGTGGCTCATAAGACCCCCAGCCCGTCTGGGAGAGAGGTTGTGTTCTTATAAGTCTTTAAGAAAATCGTCTGCTAAGCAGAGAGGGAGAAATGCTCTTGCTGAAGAAAGGGCAACAGTTGGCTCCTGTCAAGTGAATCTGGATAGAAAACGAGCAGGACTTGGCCAGGTCAGACTGAGGCTGCCCTGCCAATGCTCAGTGCTGAGACAGCCAAGGAGATGGCAGCAGTACGGGCCGGCACAGGCATCTGCAGTCCCTCCAGTCCTTGCCCCACGACAGCTCAGGTTGGTACCAAGCCACAAGCACAAGAGACAATGCTTTCTACAGCCCCGGCAAGGAGACACCCAGCACTCTGCATCACGGCGAGAGTCCTTAGCAGCCCATAAATAGAGCACTCGTGTTGAGAGACAGCCCATCCCTCCCACTCACAGCTTCCCTCTCCTGCCCGTGGCAAGAGCACTGCGCAAGAAAGGACCTTGCCCCTTGGAGATGGTGCCTTGTTTTAGCAGTGAGGCCCTGGTGACTGGGAAGGAGGAAAAAGGAACAAACAGCAGTGAGATTTTTATGAAACCTACAGCAATGCTCCCCATGAAGTGCTCTTGGGGTTTGAGCTGAGCAGGAAGGGCTGGCAGGAGGAGAAACAGCAAGGTCAATGAACAGCACGGCTCATCCCTGAAGCCAGGGGGGCTCTCCACAGCCCAGGACTCCTCCCAGACCACGTAGAAGAGCACATCTCTAGTAGTGACATTGTTACAGAGTGAAAAAGTGACAGTCCCATAGTGTTAGGCTATGTGAAGACACAGGCTAAAGTCCCAAAGACTGGATGTCCCAAATAAAACAAGGAGACAGAGAAGGATTAATCATCCTCTTTCCTTTCTTGAAACTGGAGGTAAACTCAGGCACAAAGCAGTTCCCAGCATTGGCATCTGCGTGCACAGCTCAAGCTAGGGGTGCCAGGGAAAGCAAATGTACTTCATGCCTTAAAATTTCTAGGGAATCAATCCAAAGGAAGGGAATACAGCTTTCAGTGGCTGTGTTTTAAAAATACACTGGGTATTTTACTACATTTCAGAAATCACAGCACATATGTTCTTGTGCTGCAAAGACTCGGCCCCTGTCAGGCCTCCAGCTTCTGTCTGGAAATAAAACAATGGGAAAAATCTGCATTCCTCTCTGGAAATGTTCCCACAAACAGCAGCACAACTTTAATTAATATAATTAGCTCTCATAATATATTCTGTTCTTACAGCTGTGACAACACAGACACCTCGATCCATGCTGCTGCCTCTCTGGTGGGAGCTGGGACATTTTGTCCTTTTCCATTTTACGCCACTGCCAAACTGGAAGTTCTCTCTAATGGGTTTTTCAAAGGAAAATCAGGATGATGGAAGATTGGATGTTTCACAAGAGCCTCTGGTTCCCCACCCCAACTTTAGAAACAACCAGAAGAGGACAAGTGCTGACCACTGCTGATCCAGTGCTGCTGCTTCCAGCTCCCTGAAGTGGACGTGCCATACTCTGCATCCCTGGAAAAGGCTGCAAGAAACCCTGAGCTGGGCTTCCAGCTGGGAGGACTGAGGTGTGCTATCAGGCAGTTTCACACATTTCTAGACAGATCAGCAGAGATTGATTTTTATGAGCCAACCAGATACAGAGGGACAAGGTGGTATTAAACCTATTTTCCACTTCCCCGTTGCAAAACACACTGCCAAGGTCTGTGAGCTGTTCAGTCTGTGACTGAACCAGATACCTGATGTCTCTAAGGGCAGCAGATTTTTTCTGGAATTGGGGGTTTAAAATACGTTTATTTGTGTGACAGAGACAAAAATGGCAAGGAACAATGATAGAAAATGTGGGAAGAGTGCAGGGAGAGGCATCCTGCAGACCTTCCCTTCTCACCTTCTCATTACCATCAGGCTCACAAATGTGCCCTTTGCACTGCAAGATGTAACTTTGCGACTGGGATTGTTCTGGAATGAATTCTGAGAAAGGACCAGGGATGCAGATTGAAAGACAACATGAATATGTGCCAAATGGACAAGAACCAAAAAGACCTATTATCCCTGTGGAGTGCACAGACACGCTGCAGCAATCATTAACTGCAGTCAAGTGTATTATCTCCTCATGTGCTCTGCTCCTGCAGACCCAACAATTCATCTCATCCTACACCTTCAAACATCTGATTGCTGGGATATGCCACAAGTGGCATCTCACACCACAAGACATCATTAGTGTGACTACATCTACTCAAGGCTGTTTATTTTTCTTCCATACAAAGCAGAAACATTTAGAACCTTGCTGTACAGTTGTGAGAACAAGCAAAACGAAAGCCCAGCACATCTGTCAGTTCCCCTCTTTTGCACACTCTGCTAATTCATGACCACTGATGTTATGTGACAGTTCTCCCCCTCATTAGCAATTAATTATTAGCCACATAACTCACTCAGCCTCCTCACTGATGCCCTGTGAGATGCTGGCCCTTCCCTTTCCCAAGGGGACAGATACACCTGTCGCAGCCTCACTGTCCCCTAGACCAGACCTTTTTAATCATCCTCCCGCTCTTTTTGCGGTTGTTAAGAGAAAAAATTGAAATGAAAATGAGATTGTTTCCACCAAGAGATGGTGTCAGCATCTCTGAAGCTTTTGTGAACTACAAAAACGTCAAAGAGGATAAGCCTCCTGAGTGGGAATGGGCAGATATCACCTGCTGTCATCAGAGGACCTCCTGGGAAGACCTGAGCCCTGAGTGTCCCAAAAATTAAGAGCGTAAATTGGTGTGTGCTCCTTTGCTTCACAGAATCTGTGCGTCATATGAAGTAGGGGTAGCTGTTACCACGGCAACTAATCTAATCTTTATTTTAATTTTTGCTGTCGTCAGATCACAACAGATAGGAAATAGCTATGCTCAGAACTGGAGCATTGTATGTGCAAACACATGCATGGCAAACGTGCAGTTGCATACGTGGCTGTAACTAAATGTAAAAAAAAAGAAATCTTTTAAAATGGGGAATGCACTTTTTAAGGAAATAGAACAAAATTTGACTCAGTCTCACACAGCACAGAGATTCTCCATGCACAGCCATCGTGTGCAGTGTAACTGAGCCTATCACAATCCTAGGGATTGTGTGCGACTTCCATACCTTCTTTTTGGAGAAGCACCTTATCCCATCCAAAACTGCCTGTTGGCTCATTCTCCTTCCCTTCTTCTGCAGAAGAAACACAGGGAACTGTCAGTTTTGTCCTAACACAAAAGCTCTGATATCATTCCTTTAGCATGTTCCCAGCCATCCAGCTAACTGGGTGGAGTACTGGTTTTGGCTGGGATGGAGTTAATTTTCTTCCAAGTAGCTGGTACAGTGCTGTGGTTTAGATTTAATACGAGAACAATGTTACTAACTGATGTTGTATTTGTTGCTAAGCACTGCTTACACTAAGTCAAGGCCTTTTCTGCTTTCCCTACCCACCTCACCAGCGAGGAGGCTGGGGGTGCAGGAGAAGTTGGGAGGGGACAGCCAGGACAGCTGACCCCGAGTGACCAGAGGAACATTTCATCCCATATGGAGCCCTGCTCAGCATATAAAGCTGGGAGAAGAAGAAGGAAGGGGGGGTGTTTGGATTGATGGCATTTGTCTTCCCCAGTCACCGTGACAAGTGGTGGAGCCCTGCTCTCCTGGGGATGGCCGAACACCTGCCTGTCCATGTGGGACGTGGTGAGTGAGTTCCTTGTTTTGCTTTGCCTATTAAACTGTTTTTACCTCAACCCATGAGTTTGCTCACTTTTACTCTTCCAGTTCTCCTATCTCACCCAGGGGCAGTGAGTGAGTGCCTGTGTGGGACTGAGCTTCCCACGGGGGTTAAACCACGACAGTGGCCACCAGTCAGGTGCCACCTTAGGCCACTGTCACCACCACAGGCTTCCCGTATGACAAGCCACATCCCCTCCTGCTCTGAACTAAGATAGTTTTCATGACATCATCAACAAGGCTCAGTTGTTTTACCTTAACTTAGTTTCATCAAAGGCTCCTTTTACAATGATTCCCGAGCTGGCTCTTGTTTTGTTATTGTTTCCTTTTACCTGGAGAGCTGGATTTTCCATGAAAACCTCACAGCCAGAACACCAAACTCTGACATTTCTGCTATCAATCCAAATCCAGAAGGCAGCTTGCCAACTTAAGGAGACAGCACACAGCAAAACTCATCACCAACAGGACCCAGCCTGAAAAATCCAGATTCAAGAACAACATCAGCTAAAATTCAGCCTGTCTTCTGAGCCGTGAGATTGCAGGAGGGTTGTGTCATGTGTGAATCAGACAGGAAGGAAACATGGGATAGGAGGTCTCCTTTAAATTTCATAAAGGCAACAAACTTCTCTGCCTTTTGCTGACTGCACAGCACAATGAAATCCTTAAGCTGCTGGTTGCCAAAGGCTGGGGGTTACCAGGAGGAAAAGTACAGGAATTACACAGCTTTTGACATGTTCTCCTGGCCACTGACAGAAAAAGGATCCAGAGTTACACAGGATTCAGTTTGACCCAAAACAGCCCTTCTAGTTCTCAGCAAGAAGCCAAGGTATTCCAACGTCCAGTTTAGAGTATGTTGGTATTATCAACCTTCTCTTCAGCTATTACCAAACCAGAGCCCTGCCTTGAGGGCCAAATCTCTTGTTAGCACAGGAGCAGGAAAGTCAGGACTATGCAATAACAGATTCCCTAAAGAAGAAGTTCTGCTTTGAAGCAGTGACTTAATTTGGGCAGATGAGAGGTGCTTAGAGAGAGATGGATGTTTGTGCCTGGAACGAGAACAAGCAGAGGAAGCAGCTCAGTAAATGATATGATTTTAGGTATTTTTAGCAAGGTAATACAGCAGTAAGAGGAAAACCAAGAAGAAAAAGCAAGAAACAACAGAAATCAATTCAGCTTCAGCCAACTACAGTGGGATCACACTGGTGCCTCAAAACAAGTTCCTGGCCACCACCTTTATGGGCAGGCAGAATAAAGCCATTCCTATGATCCCCCTGTCTGACAGGAAACCTAAGCCCAGAGCAGGACTGACCACTCCCCATGCTGGTGGATTTTAATCACACCCCACCAAGACATGTCCCTCTTCGCCCATCTGCTCCCGGTTGCTGCTGGGAACCTCCCATCACCTCTGATTGCAACAACAGCAGCTGCAATTTAATAATGTGGAGACGTTCTCAAATGCTCATCTTGGCAGCTGTCTGGCTTCACATCACACACATCCCTGCCAGGCAAAGCAAAGGGTATTTCATCTCCTGCTGCCAGTAGCTGAAGGATGGACTGAGACACAAGCAAGACTGATGTGAAACAGGAGACATTATAACCCAGCAAGAGGCAGAGAGAGCGTGCTCAGCAATACATCCATGCAGACAAAAGGGGATCTGTCTTCCAGAAGCAACAATTGTGAGTTTGCATTCCCTGAGGACCCATTCTGAACAATGCTCCATGAGCTCTCAAACACTCGTTTTGTCTGTTTTCTCCTGTTTTTCCTACCAGCATCAGTTTTGTTCATCTTAATTTCACTTCTCCAGGCTTTGAGTGCAAACAAACACAGCAAGTCAGATCTTTAACAGCTCTAATTTGATGTAATTCCCTGGATGTCCATACAGCAAGGCTGATTTAACTCAGCCTTGTATCTTCAAAGGACCCTTTAATAGCAATTACAGGCCAGATGAGTGGGATTTTATTTTCCAATCAAGCCAGGTTAGCTCAATTCAGAAGTGCCAAATTTTTCCCAGCTGTGCCATTCAGCTCAGAATTTTGCTTTTTGTGCAAATGCTGGCAACACAACAGGAGAGAAATGAGAAAAAACACTTCCTGAGATCAGAACAATCTCTTGGACCCATGTTTGTACAGTACCTAGTATAATTGGGACCTTGCCATATGTGAGGTTTTTAGATGTACATTTTTAGATCAGTATTTGAGATAAAACTCTCTTATCAAATTAAGCATCTCATCCTACATCCACTGGTGAGAATTTGACCCCAAGACCTAGGATGAGTATCTTCTCTGCATTGCAGAAAACATCACAAAGTTAACAATGTCAAACTCAGATGCAGTACTCAGTGTAATTTCAGTTCAGCTGCAGAATTTCACTGGGCAGGAGTTTGAGAGGAGAATTCTGGTCTCAGGCAAGCTGCTGGCTTGAGGGAGGACTCATCTGAGCCATATCAGCTTGACTTTCTGCCTGATTTCCCACTTGTTGTCCTGAAAAGAGATGAGGGACCTTGCAAATGTCCTCTGAAGTGGGACTCCTCAGGCACCCAGAGCTGGGTGAAAGGAAAAATGCAGGGAGGACCAAGGAGTAAAGTGTTTGTCTGAAACATATCAGTGTGGATCTTGAGCTGAAAAAACTCAAGCCAATGTGATCTTAATGCCATTTTAAAGGGGATTAAGCAGTGTGCAAAAAGGCATCACATACTTAATTTTTAAAATCCCATCTGTGTCATGTGGACTGTAAAACATCCAACTTTTAAAACAATAATTAAGTTGGCAAAGAAAAAAACCCCACGGTTTCTATACAAACCTTTATTCATGAAAACATGGCAAGAAACTGAGCTGCCAACAGCTACACCTACACTCATCCTCTAAATTAGGTCTCTTCAGCAAGTTAACATCCTTTCTCCCATACAGCCTTGCTGCTTGCAGATCCTGAGACAGAATGAGGTTGCAAAGAGATTTCTGTTACCATCACTTCCTTCCACGCACACTTCACTTTCACACTTTGTTTTCCCATGCGGGGCTTGGGTTTCTTTTATTCTGTTTACTTTTCCTTCCTCGCCCGCTTAACTTAAGACAACAACATTTTGTTCTGCATTTCCATGGCTCTTCCATGGTGATTTGTGAATAATGTTGGGTTTGCAGTCAAAGGACTGGAAAGATAAAAAGTTGGCAAGCTGCTTCCCTCATTAGGGAACAGCTCTCAAGCACTCCAGTGCCAGCCTATTAGCTGAATTATTTAACAGAAGAAAAAACACACAGCAAATAAAAATAATAAAAAGCTACAAGTGTAGGGAGGGAAGGGCAGTTCATCGACTTTGGTGCTGTTGTGAAAGTCTGGCAGCATTCCTCAAAACTCATTTTGGGATTAAACCCATCTAAGGAATTCCAGCAAGGCTGAATGGTTGCACAGCAGCAGACAGAAGCTGGCATTCATAATTCAGATATTGGACTGTATTGTTGCTGTCTTGAACTGATAATGAAAGAGCCCAAGGGGGGAATATTTCCAAAACCATAATGTGAGGGATCTGTTTGTGCAGTTTGTGAGTAACTGGTGGTGTTGGAAGTCTTCCATATCCAGCCACAGGCTTTAAGCATTGAAACAACTCACCATGAGGATTCACAGTAATAGTGTGTGTGTGTTCTCATTGTGTAATAAATACTGGGTGATTCAGAAGAGCTCAGCCACCCATGGGAGAGGAGAGTGTTGCCTCTCATGTGCCAATGGCAAGAGGAGCTGACAGCTTGGGCCACAACAAAGCTGTGAACTGGTCCAAAACCTCTGATGGGAAAGTCAAGATTGCCCAGCATCTTTTCTTGTGTAACTTAAAAAGGAGAAGGTCCTTGATTCAGGCACAGAATTAAGCAGGGTGATCAAGACCCTGAGGATCCTCATGTTGCAGGGGAACTGCATGCAAGTGGGCAAAAGCAGGGTCTCAGTCTTGACTCCTGAGGGAGATGACTAAGGACACAGCCTCTGGTGAGAGATTTCTTCCACCTGAGAGGTAAAACAGAGTTGCAGTCTTGGAGATGTGGAGATGCCTCCAGATTATGAACAAAGTCCTCCCCTGGAGAAGTCAGTGTGCAGATGGATGGCACAGAAGAGCACGGACAACTGTCCACACTCCAGAAGCAAGATGGACAGGGAAGAAGGGTGTGAGTTGAAGCACAAACAGGGACTGTGTGATTTAGATATCAACTGGTAATCAAAAGGAGGAGAAATTTGGACTTGTCAAAACAAAAATACTCAAAAATTGGGAAGAAAACAGGAAGAACACACAAGATATCTACCTTTTCTTACAGCTGTGATATTATTATTAAGTTGTTATTATTTCCTGTGATAAAGCAAAAGGCACTGAGTTCTATAAAAATTCATAAGCTATAGGGACCTGCTTTTTTTAAATGGCATGTGATATTAGGCAGGTAAAACCTGAATCTGGAGCACAGGAAAGTCCTTTAGCTACTGCAGAGCCTGAGAGAGCAGCACTGCTTAAGCAGCAGGCTACCACCCACACACTCATTCCCAGGCAGGTTCTTCCTTTCACCCACAAACACTGTCCAAATAGATTTGTGTGTCTGTTTGTGAGGAGATTGGTCATACATATGTTTTGTGTGCAAGTAACTTCAGTGATGTGAGCCCCTGAGAGGAATCTGCACAGAAGCCAGAATTTTTATGCCTTGGTTGTGCTGACAGGACAGGATCTAACAAACAAGGAGAAAGCAGGAACAATGGGATTCACCAAGCAATTAAATCACTTTAGCTGATGACCCAGGCAGACAGAGAAGTCAGGCAGTGAGATCTGCTGATGACTGAGCCCTCACTTAGAAGAGGACCAGAATATCACAAATATGATGCTGAGCACTTCAGTAATGTCACAGGGCTGAAAGTCAATAGCAGACAGCACTGCTCTTAGGGAGCAATTAGAATTTTTGCTGTGACAACTTGACCTCTAGTCTATGGTTCCCACAGGGGAGGAAAGGACTGGACATGCAGAAGCACGTCAGTGGCTGCAGATACCAAGGTACCAGAGAAATCCTAACACAGTTGGGTGAGAGGTTTCTGTGGAGCAGGGAGGCAGCAGGGTAAGGCAGCAATGTGCCTGAGTGCTCACAGCTATCACCAGAGTGGGGGTTTCCCACCCAAAGGGCTCAGTGTATTTACCTGGGCACACAAGGGCTCAGAATAACATTTAGGAAAGTAGAGATATTTACACTGGAATGAGGTCACTGCATGAACTAAGGGGTAGAGAGTGGCCACAGATATTCCCTTCAGGCTCTCCTCCAACCTTCACAATAACCCAAACCTTTCAGGGCATCTGTACCTGGCTCTGAAGGTGGGAAAGGCAAGTAGCCCTGACTCCCAACACACAAAGGGAGCTGGGGGGGCTTAAACCGCATCCAGCCCTGCAAGGAAGGGAAGGGAAGGGAAGGGAAGGGAAGGGAAACAGGCTGAACAGATGGAGCAACTCTTCTTGGAGTAGCTCCGGTGCCAGCTTCCTGCATTCCCCAGAGATCCCCTCCAATCACCATGCTTTTGATAACGTGTGTGGAAGGGAAGCACACCAAATAACAGGATCACTTTCAGATGACAGTATTTGGTGAATGTTTGCAATGCTACACTGGTGATAGCTGATATTTCCAGATCAAGACGAGCCCAAGTTGCCATCTGATTTCCTAAAAATCTCCCTCATCACCTCTATTTTTTTAGAATCAAAAGCAAATTGGCCAAAATGGCTTTAAACATTTGGTTGAGACTTTTGTAAATGTCTCCACAGAATCAACAAGGCAGGAAAGGAACTGTTGGTGCTGTGGAATGTATGGCTTTGCCATTGATTAAAGGTCTTGCTGCTCCACACACCTCAGGCAATGCTTTTGGCAGTAGGAAGTGTGCTGACATGGTTCAGCAAAGGGTGATTAATCAGAAGCCAGTGTAATTGAACACTCCCACTGCTGCTCAATTAATCTGATCACTTCCCCTATAAATTCACAATCAGAGCCTGTGACTGCAGCAGAGCTCATTGATATGCCAGCAAGGTTTCCAGTTCGGATCAGACAGACTGTGCTGGCATTTCCAGCCCAAGCCTTAGGGCAGCGTTCATGCCACCAGCACAGGTACCACTGCTGTCTTCCTGCAATGAAACTGCACGGGGAAATCAGGTGCTCCAGCAGCGCAGTTGGTGAAAAATAGCAGGATGGAGGCCTGCAAAGCTGCCCAGGTGGTTTAAAATGAAAATAAGTGTGGTTGTCAAATATTGTAGGGGCAGGAATTAGAGCCTGTTCCAGTTTCAAGAAAAATTTGAAGTAAATTGCTCAGGATGGGTCGGTTTTACAGCTGTCCTTTCCTGCACTGCAATGGAGCTGAGAGCAGGTGTAGGGGTGGGAGGGAACACACTCTGTGCCGAGGAAGCACCACAAAAATGGCTTTGCAGGGCACCACAGCACTGTGAGACAGTTTAAGGCAGGTCATGAGAAAAAGCTGCACCCAGCTGCTGCTGGAAGAACATGTAGGGGGAAAATGGGACCTTCCCAAGCCAGGGGTGACACAATCTTTTCACAAAACACACCAAAAAGTGTGCTCTGGATGGCATCCTTCACTTAGCTTGGAGAACACTGGCAGACTGCTTAGACTCAACTTGAAAATACCCAAACTAGGTTAAGAGTTCTCTGTAGAGCAGCAAGGCTGTGACACAGCTCCATATAAGAGGAAATCAGCCAGTGTAGGATCAACAGTTGCTGAAGTCAGTTGGAAGCTCTGTACCAGAGCTCGGTGCTTAGGATGAGCACAGAAAGCATTTCCTCCACGAAAGTTTTGCATGGCAGGGATATACATTTTTCTCTGAAAACAGCACATCCCCATGGATAACGTCACACAGAACACAACACTCACTTGTGAATTATCAAAAGGAATCCACTCCTGGATCATCCCAGCAGCGCTCAGTGCAGTCAGTTCTGCCCACCCCTCTCCAGCACCATTGCCTCAGTCCAATACGACCTTTCTGCCAGAGAAGAAAAGCCAATCTGCTTCATCCACCACCATCAGAAGTCCCTGGATTGTTATTGCCACCAACAAAATCCCTTGGCAAAGAGCAGTGACAAGCAGGACCACCTGCACAGGTCTCCAGCAAACAGCTGTGTAGCTCCACGTGTTGTTTCTCCACTTCATTCCACAGCAGGCTGCAGAGGCCATGGCAAGTCTGCAGGAGCACCCCCTGGCTAAGCAAGGAGATCCAGAGCTGCTGCAAGAACATCTGGGTGAAAAATGGGGTGAAACAAGGCAATGAAAAAAGGAGCAGGAACCAGATGAGGCAGCCCTGCTTTCTCCAAAAGCAGCCTGGAGCTGGGTGCAGGTGTTATGATTCTTAAGGCAGCTGACAAGAAAAACTCTGAAGTCCAGAGGGTGATGATTTTGGGCAAGGGAAAAATGGGGGAAGCAAGATTCACACCCATACACATATACAGTGTTGCCTCAGAACTGGCCATAGGATTTTGATCAGATGTGGTGCCAGTCATGTTGTGACCTTTGTTCTGGGTCAAACAAAAAGCATAAACATAAAGCATATGGCTCCAAGCTCCTCTGTACCCTCTTTCAAGAGTCCTTGCCCTTGCCCTGCTTCTTGCTTAGCAAAACATTTCAGGAGGCCCAGTTCCCCCTTCCCTCCCACTGCAGACTGAATCAGAGCAAAGTTGCTGAACTGGGGCTGCTTGTCACCCTGCCAAACTCTGCTAACCAATCTTAGTGTGAAAGCAGCTGTGACAGGCAGCAACAGAAAATCTGGTGTTAAATTAATTAGCTGGATGGGACCCAGCAAAACACTGGTACCGTGGCTCACAACCACTGGATGAGTCAATTCTCACCATCCTCAGCATTACAGATGTTGGACTGGGTGCAAAGTCCAATGCCCTGAACCAGCCCATGCCAGCCAGTCCCCACAAAACCATCTAAAGATGAAGCATTTCTTTTAGAGGTTTTTTTTTCCTGCCCATGGGAAGGGAATTTGTGTCTTAATGACATCTCCCTCCAGACCTGAAACAGCCTTTTTTTCAAACAGTGACATTCAAATGCCACCATTGGTTTTACAACTTTATTGTTTTCTTCCCAGGGAAGTGAATTTCTGTCCTTAGAGCATTTGAAATGTGCTGATGGAATTTGGGAGGGGTAACAAAACAGACACATTGAAAAGGAGGGAAGGAGGGAAGGAGGGAAGGAGGGAAGGAGGGAAGGAGGGAAGGAGGGAAGGAGGGAAGGAGGGAAGGAGGGAAGGAGGGAAGGAGGGAAACCTTCAGGACTGTCAGGCCTTTCAGTTACCATGGCAGTATGTTTCCATGGAAGCCAAATTTGAAGCTTGTTGCTGCCACTGGAGTGGCCCGAAGAAAATTATTAGTTTTGAAAATTAACAAAGCTACTCACTATCTTGAAAGCCAGCCCACCCACAGCCCTCCAAATAACAAAGGCATCTTTGCATCCCTGGTAAAGGATTCAATAAACATGTGGGGAAGGAAGAGAGAGCAGGAAAAATACCACACAATGAAAAACAGGAGCTTCCTTTTATGCACCCAACAATGCAGAAACCATGCTGGTAAGCACAAGGCTGACTGCATTTTGTGAAATATTGCACATAAAGGCCAGCAAAATCCTACAGAGCATCCTGTGCCACAGGCTCCCGAGGAGACAGAATGGGGGTGCTTTGAGACTGGTCCTCCTTGGCTGCCTTTTGTTTCAAATTATGCCCCACAAATCATGCTGATGGGTTGCCCTTGATTTGCTCACCCATCACCCATTTCCCTTTGTGGAGGGAAAGCAGAATTTTCCTGTGGGTTGCCTTATCAACATTAAAGACCAGCTCAGCTGCTTTGATGCTCTCCTTGCTGGTCAGAGTATCTTTTTGAATTCTCAAAAGCCACCTTTTGTCTTACCTGACCCCATTACTCACCAAAAAGACATTACCCCATCATTTTTCAGCAGCCAGGGAGCCCACATAAGCTGCCTGGTGTAGTTTATCACATGTAACTGAAGAAACATGGTCCAGATTCAGCCCTTTCCAAAGGGGAATCATTGGGATTCAGAGATGAAGCAGTCATCACTGCCAAACAAGAGACTTGCAGGTGACACGACCACACCCAGCACTAGATCCAAAGGACAATCAGATCACAGAAACTCTGATTTAGTGATTTTCCACCCAGAGGCAAATGCCTCTTCCTCAATGACATGAAGATCATCGTGAAGGCCTTAGAAGTTATGCCCTCTGGGGATAAAACACCTGAAGGAAGCTGAACTCTCAGTGAAAGGTAAAGATCAGAGGGAAATAGGCACCATCAGCTCGAGGCAAAGAAAGATCCAAGACCTGCACCATTGAAACATCACTCCTGTACCCCTGCCACAAGTCTCCTGTGCTCTCTGCCACCTCTCTTGCCCAGGTGGAAGAGGGAAGGAGGAACAGATCATTTTAAAGCACAGTTCAACCCAAACCATTTGATGTGAGTATGGCAGATTTCCTCTGAAAGAAAGGCAAGTACAAATAAAGGCCCTGGCACCTGGTTTGGGATTCTGGCTCTGTTCAGACCTCCCTCAAGGCATGAGCTGCACAGAGCACTGGGGAATGCTGCATCCCACCCCTCCAGCAAACAACCTTCCCCACCCAAGAGCCACAGACCTCCAAGGAAACTAAAAAATTACTCTGCAAGAGGCAGAACAATTGGCTGAAGTTAACACTCCCCTGTTTGGGGCAGTTTTCTGTTCCCAGAGAAGGAAATCTGAGAACAGAGATGGATAAATCACCAAAATGCCCAGTCTTCAGATATTTCAACTGTCTTAAATCCAATGGCACACAAAGAAGTAATTCTCTATTTCTCTGTGTCCCTAAAAATCAAGAGGAAAAAAATACAAAGAACTGCTAAATGTGTTAAATACATAACTTAGAGCATTTTAATAAAAAAAGCAAAATACATTTTGTAATTTGTCAGCTGGCACAATGTATAAAAACTTTTAAATAACAACTTTAATATTAATCACAAAATACAGCAGGTTTTATAAAAATAGCCCTATGCACACTAATAATGTAAAACCGCTCTGAACAGGTCATGCAAAGACATTCACCTTTGACCTTTCAATGTCCAAGTGCTTGCTGCATCTGCTACTTCATTCCTTTTCACTCTGCTTGGGAGGGTTTTGTGCTGGCACCTGGGGGCCTCCTCCTTCCCCCCTCCCCTGCACACAAAGCCCTGGCAAAGGGTTTCAGAAAGGGCTGACAAGTTAAGGTGCATCATGGGCATCTCAGCAGCCCAAGTTTCACAGCTTATGTTTCAGAAAGTGCTCAACATCCGTGTCCTCCATGGACCTCCCCTTGGTCACTTAAAATCTTCAGCTTTTCAGCCAAAACCCTTCCAAATTACTCCTGACCCTGCTGCAACACAGTATTGAAACTGGAAGCAAAAATGTAGACACGCAGCCTGAGATTACTGCAGGAGGCAGAACTGAATGGCTGCAGCACCATTTTTGTACAGATGTACCTCTGCTTTTGGCATTTCTAAATTATTCACAGACCAAAATTCACTGAAATCTGTCCATTCACATTAGGAACTCCAGGCAGGACACACATAAGGTCATGGAGAAAGACAAATTTACAGAAAGGAAGGTTTAACTGAGGATAGCATTAATATAATAAAACCCCATATTAATATTAAAAAACTTACCTAATAGTAAATATAAACTGTTACATAAACAGTCTGTTATACTGTGGTTATCAGATTTAAGAATGTAACTGTTTGAAGGGGACATAATGGACACCAAACTCCAGAAATGAAAAAAAGAGATGGTATGGAGTACACTATAGTTAAGAGCAAAGAGATAAAAACCTCACCCCTCCCAGTTTTCACCCCACATGCTGACACACAAATTATCAACAACATAAGAAAAAAAAAAAACTAGCTGATTCTCTCCATCTCTAGAAGTATGGGCCATCCTTGCACCTTTACAGTACCACCCTCATTCCATTTAAGCCCAACAAAGGTAATGAAGACAGATCACCCAGTCATCATCTTCATTTCCTGAGTCTACAGAAAGAGAGTTGGGCACTGTTGGTTGAAAACAGTCCCTACTGCTGACATTAACAGCAGCACTTTCCCATGTGCCATCAAGGTGAGCAGCCACTGGCAGGGAGAGGCCTGATGCTCTGCTAGGCAAAGTGTGGTTTTTTCCTGATGTTTTCAAGTTTGCATTTTAAACTGTGCTTTTCTAAGAAGAAAATGAGAAAAACGTAGTGATTTATCACCTCAGATAAGACAGCAGCAAACCCATCTTCTGCAGCTTAAAAAAAACCAGTTAAATTCTCTTAATGCACTAAATCTGACAGGCAAAAACATTCCCATAAAAGCTGTCCCCTTAAAGTTACAAGTCACATCACGTGAGCAAGCTCCTAATCAAAGTGCCAGAAGCAGAGCAGCTTTCATCAGCACTGAGAATCCACCTAAGAACACGGCGGGCTGGTGCCCCCTCTAGCAGGGCAGAGCTTTAAAAGGCTTGCTGGGGGAGCGGCTGGAAGTCGCTGGCTCCGGTGCCGTGTGCCAGGGCCCTGCGCCGGGCGAGGCGGGACTTGCACGGCGGGGAAAGTTTGACGGAGCACTCGGCCTGGGCGGCGCCCGGCTCCGCGCTGAGCTCGCTCTCGTGCTGAGACAGCTGCCGGTTCAGGGCGATGGCCTCGGCAGCAAACAGGGTCAGCTCCTTCGTGCTGCTGTTCCTGGCCAGGGGGGAAAAGGAGGAAGCAGTTACAACACAGACACAGTCACCCGCTTGCCCTCACAGCACAGTACTTGTTTCCAGGCACGTTTATTTCTTCTACCGAATCACTGACACAGCAGGCAAAAGGAGCAGATAATATTTGCATCTCTCCTCAGTGAGAGGACCAGCAATACATGCCAAAACCACTCTGGGATTCTGGAAAAAGCCATGGTTCTAGTCCTCCTTCTCCAAAGGACTTCTGATGTAAAGCCAGGAAGCCACCTGAGATGCCATCCCTAATTTCTACATGTTATCCAAGGATGGGCACGTGGGGCCACACCAGTGTCTTTCTTCAGAGCACTGCAGTCCCACTGTAACTGCACCTCTGGCTTAAGGAAATACATTTGTGATGTGAAGAACCAGCTGCACTGGCCAGCAGCAGACATGGAAATAGATGTGTGACTCAGGCTCTCTGCCACACAGAATCTCCCATCAATCCCTTCCAGCAAGGCTTGCCCTGCTCACAGTAAATGGATACTGTGATTACCACCAGCTACAATGAAAGTCAGATCCGAGTCTGTGTTTATGATGATTATTCACCCATCGGTCTCTCTGGAAAATACATGCCTTTATGCCTTTTTCTCCCCCTCCTAGGCAGCAAGCTGACAAAGCCATCATTATTTCCTGTCTAAGATTAACACTGCACTGCAGGAATTCCCTCTAATGTTTTTTTCCCACAAACAAGCAAGATTAGATCATAAAGAAAATTCAGAGTTTTAATACTTCTGATGTTCTTAACAAAATTAGTGTTGCACATTTACGAAATTCAATTCTCAACCAGGGATGTTACCCCCTTATTTGTCAACTTCTGTCTCCCACCCATTCTTTCAGTAAGTATTTTTGGCCAAGTTTACAGACATTTAGAAAATAAATCCTACCTTTGAAGAACTTGAGGGGTAGGCAATCCCCTTTCAGGAGCCTGCTAGAAGAAGCAGTTAAGAAAAGTTACTTACATATTAGCAAGCTTTCCCAGAGTGACAAAAACCAGGAGACTCCCCCAAATCTTTACAACTAATAGATATTGCATCTGAACTAATTCACTGCAGGCTTACAAATCACTGTTTGTTTGCAAAACATATTTCATAATCTGTCTGTCCTCACAAGAAGATTTCACAGCTTGCACGTATAAGACTACAGCTTTGGAAGCTCTCCAGAGGGTCTATTCCTTCTTTCCTGAGCTGGGAACTGAAGCAAAAGAGGACACTGCTGTTCTTTTATAACCGTATTTACCAGCATTCTGCTTTACTGTATTAACACAATAATTTGTGTACTGCAGCGCTTGGTATTCACAAGAAAGCCATTTAAAATGCACAAAGCAGTAATTAAAAAAAAAAACAAAACAAACACTTTAAGGCTGACAGATTCATCCAAATATTTACCACACAGAAAAAACCAAAGCCACTGTGTATCATTTAATTAATCAAGATACAAGCACTAAAACACACAAGGACATCAATAAAAGTTCAGAGACAGGGAACAGCTTGTTTGTCACTTTGGAACAAGAACAACCCTTAAAATAACATAAAGGGGATACATACTCCTTGAACCCATGAATGTTGCAAAACTTGAGCAGCACTCAGTCGTTCTTTGGCATCACAAACCAGCAGCTTTGAGATGAGATCTTTGGCCTCCGACGAAATATGCGACCAGTCCTTGTCAGGAAACTCATACTTGCCTTCCTGAATGCTCTCAAAAAGCTTGTTCTAGTAAAGGAAAATGTAATCAATTGGAATGCACTGCAATCAGAAGGCTTCTCTGGTGAAACTTCTCACTCACTTTTATTCACCTCCTGTGGAGGGTGACAGCTGAAAGCATCCAGGCTCCCTACAGTCAATGGAGAGTGACAGGCAGCTCCACAGAGTGATTCAGTGCAGCTGAGATGGACACAATGCACTGCTGAGAACACTGTCCCCCTCCCCACCACACCCACAAGGGGACAGCTGAAATACTCGGTTTTCAGAAAGAATAAACTCAGGCCCTGCATGGTGACTCTCCCGGGGCTCAGCTTTTATCTGAGGCATTGTGGTGACTACCACAAAACAGAACAAAGGAGGATGGCAGGGTGGGGGAGAGGATGAGCAGAAGTCTGAGATCTCACAACAGGAGCAAAGAGAGGCAGTTGTCCAAGCTTACTTTAGAAAGTGCTATCACAACTTCTGTACTACCACCCTCACTTCTCAGTGACAGATCATCCTCCCAGCTCCCTGCCTGGGTCAGCCACAGCTCTCCTCTGCTGACATTAAGGCAAGTCCTACACCCGAAGCTCACAGGCAAACTCTGCACTCCCCACATGCCCAGGACAGGCACACTCACCTGACAGACCCTGCAGACTTCTCCTCTGTCCCAGCCACAGTCTGTGCCACAGTTGCCCACGAAAGGGGGGTACCCACTGAGCATGATGTACAGAATCACTCCCAGGCTCCACAGATCACACCTCTTGTCATAGAACGTGGCCTCCTCCATGAAGACTTCCACCACTTCAGGTGCCATGTACTCTGCAGAGCCACACTGCAAAACCCAATCCAAGCAAGTTTTCTAAGGGAGGGTAACATCAAAACAACACTCAGGCTTATTCTGCTCTCTTTATACCAAGCAGCTTGGTCTAAAAGCAGAACCAGGCATCAGTGACTACTGAAGTTTGCTGCTGGCTTTCACTGCATGTCTGACTTTGTTTCAGAGCTCTCAGCAATTCTTTGACAGGAATGCATCAGTTGGGATTTGGCTTAACATTCTGTGAGCATACTGCCCACATTTCAGGAGTAAGGAGTACAGAAGCCTAACAGAAGGCAAAGGAGTTTCTATTGTTCCTTATCAGCATCATAAGCTGTTCCATATGATTGTGCTCCTTTAATCCAAGGCCAAAACATTAATTTACATCTTTTGGGTTTTCAAATCTTATCCATTAGTTATCAGACTTTTCAGAAATTAAACGAATGTATCACAGGAGGTGATTTCTGTAAGACTCCTGAAACACTCTCAGATTTTTCTTCCACAGTAAATGGCAAATGCATAGGACTGTCGTTTTTCAAATTAATGTGTATTATAAAGCCACATGTTGACTACAGAGCTTGCATTCTCCTTAGCTCATTGGCTTAGCTACAGAACCCAAACATGGGGAAATGAACACAAACATGGGTAAATGAACAGAAAACTAAGGTTCAAAGTCTGTCCATAACCACACAAAAAATGTGCACAAAAAGTTTCTCCATTTGATTGTGTAAGAGATGAGCAAGACCAGTATGTCACTTGTGGCCAACAGGAGAATTAACCCTGTGAGCTGCCTTCGTGTGTTTGTTCTGTGACTGGCAAAGCAAGACAGTATTTATCACACATACACTCGCTTGAAATAACTACCCAGCACTGGCTGTAGTGGCAGTAAGCTCTTTGAAGTTCTTCTCTGGAGGTAAGAAAATTTGGTTTGTGGTAGAACAAACCAAAAAAGCACAAAGCCACCCGAGGTGTCTCACCGGCGTTGTTAATTCCGGAGTGGTTATCGGGGTACACGCACTGCTCAGCTTCACCCCACTGCCAAGGTCAAAGTCACATATTTTTACTGGTGATATCTAAAATAAATAAGAGGTCAGGAAGACTGGGATTAATGCAATATATATGAATACATATCTGTATGAAGTGGAAAACCCCAGGACAGAACACAGGTCCCAGTGAGACCAGTCTCTCACAGGCATCTTCCACTCCTTGCATTCACCTCCTCTGGCCAGCTGTACCCACACCACCAGCATCTGACCCTGTGACATTCTTTATTTGCTTAGGTAACTGCCAGTACACATCAGGGCACTTTGGAAACTGGTCATATAATGTGACCAGCTGGCCTCTAAGTGCTGCTTGTCCATTTGGGTACTGGCTCAGAACAGATGAAGCACTAGAGTGTCATTGCCATGCCCTCTCTAAGGCCAGTTGGCTGTTTATCTCTTAGCCAGATGTTCACATTTTCACAGCTCAAAGTCCCTTTTAAGCTTCAATTCTGTTAAACTTAGTTGAAGTTCACTAATGGGTTCAAAAGTTTTTAAGAAGAGAAAAAACACAAAGACTGGTTTTGGAAACCAAGCTTAAAAAATACAGTTCAGAAAATTAAGAGACCAGAGCAGCACCTTTTCTGGAGATTCACACAGGATGTTTTCAGGCTTCAGGTCCCTGTGAGCAATACCTAAACAGAAAGTACAAGTGTCCATTAGAAAGGATACTCTTCTTTTTTATTTCTCATTGCTTCTCTAAATTAGAAGGTGGTCTGGGAAATACTGTAGGACTGAGCATGCCACACACACCTGCCTCTCTTAAATATAACAGTTGAATTGCAAAGTGGCACTGTTAAAAGTCAGTGTTGCCTCCTGCTATACCTTTATCATCCTTAACTGTACATGAGAGTCTGTCAAGAGAAGAAGAACAGACTAACACCAGAACTTCTCATTAGCCCAAATTAATTATGTTGCTTAAAACCAGCTTATTGAGATGTCTGACCTGTAGGAAAGTTTAATTCTTTGCACAGTTTAATGAAAATATTTTTGTGCCTTTTACAGTAAGGTCCTTCTTTCCAGAGAGATCAGCTTGTTTGCTGAACTAGAATCAGCACAGACAATACCTAAGGCACTCTCCCCTACAAAAAAACCCTCCGAGTTCCCAAATGAAAATATCCCTTTGAGGGAACCAAATGAAAAATTAAAGGTTCAGTTGGAGATGCAGAAGAAAAGCTAAAGGAAAATAAACAAACACCTTCTTCATTCAACTGCTATCAGAATAGGCAAACCTAACAGGGAAGCACAAAGTTATCTGAATAATTGACATGCAAAGGTGGTTCTGTGTTGTAAAGCAGTTCTTCAAATGCCTAAACACACAATTTCTGGAAGTTCTCCATTTAATATGATCAAACTCAACTGGAAGGTAGAAAATTAGAGGCAAAAAAATCAAGTCAAATGAGCAACTTGGCTGTAATTTAACTTCACTCTAGCCTTGATTTAAAAAATTATGCTCCAAGGACACCTGATACTACTTCAGAGCACAAGGAGGAAAATCTCACTGAACTCTAGGTAAGGGAGTTTTTAATGTCTTTTCTTCAGCACACTCCACAAGACATGACTTAAAACATAACAGCAGAGCCCCAATGTAAAGGAATCAGAGCATTCAAAATGACAGAGTTCACATGGCTTTGGCACAAAGGATGGCAGAATGAGCCCATCGAGGTGGCCTGTGCTGACATTTACAATAGGGCTGACAAAACTGCCAGCAGTTGGCTTGGCTTGCAGTGGGAAACCCAAAAGTCCTTTTGTATTATTGTTTGAATTCAAATGTCTGATTATGTAACATTTGATTTTGCAGTTGCACAGAGCACTGAGAAAACAACTGCCTTTAAACACCCCTCCAGCAGATTATTGGCAATAAAGCACACACATCCCAAGTGGGTGTAGGGCAGTATTATCATCCAGCTGAGTTTTCAACTACTGCTGGCAAAAGAATTAGTTGTCCTCATTCAGATTTTTTTAAAAGCATTTAGCTACAGCACTTCACCATTAAGCTGTGCAATAAAACTGCTTTAATTTCCTGTTTACTTTAGTGTTCTGTATCCTACTTACTAATTATTTTAATGTCACACGAAAGAACCATAAAGAGAACAACAAAATGAAAGGGGATGGGTGTTGCTGTAGCTGATTCTGCAAGCCCTGTCCCCATTGTCCCAGTTCACAGCAAACAACAAGAAGGCAGATTGCTGCTCTACAGCCATTTTAATGAATCACTCTCCCCTTGTTTGGGGAAAGGGGAATTAAAACTAAAAGCTGAGAGACAACTACAGAAAGGTATTAGATGAGTTGATGTTAAACTTCTTGAGTGGAGTACCTGGACTTTCATCTGGTAAGAAACCCACTATACCCCTAACACATCAAATTAGAATTTTTCCACATATTCAGCCAGTTTCCTGTTCCTTATTTGCCCTATATCTCAAAGTCAAAATCTTCTAAACACAGCTATTCAAAAAGTACCTTCTCTGAAGGTTTAAAGTTGAATTATTCCATAGGCAGGCTATGAACATTACCAAAATTCTTAATCCAAACTAAGTTTGGTTTCACATTCAAATTAACTTCTTGTAACAGTCCTGACATGTGACAAGATTCATACTCCTCAAGTTTACCTCTTTATTCCCTATGCATTGCTACACTTTTCTTTTTAATGGGCTCAACCTGTTGAGGTACCAGTGCTGAGGTTCCAACTCAGCATACAAACAGTCCTGTGACTTGAAAGTACAGGCTACAACTAAACATTTATTGAACCAGGGCCAGTACTAAGCAATTTAGGCAGCAAATGCAGACCTGCTGAGATCTAATGGGCTAATCAGAGTGGCAAAAAGGAAGAGAAGAAAAAAATCTGTCAAAATAAACAACCAATAAACAGTCTGTAATTACAAGCCATTCTATTCAGAGGTAGTCACTGTGACATTAACTGAAGCTGCAAAGCCAGACCATCATGACATAGAAAAGACTTCAAGGATATCCATCCCATTCAAAACAAACATACTCTGGGATGGCCATGATGCACAGAAATTTTGAAATCAAACTAAAGTACTGCCAAGTAGAAAAAGAAGCAGAAAAACACTTGAACATAAAAAAAAATACCTCTACCAACTGAACTGCTTTTAAATCTAAGCAAATTCTAAATGAATTGAGAACATCTTCAGATAAGGACTATGGTTCACTTAGGTCTCTCAATTTATCAGTGAGAGTCTAACTGTGGAGGCCAAAAGCTACTATAAACAAATGGGTCTTGTAAACAGCAGAAATTCTGAGTAATTGCAGAAAAGTACCTCTGTTGACCTAAAAGAGGAGGAAATTAAAAAGAATATTAGCTCCCTTTTGAGTAACCTTTACACGGTGGCTTATGTAACAGGAACAAACAGACTCAACCCTAATGTTAATTCTCCCTGGATGCTAATTTAACTTTTCTTCTTGAAAAGGCTATACCATCCTAACACAGCCAATTACTTAAAATACTACATTATGAAAATAATATTATGGAGGAAACCAGCTTAAGTCATCTGGCTTATTGCTGTGAATAGAAACACTAGCTGAAGCTGACTACTTACAGATAAATGTGCTTCATAACCTAAGAGTACAATATCAATTAGTAAAGACAGAGGCAGCCTTCTCTTACCTTTTGTATGAAGAAAATCCAGGGCAGAGGCAATGTCTCTCACCACTTTGCTTGCTTCTCGTTCATTGAAGTGCTTCCTCTTCTGTATGTGGGTCAGGATTGAACTAATTAAAGCAAGAGGTGACAGGGAAAACCTCAGTATGAATGCTGAACTAGTTTCAAGTATCATGAATCCATAACCTCATTTTCACACTTTGTAACAGCCTTGCACAGCAGGCAACCTCTGTGGACCAAGGAGGGGAATGACTAAGAAGAAAAAGGTGCAACTGAGCAGCTTCAACACTTAAGTGTGCTAGAACAGAATTTTCAAACAGTGCAGCTCCCTGGTTTAAGCACAGCATGAGAGACAATCACTTTCTACAGGCCCAGCACATGACTGCACACACTGTGACAGTAGAGACTTGCCAGGAGCACCAGTAAAACTCATACATCAGCTAAGGAGGTTCATAAACACTTCAGCAAAAACCAACCTCCCCCAGGTCATGGGTAGCCATGCTCAAACTCTCCTCATTTTGTAGAATGTCACCACTGAAACCCTGCACTGAAAGTCAAGTACCCATGTTTTGTGCCTCAACATCAAAGTAGAAAGAGATTCGACCTTTAAACACACATTAAATTTCCCACTGACATCAAGGCAAGGCTCATACTCTGACTTAAGGCAAAATCTGCCCAGGGATATGAAATCTGACAAAAGGCCTCTAAATGGAAACATACTGAAGGGCTGGTAGCTTGCAGGCAGAGCCTCACTGGTGCCCCTTTAACAAAGAATAAAGGGAGGTTTGATTCCTTATCTTCTTTAAGTGAATTCAATCAATCTTCTCAGAAGATTAAAAATGTCTTTAAAAAACCAATTACATGTAGTCCACAGAGATCCAAGCCCCCTAAGCAGCCTTACTATTGCCTTTTACTTTTTTATTCAGAGAGGTGTATTTGTAAAACAAACAAGCAAAGAAATTCAAGAATAACTGCCATTTGTTATTAGCCACAGTACACAAAACAATTTCTACCTCAGGTGATTTCACTTTTATTCTTCAGTTCTAGATGTGGAAGGAAATCTCCCATTGGGTAATTCCTATTCTTACACCATCAGTGCTACTGCCAGTGCTCCTCAGTGAGAATTCAGAGAGTGAAGAGGAAGGCCATTCAGAGAAAAGAGAGATGGACAAAAGACTCCTGAGATATGCACAGCCATGCTCTGTCAGATGGGTGGAGGAATGCCACTTCAGACCAGGTTATTAAGAGTTCAAATACAGAAATTTTCCATTGCCAGAAACAACATTTTTCTAGTTTGCTACAGATTTCTTGAGGGCATGAAGTTCAAAGCCTTTTCCTGGTATAGCTGTTCTTTACACCTTTAGAAAGCAGTAACAGTTCTTCTGTGTTTCCATGCCCGTGGAAAAGACCCCACACCTTGCAGGAAACAATACTGAAGTGCTCATTTCACTCAGCAGGTTTATTTCAAATTACCTTTCTGAATAGGGCTGATGTTCAAACTCTCTCAGATAAGAATTATATCAATATCAATGAAAACATACTCTACTGACTTTATATTCAGCTCACATAGAGGATTCTCACGAAGAATGAATAGCAGGGCACTCCTATCACAGTTTTTCCCACCTCTCCAGTATTCATCAGAGACAAAGCACCATATAGCACCTCTCAAAATGCATTTCAGAGGGAAAAAAAAAGAGAGGAAAAGACTCTGTAATCATGCAAGTTCAATATCATCAGCTGGATTTTAACTCTTTCAATTATAAAATGCTGCCAGACAAGGATATTAAAGGGATTCTGCACATCATAGTGAACTGAACATAAATAAAATGGGAGCACAGCTCCTTCAGTTACCACAGCTACCAGAAGGCAAAGTTGAAAATGGAAAGCCCAAATTATGCTCCAACACTGTAAGTAACACCAGCCTCTGAGACTGAAGTTACTAAAGTAAGGCTTGCATTGAAGATTAATGTTCTCATTCTTGCCAGCCATGCCACTCACATCAGAATCTGTAGTGCATCAGATCTGACCCCTAATTCCCATTAATTCTTTCTTCAAACCCACATACCTAACACTTCAAATATTGATTTTTTTAAGAGAAAACTAGCCTCAGCCCAGCTGACCACTGTGAAAACAGTAGCTAAGAGGGAAGGAGTAGCATTATTATTCTCTCAGCAGCCATGCAGGTACACTGGCAACCACAGTCTCACAGCCAAAGAAGAGGGTTAACTCTTGGAAGAATGTGGAGATGAGAAAAAAGACAAATGCAGACTCATCTACATCAAGCCCCATTACAGCTAATTTGTCAGAGAAGTCTGTGCATTAAGACAAAGTGTTATAGGAAAACACAATGCAAATATGCAGTAATTTTGAGAGAAGTTAAACAAAAGCTTTTACTCAAGAGAAACAAACATCCAGGTCTTTTTATAATAGTTCTGCATCTACACAGACAGGGTATGTGTTTCTTGCACATAGTTTGCTCCTGGAAACCTTCTTGACCAGAGACAATAGATGTTCTCTGGACAGCAGTGCACTCCAGAAGCCCAGTTTTGCTTTGAAGTGTTTGCCACACTTATGGTTTTGCATAGCCATGCAATTCAATTAGTGGGCACTGTAATTATACTCAATGCAGACAAATGTGAGCAAGTCCAGAAAGTGCTTGCTGCAGCTTTCTCAGCCCCCAGGTGAGTGGGAAGTGCTGGAGCCCAGTGACCACTCAGGCTCACTTGATGGGCTCTCAAACACCCAAAAGCACAACTGGTTCTTAATTACAGCAACCTCAGGCAGAAGCAAGAGGATTTTCTTCACAGTTTTCCATGAGTTTCAGGAAAAGAAGTCAATCCTACATCAAGGGAAAACTCTGGTAGAGTATACAGATGCTGCAGTAGGATGATGCACAATACCTGACATCCTGTGTGTCTGCCCTTGCCTGAGGGTTCTGTGACCTACTGACTGTGTATCAAACCTTTCACTTCAATACAGGTGACACTTCCATCATTCAGCTACAGAAAGGGATTGCAAAGCATCACCAAACTCATCAACACTCAACAATAACCAGACTTCAAGCTGTGTGTAATATTTCCTCTACTTCTTGTCTTGAAATTCCCAAGCATTAAAAGTAAGTTCTTCACTTACTACTATAAACCAGAGACAAACAGGAACCAAAATGATTCAATGAACAAAGGCACAGGTTTTGCACAGTACCTCCTCGCAGCTTCTCAAAGACCAGGTAGTACCTTGTGTCATCTTCAAAAAATTCTATTAACTCCAAAATGTTCCTTTAGAAAAAGAAACAACAAAAAAAATGAAAATAGAAGAAACAAGCACAGAGTGTACACACAGCAATAAAAAGGTTCAGCATGGATTAGAGGAAGTGCCAGAAGTAACTAAAAATACAAGGTCTAGTTAAACAAGTTGCTTTAGTTGCCCATGGCATTAAAACCACATTTCCAACTCACACTGAAATTTAAACATGGGAAACAGGCCAAACACCTAAATCAGACAGGATTGTGAGACTTCTGCTGCTGCTCAACTGACAGGAAGATAACTGGTAGCAGGTTGTATTTAATAATTTAAAATATTGCATTTGTGCTGAAGGCAGGAATAATGAAAAAATAATTAAATTGGCATTCTTTCTCTCTGGAAATCACAAAGCAAAACACACAGGGCTCAAAGGAGACAGGCATATGTCAGCAGGATATTAAATCCAGCTCCTTAGTTGCCATTTTTAAACTAACTCCTGTTTAGCTCATGTGAATTCTTTGCAGCACAAACAGCCCATGTTGCTTTGAGAATGTCAAATATGTAAGTCAGAATTTTCTACATTTAATTGTACACACAACCCCCACATTCTGCATGTGGTCATGAGAGTTTGAGTTTCTCATCAGTTACCTACTGGATGCCCATATGCACTTAAGCTCTCAAGAGAAAAAAGACATGATCTGCTCCTCTGTAGCACAACATAAGCCCTGAGTTTGGCAAACAAGTTTGTTTTTAAATTATTTCTGTATGTTACATTAAGCATTTGCTTGAATAGGGTCAATATAAGCTGCACAGTTGTAATATGGATAACAGCTGTTGTATATACATTCTAGATTAAGAGACATCTAAAAGTAGCTTCAGAATTGGCTTAACCCCATCACAGAGCTCCCAGAGCACGCTGCCAGAGCCTGCATGGCTTTTCTTCCTCTTCAGACATGAGCAGCAGCTTTACAGTTGCTTCATCCTGTGGCCAGGTGAAGTCAGCACACATCCAAATGAGAACTAAATTTGCTTTTTGCTGATCTAAGAGTTCCAGTGCAAAGACAGGAAGGCTGACACAAGGAGAAGGACAAACCACACATTAGGGAAAGGAATGGCAAAACTTCCTTTCAGCAGCTGCTGGTTTCAGGTCAGCTTTTGCTGATAGTGAAATCACAGGGGAGAGTGTCAAAATATTAATTCCTCATTTAGACAAAAGGCATGCATCACTAAAGCACAATCAGGTTACACTGACCTGGCTGCTAATTGAGTTATGTCACTTTTAATCTGTAAATAGTTCCCCTAAATTTCACAGGTAAGAGAAGGGGAAATTCTTGTTCTGACTAGGTCAACTCTAAATTTCAACTCCTTTTAAGGAGACTACCACAAAGCTTCTAACCTTGTCACACACAAAAATTTGAACAAAAATAATCCAGATACTTTGAATAAACACAGAGAAGACCATACTTACTTGTTACCCTGACACTGGTACAGCGTTTCAATTTCACGAAAAACCCGACTCCGACTATGCCCAGCATTTTTTTCAATAATCTGTGAAAGAGTCAAGACCTCATATTTGAAAAATTACTGCAGGAATTATGCATGTAGCTCTGGAATTAGGTAACTGTTCCAAGGTTTGAAGCTAAGGCATGGCCATCAGACAGAAACACTCCACCTTTGTTTGTTTGTTTAATTTCTCATCTGGCATTTGTTTACAGAGCAGAGCAGTGTCAGCAGAGCTCTGGAAGGCATTCAAAGGACAGGAGAAATTAGGACAGCAAAAGAAGAAAGGAACTAAATCCATATTACACAGCCACTGACCACAAGCTTTTTCTTGCATCATTTTAACTTTGCAATGTCAAACAGGACATCCTTCTGAGTTCTAATAAAAATAGACTTGAGTCACATCAGACACCTAACAGTGAAAAAGAAGAGATTTGTCACTTTAGGCATTTAAGCAAAAATTACCAAATTCGCCACAAAGTGAGAGTTTATTTCATAGGGCACACTTTATGGAGACCCAATAATAGAACCTTTTGTATTAAAGCAAATATACATTCCATCTCAGAGCCACGAGAAGTCCCCTTCCTTCACACAGTCCTCAGGCTGAAACAGGACAGGAACGAGGGCTTTCCACAGAGGCTGAGACTGAATGATTGCCACATAAACTGAAAGCTCATGACATTACCACAAATATCATCACCATCTGTATCCAGGACGGCTTTCTGCAGCCTGAGTTCTCTGGTGCAGAACAGACAGCCATTCACCAGTACTACATAGGGCTTGGTATCTGATCACATCAAATTCATAATGCAGAGATTTGTTTATTTCAAACTTTCAACAATTTTACAAGTACAGACAAAATTACAGCACCAATAGAACTAGATTTTTAAGGGGGCTAAAAATTTTGTGCCTATGATTTTTGAATAGAATCGAACATAAAGCTTCCCTATTTGTGTTTGTAATTAAATGGGGGACTCAGGATAACACCACATCTGTAAATGAGCCCTAACACTTAATACAATGGTATTATAGAAGATTCACCTCTATCAAAAAATAAGGAGACAGCTTTACATGAACCACTGGCAGTAACTGATGCTCTCTGAAGTCAGAGCAGCACCCAAGAGCTTGCACTATTTGGCAGGCCATCTTGTGCAACGACTCAGCCTCTTCTTTTGTAAGAAGAGATAAAGGCAGGACTACAACCAAACCAGGGCATGAGAGGAAAGCTTGCCCTGAGATCTAACCATCACAGTGATTTACTGTGTGTGACTTCTGTCTGCAGCTGATGCACCACTTCACTCTGCAGGCACAACACTTCAGATGACAGTTTTCTCAACAATTATAACACAGGCTCATTTCAAGCATCAAAAATTTCCTAGAAGGTTTTGCTACTACCCACTCTATTGCAGGTTTTCACTGAGACACTACGAGGGGAAGACATTACAGACAGAAGTGATGCTGCTTTTACTCTATACTTACTTTCACTGCATATTCTTTCCCAGTCTGGAGACTGACAGCACCCTGAACTTTAGCATATGCTCCCTCACCAAGCAGCTCAGCAGTCAGCTTGTACAAGTCTGCCAAAGAAATCCAGGAAAGAAGGACACATCTGTCAAAGCATTTCAGTGAATAACATCAAGACAAGATATTTACCTCATAAACATCCCCCAGTCTTCATGAAGCATCCCTTATGCTTCATTTTTCACTTCCCTCTTCAATTTCCAGAAAAACTTGGAGTAAACTTAATTCTAGCATAGAAATTACAAGCTTGTTCATACAAGAAACATTTTGTATCTCATCAATTTCTAGGACCTCAGCCATCCTCCCTGTCTTCATGTAAAACTCAAAAACAATTTTTTTCAGGTGGAAAACATTTCACTCCTTGATCAGAAAATGACTATCATAAAAAAATCTACTTGCAGAGAGAGTGTTTTAAGTATAACTGAAACTTGAACATTTAAGCCTATAAAATTTTAAGGTTTAAACCTAGAAGGTTATTACCCCCTTTGTTTGCAATGTACCTTCCATTGCTACTTGCCCACTAAGAAGTTTTGTACTGGTCAGTTTTGTCTCTGAACTATATTTTACTTACAATGCTTCACAATATTTGTGCTCACATCTACTCAATCAAAACATTCTGACATCAGTACTGTTCCTAACAAAAAAAGTAAAATTTAGCTAAGAAAACTGAGAAAAACAGCAAAGGCAAAGCAGACCATTACAATTAAAAGCTTATAAATTGCCACCAACCTTCAAACTTCCCAGGAACCTGATCTGTGGCTCTGGTTCTTTTTTTCTTTTTCCTTTTCCCACTGTCTGCTATGGGGAGAGGCTGACTGCTGACCATCTCTGTGAGCAGAACATAGAGGTAACTTTAACAATCAAGTACTTTAGGAGAAAATGCACATGCTCTTGTGTGTTTATGTTCTTCTCTAGCCAAAAGTTTCTTTGCTTGTCTTCATCACAGGCTGCCACCTCTCCTCCAAATATCAGAGAAAATCTAAAAAGGCAATTCAGGTGCCAATTAAGAGTTCTGGGGAGGTTTGATAAGTAAATGTAAAAACAGGAGGAAACAATTATGCATCTGTACTGAATCCTTACCTCTAGACACAGTAAGCCAAAGCACAGAAATAACCTCATCACCACGAGCTACCCACAAGAGAACCTGTGCCCTGATACCAGACAGGACTCACAGCCCTCACAAGGGCTCTCTTCTCTGAGCTATTCTGCTGTTTTACAAATAGATTTTTTCAAATCAGCTCAAGAAAATGAGCCTCCAAAACAGCAGGAAGGTGTGGAGAAGTTTCAAACTACTCAGAGAAACAAAGAAACCACAGGAGTTAAGAGATAAGAGGAGCAATCTAGGTCAGTTTATGCTGCCAAAAGGCCCGAAAGAAAACCATTTCTCCCAGGATCATAATGTCCTTTTCTAAGCCACAGATCAGTGGGTAATTTATGCTCCAAACAAGAAGTGTTTATGGCATTTAGATTTTTTCTCCTGTATTACTAGCTGCAGATACTACAAGAGCTTAGTCAGAGATAACCATTCACTGATGCAAGATATGGCAGAAAAGAACACCTGCACATTGTTACTGAAGGCCTAAATAAAAACAGTGCCATATTTTTACAGTTAACCTATCTCCAGAAAGGTTAAATGATTCCACACTGAGATACTAGGAGGGAGAACTTCACACCAGTCACATCCAGCCAAGTTTGCCTGAACAGTTTAAAAACTCAGCTCAAAGTCTTCAAGGCAGTAGCAGAGTGCTGCAAAGACATTTTACAGCCAGGAGGAATTCTGAGTAAATTCACTATTCAGGATCATCTAGTACAGAAAAAACTCATCTGTAGAAATATGGTAATTATGAGAACATTGGTAATGAAAGAGGAGCAAGTCCCAAAAACTTCTGTCAAGTATCTTTTGACAGAGACTGTGAAGAGCAGCTTTTCTGCCTTTCACTGTTTCTAAAATGCTCATAAAACACACGAGATGCTCCAAGGCAGAAAACATTACACAACAACCTATCAACATATTAAATAGTTTTTCTTTGCTCCCTTACATTTTTCATGTTCCTATCTGTCAGTAATAGCTACTCTGAGTGTCACTTAGAACCCACACGTCTGACAACTTAAGACAAGTGTATTTTGAAAGCCTTTTCTCCTTAGCAACTTACTGAAACACCTAAAAATTTATCACTCAAAGCCAATAGTAAATCCTCATTTTCAAGTCTTCGGTAGAAAGTATTCAGAAGTCATCACAATGGATGTCATATGTGACTTCTTAAATACAGTAATATAAAGCACACTTTACCAACTTCTGAAGAAACAGCTTTTTAACTCAAACTGACACACATGCAGTTTCAAATTTTAACACAAAGTGAGCCTTTGACAGCTAATCCAGCTCCCCTTTGTTTTCAGCCTGCATTAGAAGTTGTTCAGAACTGGGACTGAAATGACACAGTGAAGCTGCTCAGAGATAGGGCTGCTTTGCTTGAAGGAGGTGCTTCATTTCCACAAGGTGTCAAACAAGTCATTTTAATGACCTGACCTTCTACAAATTACACATAGGCAGGTTCTATTCCATTTCAAATAGACTAAAAATCAGAAAAAAAACCAGGATATGAACCCTGTATCTTAGCACAGCTGACATATTTCTGCGCAACCAGCTCCTGCACTCTACCAGCTGGCTCTGATATTTACAGTCAGCTGTTTAACAACTCATTACATTATTTCAATTCCCTTTAGTCTGACTCAATTCCTAAATTACAGAGAATTGCTTCCCTGAAAACAGGAAGTTCACTAGTCATGTATACAGAAACCAAACTGCTGAAAAGTTGACATTTTTAACATGTAGTCTTGACCACATTTGCCATCAGACTGAAGCATGAAACGTTTGCTGTATTAGATTCTTATTCCTGTTCTGATCTTCTATTTCACATCATTGTGTAGTTCACTTCTGTCAACACAGCTCATCCTTCAAAGGTATCACAGCTTCTTTCTCGTTACTCACTTTGTTATAATGAATCAGTACTTAAGTAACAGCTGGTACTGCAAGAAAATGCCTTTAGTCCAGCCAGATGCTTTTGTAATTTTTCAAGCTTTTAAATAAATGCTTTTTTTCTGTGACTGTATAACTCAAAGTTTCTGGTGACACTGAAGGACAGTGTGCCTCAGCCATCCAAGCAATGCTGAGGTGTTCTGCATACTGCAGGAGTGCTTCTGGTGACAGGGACATTGTGGGCTCTGAGGCAGTTCACCCTGCTGGACAGAGAGCTCAGGGACTGCATGAACTGCTCTGGAGGGAAATGGCTCGTGGACACATCAGGTGCAAGGTGAATGCCTAACTGTTGTCATTTTATAAAGTGGCCCAAAGCACTGAACATCTGCTTCCACCAAACCAACTTGTCCACCCACTTTAGAGGCTGCAGGGAGACAGGAGAACACTACTTGGGGTTCAGAGCAGACTACCCAAACCTTTGATGGAGCATTTCTTACATCCCTCTCGACCACAACCAGGACTGTTCTCCAAGAACTGCCTGACTAGCAGTCTGACAAGAGCTGGAGAGAAGGGGAACTCTTCCAATTCTGACCTGTCCCTCTCCAGTCAGGTTAGGATTATTGTATTGTATTATTGTAACCAATAAAACCCACACTGTAAGTAAAATGAGAACAAGTTTTTGTCTCAGCTGCGGTTTTGTTGAGGCCCTGAATTTTATTATCATCATAAATTGAAGCAATATTGAGGCAATATTTAACATACACATTATTCAGAGCCTGTGTGGGAAGGTAATTACAGCCTTTCCCTTTTGCTGTACAGAAAACTTGCAAACAAAGCCAAGAGAGAAGAAAAGGAACAATTACCACAAGTTTCTCTTCATCCAGACCTTAAATCATCTTTCATCTTGCTTCCTAACACTCCTTATATGAACATGCCAAGATCCATTACCCAGACCTAACTCCCTTCTCATTCTAATCTGCTTCCCAAAGGAAGGAAGGAAGGGTATACTTGGAAAACAAGCACATATGTGTAACAGGAAGCACTTGGAGAACACAGTACAGGTGCCTTTTTCTATTAAAAAGGAAATACCTTGTTTTGTGTTTGAACTCAGTGGAAGAAAGCAGTATAAGCAGAGCCCAGGTACTACCACCTGCTTCAAAACTGGGTCTTGCTTGAGCCAGGTTGTTCTGCAGCTGAAAAGAAACACCACCACGTTACCACTCAGAAATCATGGAAATGTTGTTACAGACATTCAGGTAGTGCCCAGAACCTAAAGACACTGCAAGGACCTGTTGTGCTGGGTTTCACATGAACACACAGCAGAAGCACACCCCTACAATTTCAGTGGAACAAAATGAAAACAGACTGCGGTCTAGTTTTCCTCCCAGCTCAGTGTCTCACACTGTTCTTGGACCCTCCCTTCTCCATTAATACTGATCCCTGTAGATGTGGCTCATAATGAAACAGGACACACTCAGCAGGTGTTGATTCTACAAAAACCATTAAGTTGCAGGAAGCTCAGAACAATCCAAGCTACCTTTATAAAGCAACCACACAGTGATTAATTTTGTTGGTAATGTTACACATCAAGAGAGAAACAATTTGAAGAGGAAGAATGTGCAATCTTTTATGACAGCCCTGTGTCAAATCACAGAGATTATTTTATACTCATTCTGTATTAAGTATATTAATTTCAAATTGTAAGAAGTGAATATTTGATCTTTGCACTAGTTTGCCAAATTCATTCTCAGCTGTCAAAGTTACCTTCTCATTCCACCTACAATAAAACTTTTAGTTTCATTCAATCTGAATTATCCATGAAGGGAGAGGAACTCAGAAGCATTCCAACATCTCATCAATAACATAGAGGAGCATTAACATTTTAAAATGAACACCCGAAAGTTCACAGGAAGCCCAAGCAATCCAATCCCATGAAAGAGCAAGTCTGACAAAGTTATCGATGGAGCCTTATCAGGGGCACTGCTGTGACACTCACACGGTGCCACAGCTGACACCACCCTCCTGAAACGCTGCAGAAAAGGTTACAGAAACCTTTCTCTTTCCCTCCACACTTCTCTCTGCAGTTGTCTCTGTCACACTTTCAGAAGATGAGTGTCACATCACCTCCTGCTTGTGCAGTTGGCAGGGGAACTTTGCAGTACTCTCAGGGAGCACTTCCCTTGCAAACCAAGCGTGGGTTTTCTGAGGTTCCCAGACAAAGGCAAACAGGAGAAGTGTCCTGGCCCAGCTATGAGTTAACAAGTAAGAATAACAAATTAGACAGAAGGTGGCTTAAAAACACACTGTAATCTTTTTAATTTCTTGTTCAAGGACAACGTGCCTGCAAGGCAGCCACATGGATGGGAGGATAGAATAGGGTGTATTTCACAGGGCTAGCAAATAAATGTGAATGGTGAGCCCTGCTGGGAACATGGCACACACTGATTATTGCACTGAAGACCATCCTCTCTCCTTCCACAGCCAGCAGTACAGTCAAACAGGGTATTTAATGCTACTGACCACAGGCAGTCACTTCATATTTAAGACTTGCCATCACAGTGCAGTTGGAACTTAGCAGCAAAGTTATTTTAAACTCCACCACACATATTCTAAATGAAAAAACTCCCAGCAATAGTGCTTTGACTCAACTGCTTAAAGCTTCCCCAACCCCTACAGCACGTTTAAATTAAGAGATATACAATGTAAGTAAGTTCTGAGGGCTACTTAGCAAAACCAGCAAGCTGCTCACTCTCTTCTACACTGGATGGCATCAAGAGCTCTCAGAAGACTGTCTCTGCCTCACCAATTAGCTCCTGTAAGCCCACTCAGCTCCCTTGCTAGTGTAAACCAAAGAGAAAAACTTCTTCGAAAATAGTTTTAATTTCACACAGATACAAGATAAACATTTCCCCTTCTTGCTCCACACCCTACAAACAATCGATCAGATAATCACATTTGTCACTGGGAAAAAAGCTACACAACATACACCCACATTAGCAAGCAGCCTTGTTTGGAGAAGTTAATCTAGCTAAATGTGTTTTTAAAGTTTGAAGTAAGATTGATTTTTCTTCATTCTCCCCTCCTCTGTACCTTCAACTCTAAAATTAAGTCATTAAACTCCACTGGATTGTCACATTTCATGTCACATAAGATCTGTACCAGTGTTTTCACATTTGTTACCAGGATGGTGAGAGGAAATTCTTCATAAAAGTAAATAACAACTAGTAAAAATAACAAGAAGTAAAACACTATGGAGCACTAGTATAGCATGAAATAATGCCACAAAACACTCTGCTTGAAAAATATCTATAAGATCATAATCAAGAAGGGTTCCAATGTACAAGGCACCCCACTTTACCTGGAAGGTAAACACCAAACCAATGGCCAATACCAAACTCAAATACCTTTAGAACTGCAGTGAAAGAGGTTCAGTTCTGCAGGAGGGTTTTGCCTTGCTTCCATCCAGCACCTGGAAGGCATGAAGAGGAGTTCTATTTAGGAAAAAAAAAAAGGCAAACTATAGTTGTTTGAAGCTATCAGATTATGTAACAGTCTTCCCAAGCATAAAATTCATGGTAAAGAGGCTTTTAGAAGCAGTCAGCTTATAAAGGGGAAAAAAAAAGGCAGTGGCTTATTTGTAGGCAAACCTGACACTTCAGCGCCAAGTGCCAGTGGTGTCAGGGGAATGGGAACGGGCCGATTTTTGGCTATCGCACACACTGTCGTCGCCAGCAGCAGAGCTGTCACCCAGGGCTGTCCCGCTGCCTCTCTCGCCTCAGAAGGTCACCCTGCTCAAACCAACACCACAAAGCACACTTCAGGCAGATCTTCCGTGTTCGCCGGGGTTCGCAGCTCTCACCGTTTTATGGCAGATGAAAACCACAAGAACTAAAAGATTTCTCGTGATCGCACGTAGGAACTGGTTCATTCGCCCTTGCCCGCTCTTTTCTCGCTCCAGCAATGTCCTGAACAGAAAGCAGCTGCCGTAGAGTGTACAGACTTACCACTCTTTATTAAAAAACACACTATGTGTGAAACACAGCAGTTTAAACCTTCGGGGGATAAGGAAGCAGCTCCACACAACCGAAAACTCCCGCAATGCCTGGAGAGGGCCCCCAGACCCACAGCTGCCGGCCGGGGGCTGAGGCGCCTCACCGCCTCCCAGCCATCCCTACCCGGGCGCTCCCGGCGTCCGAGCGCCCTGCCCTCCCCACGCCCTGGCGAGCCGCGGCAGCCCAGCGCCTC
>VZRZ01008463.1:659932-712952 GCA_013398175.1 Climacteris rufus | reverse complement strand
AAAAAAAAAAAGAAGAAGAAGAAAAGAGAAAAATCTTTGGAATTCTTTTTAAATTGGTGCTTCAGCCTGCGAACTGATCTTTCAAAAACACTGTTTTCTGTTCCACAGGAATCTACAGGAGCTCTGTGGTGAGGAGGAAGTAAACAGGAAGCACTTCCAAAGCAGCAGGGTTGAAATCCTCAGGCATGGGTTTAAAGTACCCTGCCCTTTTGTAATTTACAGTGCATAAGCTGCTTGGTGGAACTCATTACCTCAGGACTATGGGGAGGAGAAAAAATGAAAGCAGGCTTCTGTGCTTTATTTATTTATGGAAATTATTTACACCACATCCTGTTTAACCAAGGGAGGTTGACGCTTTCTCTCTGGGTACCTGTTCCCTGACTGCACCATTCCCTTGGATTTTGTTTTCCATTGTCTACCACCATTGTCTACCTACCATTGTTGAACCTCCCAAGCTACAAATTGTTGCTGTTGGTCACTGTGTCACCATCTGGCAAGGCTGAGAAGGGCTTGACTTTGTCATCTTTGCACCTCCACTTGAAGTAGCTGTAGGCCACTATCAGTTCATCCCTTAGACCCCACTGTTGGGGAAGCTTCTCCATAATTCCCAACCTGGCCAGCTCCCAGAGGGTGCTGTGCCTTGAGCCAGCCAGGCTTCACTCCTTAGGAAAGCAGAAGCTTCTTGACAGAGCTGTTGTCTCCTGTCTCTGCTCCACAAGCAATGTGTGCCTGTGGTTCTGACTTATGTGAAGAGACAGGAACACAGATCCTGGGATCCACACACCATTGCAAACAGCAGTGAGCAAAGCTCACCACCATGTATTGCTGGGAAAATGCCTTCAGGGGGGATCCTGGTGAAAAGTGTGCAAGGGGAGGATGCCAGCCAGCAACACTGGCCTCTGTCAAGCTGCTTTCTGAGCTGCAAGCTGAGGTCTCAGCATGGCACTGAGATCCATCAGTGCTGCAGCTCTCAGGGGAAAACCACTCTTCAGCTTACCCTTGTTCATTAGGCCTGTCTTAATACAGATGAATCAGGGAAGAATTAAGTACACCAGGCTTAGTAATGCTTCTTTAATTAGTAACAGAACAAACATGTTTGGACTTTGATTATTTTACACAGAAAATACTGGAGTGATGTATCAAGTGATTTTGTGTCCATTTTGCTCTGTTTTATTTCTATGTAAAAATATACATCTGGTACACAAGATTAAAAAAAATAGATTTTCACAACAAAATAAGTGCTTTGAGCACTAAAAATTCACTTGTGCGCTTTAACATTGGCCTAAACACTTACATTTTCTAGCCACATCCCCTCCCTACCCCAAAAGTGGGCAAACCCCAGATTATAAATATTATCTGTGTCAGCTATAGAAAACTTTCCCAGAAAAAGAGCAGGAAACACAAACATAACAATTCTGTGGCTCAGACAAATTGATTTTCACTCCCCCAGAACAGTAAAAAAGAAAAATAAAAATGCTTTTGTCAAAAGAAAATTGGCACAGGAAACATAACACTAGTTATCAGGCACTGCAAGCAGAAGGGGAGGAAATTTTGAGACATGATACCTTTCAGGGGAGTAATGGCACAGACCAGGTGGCAGTAGAATGCTTTCAGATGGTTTAAGAGTCATAGAATAACAATGGGTTGGAAGGGGACCTCAAGAACAGAGTAGATGAGATGTCTCTTAAAAGTCCTTCTTCACCTGCTGTAAGGATGCATAATGGAAAACCAACAATTTCTACAGTCAGCATCTGCCCATCTTGAGCCAAGACAACATATCAGGAATGCTGACAGGTTGAAAATGTTATTTTCTGGCAACAGTTCCTTTCCACCATTTTCTGAGACTTTCTCGGGTAGACTGTGCTCATCACACTGAACAGTGACCTAGTTCATGTTCTCAGTCAAGGGGTCACCTTGCCATTAGCCCGAGCAGTGCTGGATGCATCTCAGAACATCAGGAATTCCCCTCTTCCAAATGTGAAAAATCCCTTGAAGGAAAAAATTGTCCCTTTGGTAGAGCATGAATCAGGGCAGAAGGAGACGTTCATAGCTCATGGTTAAAAACAGTACATAAAAGTAACCACAGGAAGGCAGTGGGACAAAATGTCACCAGCTTTGCAGGGCTGATCTCAGGTGTAATCACAAACCCACTGATGTGGGAAAGGTAACAGGCATTACTCAGTAGCCAAGGTCACCCCTGCTCACAGGGCAGGAATTGCTAATAAAATATTTGGAGATCAATATAGCTGAGGACAAAACAAGAGGAAAGGTCGCTGAAACTTTGGTATCAGACATGGGACTGAGTCTTAGAAACCAGAGTGTGCAAAAGTAAACCAGACTTGCCTCGTTCTCCAGTAAGTCAGTGGCTCTTTAAAACAGGAACCATACAACAGAGACTGGGATCTATTAAAAGAAAAATCTGTCCAGAGGTTCTTGGAAAATTCAGGATTCAGCTCTGGCCTGAAGAGGCTCTTCTGCAGTGTTCGTAGGTCAGTGAGCTGGAACGGCCAGAGCAAGTCCTTGGGAAGAGGTCTCCCAGCACAGGGTGTCTTGTCCCACTGGGCTCTGAATGAGCCAGCTGAGTTTGCCTGCCAGGAGACTTCAGTGGCAAATTCGTTCTGTCATTTCTTTCTGCATTGATGGGGGAGAGAAAAGAAAGAAGCAGTAAGTGCAAAGACAGGTTTTAGTAGTGTGATGTGTCAGGCAGTTTGGGAGGTGTCCAAAACCAGCCCAGAGAAGTGACCGTGGGAGTCTCAGGGAGTGTTTCTCTATTTCCATGACTGCCCTCCTGGGAACTGAGCTGCCTCAGCAGCTCCATCCTGGCATTCTCCCCGCCCTCTGTGGCACAAGGTTATTTTGGCTGTGCCCCAGCCTTGAGAGCAGTCCGAGGAAAGAGCTTTGGCTGAGATGCTGAAAGAGGAAGGTCCTGCTCCTGGCTCAGCCGTGGAGCAGCCAGACAAGGGCATGCCACTCTCAGAGCCTTTCCTTGCAGCTGCCTGGGGAGATGGGACATGGAGCTGCTCCCAGTTCTCACCCAGGAGCTGACCACAGCTCACCCAGAGGATCTGTGGTTTCAGCAAGGGATCCCTTAGTCACACTGCAATGCAAATGAGTGCTAATAACAGAGGCCACAGGAAACCTCCAGCGAGACCAAGCTCTGGTTAGGCCAACAGAGTGTTTTCTTTAGCCAGAATGGCATCATGCCAGCTACATTAGGAAGGTGTCCAGCTTTCAGCTGGTGGAAGATGGTATTTGTCCTTGCCTTCAGAAGCTCAACTAACAGCTTGTAAATCCCATACATTGCTGCAGCAAGGGTAGTGTGATTCTGGCTCATCAGGTTCATGGCTTATGAATCTGTGTGTGGCCACAGGTGTCCTCACCCACCCCAGAGGAAGGTTTGCACATTAAAATGTACTCCCAAAATAGATCTGAAGTAGGACTGGTCTGTGGAGAAGAAAGAATGCAACTCTGAAAAAAAAAGAACTAGGAAAAGAGGATGACCCTTGAGTAAACCTATAAAAGGCCCTTTAGTGATATAACCAAGGGGGACAGAAGGAGAAAGCTCTGCTCTTCAGTGCTGAGAACTTTGTTTTTCAAATCCATCGGGGACAATGACAAAGAGAGCACTTTTCTGTAGAAGTAACATGGAAAACCACTTGAACACAGAACCTAGACATCAAATGAAAAGTTGATGTTCTGCCACAAAATCACATTGCAAACAGGAAATGTTTGCAAACATCTTGGAAGGAGAAAGAAGGGAGTGACAGGACTGTGAACGTCCTCTTGCAACAGCATTGAGCCCACCCCCACTAGCAAAACACCAGGCAGGAAAGCAGCCTTGACCAGGATGGATTGGGGTGACTGATGGACTGATAAGCCACCAGTGAGCTCCTCAGACTGGCCCCAAATGTCCAAGGCATTCCTCACATTCAGGAAATCCCCACAGCTCTGCCCTGGTGTGTAACCAGCTGGACTCTTGCCAGTGCTGCAGCCCAGCACCATGACCTGCCCCTGTCAAGGAAGCAAATGTGTGGCTTCTCTCTGCCCCCACGTTCCTTGATTTAACAGCGTGAATCACTGCCTTTTGCTAGTTCTGCCATACAAAGGATCTCATTCTCAGTTCCCAAGATTTGCTGCTAAGAAATCACGTCCCAAAGAAGCCTGGCAAAAGGGAAGTTGAAGCAGCAAAGGGAGATCCAGCGAGAGGAAAGCTTACAAGTCTGTCATGGGATTCATGGGTTCTAACTAAATGCAAGGTTAGGACAGTTGTTTGGGCTCACGAGGCAGTCTGGTTGCAGGACACTCTCATACACACCTACAGCAACTCACTGCCCGAGGGAAGGAGGCCTTTCCTGCTCTCTGGTCCTTCCTCTCAACCCTGTGGTTTGGTCTGCTCGAGGCTTGGATGCCAGGCAATGAGACACAGATAGACCAGAGGCCAATGTGTCTCATTTCCGTGTAGTTTAGCACCGATTGCATCACAGAGAAAATATCTGTTCATCTTAGATTCATGCAGACCCATCAATCATCTCATGTTGCATATGAGTCAGTGGCATTGAAAGCCTATTTAGCAATGTCAGTTTCTGCTCTGGCTACCAGGTGCTAATTATTTACATTAGCAAGCAGCAATCCAAGGGGATGACACTATTATGGACTGTACAGCAATGCTGATTGACAGAGGACACACTGATGCTGAGCTACCTTTTTCTGGAGGGCCCCTGAATAATATATGTCACAATCTAATTGTACAAAAGAATTAAAGTAGATACTGTTGTCATGCAAGTCTCCCCTGATTAGATCATCATCTCTCCATCCCCTCAAAGCACGATTAGAGCACTAAGCCTCACAGTCCCAGGACAGAAAACATGATGGTGTTTCTGAGGTAGGGTGGCCAAAAGAGTCCAGAGAGGGTCACTGCACTGCTCAGAGCCCAGCCCCAGCCTGCACCTACCAGTGCTGAGTTCAGCCCACGCCACCCTCACCCTCCACCTCCCCATCCCGGGGCCATCCTTACCAAAGGCTCCAGCTCCCGGTGGTCAATGAGGCTGAACTCCCTGATGAAGTAGTAGAAGTGCTTGTAGCAGGTGTTGACGTGGGCCTCAGCACCCATGCTGATGATGCTGTCAAAGTGGTGGATGTAGACGTGGACAAAGACACGGAAGAGGCGGGTGAGGATCTTGGTGCAAACCTGCTGGAACTGCCTGGGGAAGGGAACACCTGCAATGCAGAAGCCAGTTGGAAGCCATTTGAACATTCCCAAAAAACACCAGTTGGCATTTAACTGTCACTGTCATGCTTGACAGGCTGTCAGAGATGACAAGGATGGGCTCCCTTGGCTAATGTCAAGAGTGACAGCTACACTGGGGCAGTGTGCCATCGAGCTCTTCCCCCAAATCCCCTCACTGCCCAAGCAGCAATTTCACACAGGCATGGGCTGAGCATTTGGAGAGTTGCCCTAGGAGAGAAAATTTCTCATCCATTTGAAGAGGCCACAACTGTCCACATCTGGCTCAATCCAGAGAAATCTGGCAGAAGATCCTTCTGCCCTCTCTCCCTGCCTTTCCCCTACAAGCCTGTGCAGGCACAGCATAAGTCAAATTGTATTTACCCAGGTCCATGAACAAAGCCAAACCACCTCCCAGCAGAAAAGATGGCTTCCTCTGAACCCAAAAGCATGGCTCATACTGTTTTTCTTCCTCCCTACACCTTCAAACACCACTTCTGATGCATCAGCAGAAATGGGTGGGGGTTCTACCTTTTTCCTGATCCTTACTTCAATAAAAGATCTCATTAAATCAGGAAGAAAACTGCCCATCTTAATGATGTTTGGGTTGTAATTTCAGTGCATTGTATGATGCTCCCTCCTGAGATGCCCTCATAGGATGGTCAGTGGGACCCACCACATATGGCTCTGTATTTTAACTTTGTCCCACACAAGGACACAGTGTGGGATATTTCCATCCTTGCCAAAATGCACTCCTATCACAGTGAAAATCTCGAGTGTGATACCATCAGTGGTATAACAACCTTGGGGTAAATCTCTAAAGGAAACACAGCTTTGAAACCCTAAACTTCTTGGGTCTTTTTTTGTGAGGAGGAAAATGAAACAACTGGAATTTGTTTTCCTGAAGCTTCTTCCTCTCCCCAGAGCAATTCAATGCAAATACACAAAGAACAAAATAAAAACCTCCCTTCCCACGGTTGTACCAGTCTCCTCCCTTAGCTTCTTATTAATGCAGCACATAACCTCTTGAAAATCCTTCCAAACAAACTCTGCTCCACCAAGGCCAGCTCACGCATTTCGTGCCCGGGAAAGCGTCAGCAAATCTCTTCGCTAAAAAATTAAAAATGGTAATTTTATCTTTGAATCTTTCTCACCAGCCTTGCTAGGCAATTAAAGCTGTTTTTCCCAAAGGCTCCTGGCAGTTTTGTTTCCCAGCAGCAGTGCTGAGCCCCTCTCCTCCCTGGGTGGCAAACAAAAAGGCTCCATCCCCCCAACATCGTGTGTGGAGCCTGGGGTTTGGCAGGTGCTGGGTTTGGTACCCATAAGAGAAAATTATTTTTGTTCTAAACCAAAGTCAGCCTCAGCACAGCCCAGTCTCCCTTTCCTTCATGCACAGTGAAGGAGCAGTGGGCAGGGCTGAAACATCTGTGCTCCTGCCACATCTGGATGTCCCAGCCACCGCTGGGAGGAGGACACAGATCTTGGCTCAGCATCACACAGAGAGGTGGTTTTGAGACTGATTCGTGGCCACTGCTCTGCACAACCACGAGCACAGTGCAGCCCCAGGGCTGCTCCCACAGTAGCACCCTCGGCATGAGCTGTGTCACTGCCAGCTCTAACAGATCCCGTCAGCAATTCCCGGGAAAGGTGGTCACAGCTGGCAAAGCACACCCAGGCTGTCCCTAAGCCATCACCTTAGAGAGGGTACTGGAGATTTGCTTCTGCCCTGCACCCTTGGCTACAGAGCTCTCCTCACCTGCTAGTCTGACACAGGCAGGGGTCAGAGAGTGATCTCCGGGTTCCCCTGCAGTCAGGAGGGACACAGCGCTTTATCAATGGCTTCACTGGAGCTTTTTGCACTGAGTGAGGATTTGCTGAGCCAATAAAAGCTGGAATTACCCCACTGGGGACTCAGAGGTGCCATTAGGGTGACCCCTGCAGACCAGCTCTGAAGAACTGGTCAAGCAATGTTTTTTTTAATAAAGCGCATCACAGCAAATAATTTCTGGTGAATGCACATTGTCAGGCCCTGGCTGGGAATACACACGGTTCTGAACTGCCTGTCATCTCCCTGGGACCAGGGGTGAGCAGCTGGGAACTCAGCAAGGTGCCCAGGGGCAGACAGCAATGCATTTGCTGCCTCCAGTTTGTCACCCGTCCCAGTCCCCAGCAGCCTCCTCTGGTCAAAGCAAGCAGCGAGGGAGAAATCAGACCTGACCATCCCTGGGAATTTATTGCCAACTGCAAAGAGTGACAGTGAAGGAAAGCAGCAACCCTCAACCCAGTGCTGAGCTGAGAAGGAACCAACATCCAAGAGTGAACAGCAGATGCAAAAGTATCCCAGGCTCCCAGATTCCGCTGTCAGATGAGCCACCTCCAGACATGGCAGATGGTGACAAGTGGCTTTCCATGGCTTTTGTCCTGAGGTTAGCCAGGAATCATCTTGTCTTATACATCAGTGACCTGCAAGTCATTATGGACTGGCAGCTGACAGACTCAGAGGGGAGACACCTCCAGCTACATTCTGGGTTCTCCAAAAGCAGCTTTTGCATCAGGGAACAGAGATTTAGCATAAATCACAGAATCAAAGAATAATTTGAGTTAGAAGGAATCTCTAAAGGTTATCTACAAAAAATCTCACAGCCGTCAGCAACCATGGGAGCTGAACTCCTGTACCTAATGATGTATGGAAGGATACCATCACACTGCAGGACCTCCAAGCACAATTCTGGGCTACTCAACCACGGTGTTTGACATGATCCAGGAGCATCGGGAGGTGAAGCTGAGCTGCCCTGCCGTGTGTCCATCACCAGGTGTCAGTGTGCGGCCGTCACCCTGCTGTGTCAGGACAGCACCACCCACTACGGTCCTTTGGGACCAGGGCTCACTCGGGTCTGGCTCTGGCTCTTTCTCCCTAAAACAGCCCTCTCGCTTGCACACCTGCCCGGGGAGGCCCGGCCCGGGGCCATGGGGTGCTGTTTCTCTGGCCGTGCTGCAGCCATGCCTGTCTCCTGTGCCAGGACCCTCGCTACAGCCTGAGGATGCTTGAGTGAACCCTGCATCTGGCACAGGGCTCGGTGCCAGCTGATCAAAGCGCTTCCCGTCGGGAAGGAAGCAGGGCGGATGTCTGATAGGCAGATCTCCTCTGCCAGCAGCAGTGGTGCCTCGCTGCTGATCGCCGGTCACTTGGAAAGCAACTCACAGCAGCCCCAGCAGGCACCGGCCGTGCTGCCGAGGAGCTGGAGAAATCCCCCATCCCGTTGCCCAGAGCTGAAAGAAAAGGGCTCTGCAGTAAAGGCTGCATGTGACCAACCCGAGGAGAGCAGCGGAAGGCTCTGCCATCCATGCTTGCCCCGGGTCAGAGCTGCTGCGAGCCGATGTCCAGCAGACAGCGCGTGTGACATCTCTGCAGCGCGGGAGGGGACACAGCCGGGGCTGTGCCTCCCCCTGCAGCCAGCACGTCCCAGCAAGAGGAAAGCCGTGGGACAGGGGGCTGGGCGCTGGCCACACGCCCCTATCCTGCCCTTGCAGGTGTTTAGCTTTACAGGGAGCAGCCAGGCTGGCTGTCATTCACAGCAGAGCTGTTCTGCCGCTGGCAGGGGTCACCACAACAGCGAGTGTGGAGCGATGGGGCCGGTTCCCCACACAAGGAGGGCGGCAGCTGCTCCCCTCAGGGCTCCCTGGCAGGCTGGGCCAGGCAGATCAGCCTCACAGCCAGTACAGAGAGACTCCATCAGTGGCCAACACACCGAAAAAAGGCATTTGGGAGTGGGGCAGTGGTGGCCCTTGCTTAGGGGACTTCCTCCATCTCAAAGGTGGCACAAACCAGGCAGAGTAGCAAATTGGTGAGACAGAGGGATGAGGCTGCTGGGACTGACTCTGCATGGCTGAGATGTTCTGTTAGCAGAAGTATGGCAGGTCACGGAAAAGTCAGGGTGGAGCCTCAAGTTTTGACAAACCACCCTGACAGAGTGATGCTGCTTGGGTTTGCTTCACCTTCCCCAATCCTACACTGCAGGGACCCAGCAACACCATCCCAGTTCATCCTATTGATGCTGGTGTAGCTACCTCCATTCTGTACAGCAGAACACCACAAAACCCACTCTGGCTGATTTAAAAGCTTTGAAATCACCTTTACATTTAATTCCCTGCTCTCACCATCCAGCAATCTTGGAGAAAGCAGCAGCAACCCCCTGGTCTGGCAGGCAGCAGCCACCCTCTGACTCTTCTTGCATGATGTTTAGTTTAGATATTAGGAAATTTGTCTTCACTGTAAGGGTGGCCAGGCATTGGAATAGACTGCCCAGGGAAGTGGTGGAATCACCATCCCCAGAAGCGTTCAAAAAGCATGTGGATATGGGACTTGGGGATATGGTTTAGTGGTGAACATGGTGCTGGGTTAATGGCTGGACTCAATGATCTTGGAGGTCTTTTCCAACCTTAATGATTCTGTGGTTCTAGAAGTGATGAGGAGGGGACCACAGGGTGCAATATGAGCTTGATCAAATACCAGGAAAAAGATTTATACACAAGGTCAGCTCTTCTCCTCCACCCCTGATCACAGGCTGCACACAGACCAGGCAGCAGCAGGGAGCATCCCCTGTCCCAGGGCAGAAACAGCCAGTCCCAGGAGGAGTGGAGCACAGCAGCCATCCACAGCAGAGGAAAAGGGAGAACTTTATGTCTGCTCCAAGCCAGGGCAAAAGCTGTAACTACAGCAGGTACAATTTCACTCCAAGCAGTGTGACTCACAACCCTGAAATGAATTGGCACCTTCAGTTTGTCTTGGATGTTTTGCTTGAAAATCCCAAGCTATGATTTAAAGCTCCAAGGAATCTGTTTTCCCCATTCTGTGCTGATTGCTTCAAAACATAAGGAAATCATGTGTAAAAGGAAATGAAAATGAGAGGTAACCAAGCGCCTGTGCTTACGGTAAGGGACTGCCAATGGGTCCTGGATCTTTCCTGCCATCTCCCATCCCTGACACTCGTGCTCCTGCCAATTTAATTTTTTCGTGATGAATCAGTACTGGGAAGCTATTTTGCTTCTTGGCAGTTGTATTTTTTTTCCTCTGCAAATGCAGTAATTCAGTGAACTTTGTGATGAATTGTTGTTGTTATTTCTCAATTTCATTTTGGCCACCACGGTGTTCAGTGATTCATTTTTCCTAAAAATAAGTCTTTAAAATCCTGTTTAAAACTAATGGCATGATGGCAGCTGCAAGCTGGTGTGGTAGTAATTTGGGAAGAAAAAAAGCAGAAAAAAAAACCAAGTTATGTAAAAAAAGAGCCAGCTGAGAGAACACCAACAATTAGCTGAATTCTGAACATTTTTCTCCTTTTGTTATGGCAAGAAAGTATCGGATAATTTCGCACCAGTTTTTCTCTGGTTTTTGTAATTGTTTTGGGACCGTGCTTGAATGGCAGGGCTTGAGTTTTGAAAAGCTTTCCAAGAACTGCTCCAAAGGCTCCTGTGGCTGATGCTCTGCAGAGCTGCAGGCGGATCTGGCAGCGAGTGTGGGGCGTTTCCAGCACCGGGGCTGCTCCAGACCCTGTGTCTGCCCTGCTCTAACAACGAGCAGGTTTCAGCAGCCACCACTGTGCTGATGCAGGACACCAGGCCTTGTGCAACCAGCAGCCTGATGCTGGCCTGACCTCTACAGACTCAGCTGTGCACCCTGGAAACCCCAACCTTCCTCCTCAGCACGGTGCCACCCAGCAGCAGCTCCCTAAAGCCACGGGGCAGAAGGATTTCTGGGAGGACATGATATTTTCCAGGTGATATTTTGTTCATGTGGCCACTCACTGAATAAATCTACTGATATAGTTTTACCAGCTGGTGAAAGTACACCTGTAAAATCATTTATTCTTCTCCCTGCATGGGAAAAATGCTTACTCTCCATTTAAATGTATTTTTCAGGACAGCTACATTAATTACAGGAGTGGAAACAAAGTGACAGCACACACAAAATGATATGGGTTGTCTGGGAAGGCTCTGGCTTCTGTAGATTTATAGCCATCAGGTTGGCATAGTTCACCCCATGAAGGGATTTGTCTCATCTTAACTGGCTGACAAACAGCTTCCCACCCCAGACAAAGGATTATACAGTGGGATGGAGCCCTGCAGGTGAATTTCTCTGGGCATGAGGAAGACACAATATCTCCCCCCAACCCTTGCTGTGGTATGCAGAGGGCTTGGCAGCCCCCCCAGAGCTGTTAATAATCTCCACCACAAGGATTTTCTACTGGTGCCATCCAAGAGCTGCAGTCCTGCTAGTTAACTCTGCCAGGTCACAAACTGTCTGCTGCTGTCGGGCTCCCTTCCTGCCATTTCAGATGCCAGCTGTCCCTCTGGCCTCACTGCAGAACTGGCACAAGCTCTGGGTCAGGCAGCTTGGCTGAACCAAAGGTGTTTGTCATTCAGTCACTCTGCTCCCCTCCCACCTCTGACGTGTGCTGAAGGAGCAGATGCTTTAGTGTGCAAATCAGCCCAGCTCTGCTCTGGTCACTGGAGCTGTGACCATTTACCCCAGCCAAGGTCTCCCCCTGTGATGCCTAAAGACCCTGGGAGCCCACAAGCCAGTGAACATCTCTGCTCATTTCCAGCTGAGCCTCTCACCCTGGGCTGAAAGATTTCTCCTCTCCTTTAACTGCCAGGAGCCTCCGAGCAAGCCCTGCTGAATCATGTGCTGCTTCAGGCTGTGGAGCTCTTGGATGGAGGAGGATGCTGAGGTAAGCCTCAGGCAATGTTAGTGAGTTTGGGGAACACTTGCTGTTGCTAAAAAAAACAAATTTAGAGAAAAGAGAAGTCTGTTTTGTCTGCAGCCAGGTGGCCTTAGCCAGGGAAATCTTGGTGCTGGGACAGCTTTATTGCACATGGCAAAGAGGGGCCAGGAGGGAAAGCTGAGATGCACAAAACTGGTGAAACACCCACTGGGATGGTGGTCAGGGACCTCTCCAGCACAAGCAGGAGTGAAACAAATATTCATGTTAAATCCCATCTCTGCTGCTAATATCCAAGAGCCTCACCACAGCTCCAAAACATGATGTTCGTAATTTCCCCTCACAACCTCATCAAACTCCTTTCCCCTCCTTAAAACAGCTCACATCTCCCCTGTGTCCTCTCCGTGCCTTATTCCCCTTGTGCTGGGTCTTTTCCCAAGGGCTTGCTCTTTAGGAGAGAGGTTAAACATCTTTGGTCACCCTGGGTGCTGCCCCCAAGCCCCACATCCCACCCAGCCTCCTCTGTCAGCCAGTGCATTTCCCTTCAGCCAAACACCTCCATCTTCTGAAATGCCAGAGCTGCCAAGCAATTACCCAGCAAACAAGGCAGGACAGTGAAAGGCAGATAATTGAGGACACCCTGACGACAAAGTGTCACCAGCTCCCTCCTCCCCCTGCCTCCCCCAACAGCCTTTCGTGTGCTTTAGGGTGCAGCTTCAGCCTGAGCTCTGTCACATGTGTGAGGCCAGAACCACCAAGGCATGCTGACACAGGGAGTGAAGTCATTAGGGGATTCAAGGGTCCCCACAATAAAGGGACTTGGAAGAGGGACCCCAGGGACAACCTTGGAAGAGAAAAAAATGGATTTGACCCATATTCACTTACAGTCAGCCTGGATCTCGCCGGGAACTGACCCCACACTGAAATGAAAGGAGAAGTGGAAACCAGCCTTCCTTCCTCACATCAGGATGTGCTACAACTCGGAGGGAGAAGTGCCAGAAGTGGAGTGAAAACCATCAGGGCCATGACTATATTGAGCTTTTGAGCCTCAGAGGGAAATGTGGGAGAGCAGAGGGTGCTGCAATGTCCCTCCCATGGCTGCCACTGCTTTCTGCAGTGTGAAGACTCCCTGTACACCTTGACTCCCCAGAGCAGTTTTCAAGCAGCATCACATCCCAAATCCCATCTGAAAGGCATGGAACTGGATCAGGACATTCTCCTTTCTGGCTGGAGGGAAAACAGAGTAAATCCACATCTGTGCCTCTGCTTTTAATGGCGTGCAGATCTTCTCCTTTGGGACAAGCCACCTCAGGAAGAACACCTACCCTGCTCCCTGTGGCTGCCATCTCGTCCCTTGGCTTCAGCAAGCCTGGGCAGCCAGAATGAACGGGGACTTAGTTGTCCCCAGCAGAGCTGGGGCTGCTGGCACACAGCATCCTGCACCAACACTGTCAGCCAGCCACACTTCCAGGCTCCTCTGTCCACCAGAATGCACGGACACCACTAAGCCCACGAGGGAAAGATGCCTCCACAGCACAGTTAACACCCCAGTGAATCCCAGGGACTGGGTCCCCTGCATGCCCCAAAGCCATCCTCTCTGCCTGTCCTTGGGCATGAGGGTCTGGCACTGTGCTGCCCTGCCTGCCCCAGACTACCAGCAAGGGGAGGAAGGCAGTGAGTGCCTGCAGGTCTTGGCTTCAGGGAGTTGTCCTACCCTAACTCCCACCCTAACTCTGGCTGCAAAGCCAGAGCAGACAAATCAGGTCAGGGATCTGGGGGAGGGGGGTTACCCCATCCCAAAGCCAACCAGGTTGGAGGCACTGCCTCCCCTCTTGGTTGCAGAGACCCACAACTCCTCTCAGCCTCAAGGGCCAGAGACTTTCCTGAAAAAGACACACAGCTACATGTACAGCACAGCCAAATGGGGCTACAGCAGTGAGTAATGCCAGTAATCCCACACAGGCCATTTTCTTCAATGTTTCCCAGCATATTACTGAAAACTGTGATCATAAACTGCACTGATTTCATACAGCTCTGTCAGCTGTGCTGCTTGGCAAAACAAAAAAGGTCAAGCAGACTTGCAAAGCCATACCTTTTCCCCCCAAACTCCTTAAATCTTTTTTTTTTACATTCAAGTAGCATCATGTTCCATCTGAAAAATAACCAGTCCAAGGCACGACCTGAGACTCTGGAAGCTCCACTAGCAAAGGTATCAGCTCCAACTCTTGAACTCATCTCCCCAAATGACAAAAAAACAGCTAAGTAGCAGCTAACATCAGCCTTGGCAGCTGCTGATAGGGTTAGCTGCTGCAGGTCAGCAGCAGAGGGGTTACTTTGAAAGCTGTGTTGCCTTTGGTAGCTGCTGCAAGCTCCTAAGGCCAAACTTTTTGAAGGGGTGTGTTATGCACCCTGCACCTTGGCACTGGAAAGGCCACATCCTGGGGACAGGCATCTCTGCTTAAGCAGTTCCTCAGCTACATAGCTGTGATGTGTAATCAGAGTTGAGACAGAAAGGGGCTGAGGAGTGAAGCAGCAAGATTGGACAAGGGTTAGACCTTGGGACCATGAACCTATGTGAAAAACCAGAAAGAAATTGAGTTAGTTTGTTGAGAGAAGAGCAGGGATGTGATGACCACCTCTAATCAGCCCTGCAGCTCAACTTCTTGAGGAAAGGCAAGGAAGCTAATGGCCTAGCAGCCTTCATTTCTCACAAACAGAATAAGTTCAAGCAGAGAAAAGGAGAACATTGTGTTCCCCTAGCAGCAGGATGAGAAATCCCAAACTCAGGTTGCAGCAAAAGGGTGGACAGACACCAAGGAACAACACTTGGGAGCTCCAAGTTCAGCAATACCAGCCCTGAGGTGCAGCAGCAGCTTGGGAACCAGCACCAGTTACAACCCCAGCCTCCCTGCGAGGACCCGGAGTCCACTCACCTATCCTGGTGGGGAAGATGTCCTCGTTGTTGATGAGCATCTCGATCCAGTCCATCAGCATGCACATGTACTGCGGGGCCGACAGCTTGGTGGGCTTCTTGTACTTGCTGTCGTCCTGCCACCTGTACTCGTACTTGAGCCCCCCAGACATGATGGGGCAGCTCCTCTCGGTGCAGTACTCCGACATGGTGCCGTAGATGAGGTTGATGCGGTTGAAGAAGTCCACCACGTGCACGGCGATCCAGTCGTTGATGCTCTCGCCAGGAGGCAGCTGCACCACGGCCTTCAGGTCCAGCCCCGACTTGAGGGAGGCCTGGGCTTTCTTGTACAGCTCAAAACGTTGCGTGCCCGGCTCGAACTTCTTCCGGGGGCGAAACGTTTTGTCTTTGTTGAAGACTTGCTTGAGACACAGGGCCATTGCGGGCAGGGCCAGCCAGGGTGAGGGCAGAGGCTCAGAGCAACATGAAACCCAAGGCTGGGGTCTTCAGGACTGGAGGTTTCTGAGAGGAGAAGGAGACGCATTTCAGTCACACATGAAGCCAGGTGCATGTTGGGGATGCTCACAGGGACAACCTCACACAAGAAGGCTGTCTGGCCCCACAGCTCTGATGGGGACAGAGATTTGGAATGAGCTTCTGGCCTCTCCACACCCACCAGGGTGACCTGGAGCAGCTGCTGCCGCCTCACACAGCAGCCCCTGGCACTGCAGAGGGTGAGTGCTGCCACACGTGTCCCATGCAAGGCCTCATGGCAGACTGAGCCCCTTCCTCCCTCCTGAGCCCCCAGGCTGGAGCTCACCAGCTTCAGCCAACCTCTTATCTCCAGCCTTTCACCAACAACTGCTGCCATAAAGCAAGAGCCTTGATGTCAGCAGAGTTCACCAGCTCGGGCAGTCCCAACCTGGTGGCTCTTTCCTCTCCTGGCAAATCTCTTTCCCAGGGACTCTCAGGACAAATAACCCCTGACCCTGCAGCAGCAGCTGGCAAGCAGGGCCCCGGGGACACGCTGTGACCGCAGCTGGCTGCTGGTTCACACAGCCCCAGCGCCGGGATCAGTGGGAAGAGGGGGGATTATTTTTGTTGTTCTGCCCCGTGTGTTTGTCCAAAAGAACAAAACCCACATCCGAAGAAGGGAAATGCAGCCCAGCACAGCAGAGCAGCGCTGCCAGGATGCCGCCAGCCCTGCAGGCGTGCACACAATGCACACGGCAGCCTCGGGGTGCTGGAGCTGATGCTCTGGTGACTCGGTCTGGAAGTCAGAGCTTGGCAAAGCGCTGAGCTCACCCCTTCCTGCCCAAGATTAGCAGCACAGACAAGGGCTGAGGTATTTTCCTTTTCCTCCCTGAAGCTCCAGTGGAAATCCCGTCTGCCCCAGGCTGTCCTGGACAGGCTGAAATTGTGCATTTCATTACCTGCACTAATTGCCAGTGGTGTTAATGTGAGATCAAGGCCTCCTTGTGCCTTGCTGAGGCTTAGGGAAGAGAAAGTCCTCCAACAGCGTCCCCCTGATGGGAGGAGATGGAGAAGCAGTTAAGAAAAAGGAAGGAAAATATTTACAGAAAAGGGAAGTGACTGACCCAAAGTCACAAGCAGGAGGGATTGGTGCAAACGTTGGATGCACATTCATCATTAAAAAGACAACTTTGGCCAAAAGCTTGCTATATAAATTCTGCTTTCTTAGCAGAGCCCCAGGCAGATCCTATTTTGTGACCAGCTAAACATCTCTCAAGTGAAACCCTCTGCTCCCCTTAAAGCTCACCCATGGGGACATCACTGGGAGGCAGCAGGACCTAGCAATCCTCCCAAATGGCTGCAGGACCTGCCTGGCGGGGATTTCTGCACTGCAGCCAGCATGTGGAAAACCCTGGCATGGGTGCAAGCCCTGGTGTGGGTGGGAAGCCCAGCACAGATGCCATGAGTGCCCTACCCACAGCCTTTCCCTCAGGCTGGAGCCAGAGCTTTGCCACCATTACACCATTGACAGCACAGTGGCACCAAGCCCCACCGTGCTCTGCTGTGCCCAGGTACAACCAGACCTGAAAATGTGTGTTTTGAAGCATTTTCTGTCCCACAAAGGGGGTCACAGCCTTCATGCCATGTTATGCAGTATGACTTTAATACCAGGGTATCTGCAAACCTTCTCTATCTCATGTGGCTGGGTGGGATTTTGATGACCACATCCCTGTTGCCCAAGGGCAATGACTGGGGGATGTTTCTTGGATGCTTTTTCTTCCCTTGCTCCAGCTGGCTCCAACCATGGTAAAGAGCTTGTTCCCTACTTCAAGAAAAGAGCACTATCTCTCCAAAATGCCAACTGATGGAGCCAGCATGATGTCGTGACTCCTACTGGTCCCTAGGGAAAGGGTCTATGGTACAGCAGCCCTTAGGGATCCCAAGGAAGAACAGGGGCTCTGGGCACAGGGAGGCTCTAAAGAAAAGCCCTTATCCAGTGCTTCCTGGATTCCACATATTCAAAGCACATCCTGTTGATAACACCTCTAAAAAAAGCCTTCTGGGGAGTTTGCTAACGCATAACACTTCCAAAAATATGTATGTATAAATACATATATATTTATATATAACTACTGCAACAGGGATCCTAATCTAGTCATGTAGGAAATGCTGGGATACCCTTGGGATGAGACACCCAGCAGGCTTTGCCCGTAGTGCAAAGGAGGTGTGATGGGGCTGAGCAGTGCCTGGCCCTGCAGCCAGGTTTCCCTGGAATTTCAGCAAGTCGTGCCAACAGACATTTCTCTGTGTCCCCATTTCTGCTGGCCTCGGCTCCATTTGCTCTGCTTCAGGAGCTGTCGCTGTTTGCAGACTCCTCCATGCAGAGACTGGGTTGTTCTGGGCTGATGAGCAGCCACCCTGGCAGATGCCATCCCATCAGATGTGTCCCTGGCAGGGGCTGACAGCAGTGAGATCAGTTCTCCTTTAGTGCCTCTCACTGCAAGTCCTCTGCAAATACTGAGCCAAGCACTGGGAAATAAACATCTCATCTCCTGAAGCCAGACCTGTAACTCACCCACAACCGCATCCCTGCATCATGCTCAGCTGGATCTCTGTGTTACCCTGCAAGCTGCTCCCATTCCTCAGGCAGGTGGGAATGTGCTTTATGATTCAGCACCATCTGAATAAAACACCAGTTCAAAAAAAAAAAAAAAAAAAAAAAAGNATTCAGCCCCATCTAAATAAAACACCAGTTAAAAAAAAAAAAAAAGATAAAATAGGGCAACAAACCTGCTAAACATCTGCCAGGTGTTTTCCTACCATGCATCTGTTAGAGTGGGAATGGGGAGTAAAACCTGTCACTGCCCAAGTGCTCAGAGCAGACCTGTCCCTGAGCCTGCAGGATGCCAGCACAGCACCACAGCCTCTCTGCTCCCCTGGCAGCTATTTTCCTCTCAGGATCCTACTCAGCACCACTTCCAAATCACCAAGTCATTAAAAGACCTTGTTAATCTTTACTGGAGAGAAATGTTCTCCAGAAATTACATTTAACACAAAGCCAAAAATACATGCTGGGATTTATGACCCGAAGAAGAAGAGAGAGGCACTGAGCCAAAGAACAGTTTTGTTCTCTGAAAAGCTTTGCTCTCCAAAGCTTTCAGTGCCCAGAGAGATGGATGTACAGGGAAGGATGGCAGCAGTGGTGGCCAGGACCAGGATGTGAGATCCCAGCTCCAGCCCTTGCAGCTGGGGCACTGTGATGGGATTGGCCTGCAGCTGGGAGCAAACAGGCTTTGCAAAGTCACCAGTGCCTCAGATTCCCCTCGGGCAGAGGCCCAGCACCCCCTCTGTTTTCTGGGAAGAAAAGCAAAACCCTTTGGGAATGGACCCGGACACATCCTGAGTCTAACTGGTGGAAAAGGGCCTCAGCCAATGCAAGAGCAGATTTTCCCAGTTTCCACCTTTATGCATCCAACCTGTCCAGTGCTCTTCCATCACTGACCGAGTATTTGGGGCAGCTCCGTGTAAAGAGATGGAAAACGGGAGATCTTCCAAGGTTCAGCTGTGGTGTGAAGTTCAGCTGAGCCTGATGTTCAAGGCTGTCGTGTTCCTGGAAATCCTGCCGTGATGTACTGGGGCTTGGGCTGGGACAGGAGACCTGTCCAAGTCCAAATTGCTGCTTGCACTGCCTGTTTTGGGAAATCCTAAGGGGGAGATGCCATCCACCAGGCTCAGACTGCAGCTTCCTACGACAGGACCGTACAGATCCCGCCCCAGCCGCTGCCAGCAGGGCCTGGGCCAGCACCATGGCAGCAGCCTGCAGGTCTCCTCCTTCAGTTCCCACATGCAAAATCAAAGCTTTTCCAAGAGCAATCTTGGCAAAGGCTGCAAACCCCTTCCCCGCACCACAGTTCCCCTCACAGGGTGGTGCTGGCACTCCGGGGGTTCACACATCCCTTCCTGAAGCGTCTGCAAAGCCCCAAATCAAACCTCATCCCACTCCTGAAGTGAAACAGGTGGATGTGGAGCTGGAGACTTTCCCTGCTGCTACCATGCACTGCCACAAAGGATGGTCAGAAGAGGATGAGTGAGGCTGCAGGGTGGAAATGGCCATTTCCCAGGGGATATCCATGCCACAGCATACTTGGTGCTCACTCCCATCCACACTCCCAAAATAGCCTTGGCTTTGCAGAGCTTGGCTACAAACCCAGCTGGGTGGCCATAAAATCCCATCCCTGGCCATGAAGGCTGCTGGCTTCAATCCTGCCCCTGATTTTGCTGCTGGCTTCAGTCCTGCCTCTGACCTTACAAGCAGCAGCAGAAGCAAAACTCAGTGGGGTTTAGCAAGAACCAAGGGAGCACAGGGTTAAGCTGTGCAAGTACAAGGCAGAGCCACTGCTGGGGAGGCAGCAGGCAGAGACATGTTAAAAACTGATTTCCTAGATTGCTGGCAGGTCCAGAGATGAAAGGAAATGAACCGGGTGTAAGTTCAAGGTCAGACTAAGCCACTAATTTCATATTTGAGGGTTGTTTTCAGTTTTTCCTTAAACTAGCTTTCTTTCTCTTTCTTTCTTACTTTCTTTCTTTCTTATCATTTGAAAACCACAGAGGAACACAACAAGGCAAAGGCTTTGTCATAAATTGAAAACAACTCTGGAAGGTCTGTTAAGAAATGACAAAACAAAAGGGGAGAGCAGGCAGAGCTGTGGGATGGGGGCTTCCTCACCCCAGTTCTGCAGGTGTGGGGCAAGGTCACCGCAAAAACCCTTCAGTTTTGACCCCAAATAAGCTTTAGTCAGAAGCCCAGCAGGAAGGATCAGTCAGACACACCGACAAAGCCCAGGATGATGGTCACAGTGACAGCCCCATGCTCCCTGCCTCGGTGCCCCCAGTTTCAAAACTGATCTCCCTACCCAGGCTCCCTTTATACTAAGGGCTGCAAAAGCAAAAGTTTCAGGTGGAAAATGGTTTGCAAGTGTCCCTGGGAAGCACTAATGATCATTAAGGGTAAGGAGGGAGGAAAGCTCTGACACCAGCACCTCCTGTGGCTCCAGTGCTGAGCACATCCTCCCTGGATCCATCCTGAGACAGTGACACACTTGCACAAGCATCTGCCTGGAAACTGCTACATTAGCAGCAGGCTCCAACCCTCGTGGGCAGTGGAGAGCACAGTCAGGGCTCCAGCACTGTGGGCAATCTGCAGGGAGACTCCAGCTCCCACTGCTCTGGGAAGAGGCCAAGGAGGCAGAGCACAGACCTGTCCAGCTCCAGGCACCCCAGAGCAAAGTGTAGGTTAATTACCACCAGCTCTGCACATCCCCCTCGGGCTTCCCCTGGGGATCTTGCCTTGGGGGCACCCAGATATCTACTGCTTCTCTGCTTTAGGGGATTCCCTTCTCCCCACCACAAACAGCGTGAAAGTCCCACCCAGCCCCATCCCAGGCGGAGGAGCAGGACAGCATCAGCTCAGCCACCACGTGCCAGAGCCCTGAGACAGCCAGCCAGCCTCCAGATGGACAGTCTGCCCAGAAACCTGCAGGCCCCGGGGCACAGCTGTCTTTTCACTGCTCTAGGAAGCCTCACTGCTTGGCAGCCCTGTCTCTGAGCTTCTCTTCAAGCCCCAGAGAAGTCCAGATGCAGTCTGGTCTTCAGCCTGTCCTGGAGCAGCTTTGCAACCAGGGTTACTGCTTGAGGGACTGATGTCCCAAAGACCGAGGCTGCTTCTCCCAAGTAACCCTTGAACTGCAGCCACTCCAGCCCCAGCCCAAGGCAGGACTGTGGGCAAGTGGTGCTTCCAGGGAAGGGAGTGTATCCCCTCTTTTCTAGCCTTTCCAGCTTTGTAATCATCTAAGGAAGGGGGGCTGCAGAAGGAGGGTGCTGGGGAGAGAGTCCTGGGGCACTGGCCCCACTCCCTCTGTGCTTCCCGCTGGAGCCAAGCCCCAGCTGGGCTGTCCGTGAGAAAGGGGGTTATTGGCTGCTGGTCCCAAATATAACCCAAACAACGAAAAATTCCAGGAAATGAGCCAAGACAAGATGCCGGGAGAGGGATCAAGGCCCAGCAAGGGGGCTGGGGGAGCTTCAGAGAAGCCCTGAACTCTCAGCAGCATCTCCCTGCTGCCAACTTTTCCTTGTCCAAACTCTCCCGGTGCCGCAGAGACCCATGAGCGCATCCTTGAGCAGCCACCTCTGGAGCAGCGCAGGACAGACCCCACACTCCAGCTGGGGACAGCTGCCAGCGGGAAGCTGTGCTGGAGCTTCCCCCAGCTCACATGGTGCTTGGAAATCCCCAGCTCGTGAAAACGGATGGGATGGCTTCCAGGACCGGGCCCGCACACACCCGCCCCACAGCTGTCCCCGCGGTCCCCTGCTCGGTCCTGCTCCTTGCCCTGCCTCCCTGCCGCACCACCAGCGCAGCAGCAACTCTCTGAGCACCACAGCCTGGCCCAAAGGCACCAAAAAAGTTTTCCCCGAGTCACACAAGACAGCTCCAAGCAGAAAAGCAAAGTGCCATCTCTCCAGGTTAGAGGCAGCAAGTCCAGTCCATTTTAGGCGTGATACCCAGTGGGGCTGGGGGCTTTTGGGGGTACCTCATTCCTGGGGGCTGAGATCTCGCTGCTGCTACCAGTAGCTTGCTGTGAGCCCAGCAAAGAGGTGTCCAGTGGCCTCAGGGGTGTCCAGCAGCTCTGGTTCAGTCCCAAGGGTGATTACTGTGTTGTCAGAGCCGCAGTTCCAAACAGCGGGAGCTCCAGCCTGCGAGCTCAGGGAAGAAGAGGAGAGGAGATGAGGCAGCTGCTGAAAGCCCATCTCCACCGCTTGCTCTCACCCAGTTCCCCCGCCCACAGCTTTCTGCCCTCCCTCCGACACCGGCAAAGCCGCTGCCGGGACCGTCCCGTTCGGGAAACGCGTGTCTCGCCTTCCCCTGCCTGTCCCCCGCCTGTCCCCCGCCTGTCCCCTGCCTGTCCCCTGCCCTGCACACCGCCGGCCATGGCACGGACCTGCCCAGCACCCCGAAACAGGCTCCCTGCTATTGACACCCTGCCTGCTGAGCTGGGACACACCAGAGCAAGGGGAAGAGCCTTTTGCAGCCGTCTTTGGCCCGGCTGGATGAACAATTGCTCCTTCCCAGGCTAATCCCAGCCCACGCCTTGCCCACCCCGTGCTTAAGAGCACCCCAGGAGCATCCTCGGGGGGCGGCGCTGGCTTCTCCCACCCCCAGGACTCACCTCATCCCCCCCGCCACGGCACCTTCCAGTCCCAAATCCCTCCGCTGCTCTTATTCGGGGAAAATAAAAAAAATTAAAATAAAAAGATAAAAGTCCAAGCCAGGCTCTCTGTCGGGACTGTTGGCAGTTCGGGGACCACAGCAGCAGCGGGACAACGGCCTCGCTCCAGCGCTCAGTGGGCTTTCCTCAGAGAAACCCGGGGCCGAGGGTTTTTCTCCGGGCAGTGATGTCACATCCTGACCCCGCCGGCAGCTCCAGCTGTCCCTGGAAAACCCGCCTGGCAGCGGTGCTGCGGCCCCAGCATCCGCCGCGGAGGGCTCGCCGGCCCTGGGTGGGCACCCACACCCGCACCCGCACCCACACCGGCACCCACACCCGCACCCACACCCACACCCGCACCCACACCCACACCCGCACCCACACCCGCACCCACACCCGCACCCACGCACCATCCCTGCCTGCTGAGACCCTTTCTGGCCCTGGCTGGCTCCGGGCTTGCACGGGACAGCAGCGTGCTGGGGGAAAGGAGAAGAAATCCCGGAGTATTTTCCCCTCCTCCCCCCTCTTTTCACAGTCCCTCTTCCCTTCATCCTTTCCCCCCCTGCACACACCCAAAAACCAGCCGGGGGTTTCCATGCCAGGCCAAGCTGGATGCCATCCAAAACAGAAAAGCCGGAGAAAGGGGAAAAGAAAAACAGAGAAAAACTTTCTCCGCGCAGAGCACTTACTTTCCGTCCGTCTCGGAGGTGCGGTGAGTGCTGCAGCGCGTTGCGGTATTTAAATCCTGCTCAGCACAGACAAGCCCGAGCCAGCACGCCCGGCGCCGGCAGGAGCGGCCAGCCGGCGTGGGATGGCTTGGCAGGAGCGGGATCTGCTGTGGGGTCAGACTCCCGGGGGTGTGACACCGGTGTGCACCCACGGGTGCTGCTGATGGGTGCTGCGGCGGGGCAAGGCCCTGGCACGGTTCCCTTCCCGGCACGGTGACGCTCCCAGGGGATGAGCCCGGCTCAGCTGCAGCGAGCTGAGATGCTCCAGCCTTACTGAAATGTCTGCAAATGGTTTGGCACCGGGACAGTTCTACTGAGGGAAACGTTTCTAGGCTTTCTTAAATGTGTGTTAAACTCAGGTCAAGCCAAGCAGGCGATGGGGTGAGCTGGGGAGTGCGGCACAGGGCAAGGTGGGGTAAGGAGCAGCAGAAGTGTGAGAAAGGAAACCACAAGGCCAGCAGCCTGAGATAGCCAGAAGGATGTGGCTGCTGGGCACGTTTGTATGAAACAGGAGGGTTCAGGATGAGGATTTGATTCCCTGAACCCTGCCTGGCATCCCCTACTGCTGCACCCGTGGATTTATCTCCTGACCCCACACAGACTGTGCATCCAGCAGGACACATCTCTGCAGGAGCCAGACTCCTTCCCCATTACAGGGCTTCTCAGCTGCAGGTGATGCCAGGGTTTGCTCTTGAGGCACAATGTTCAGAGGCAGTCTTTAAAAATAAAGTTACCTGGCAGCCTCCCAGACCAGAAAGCCATGAGGGAGCTCAGCCCAGCCCTGCAAGGCATCTGCTTTCCTTTCCTCCCTCTCTCTGTGAGGTTGGTTTGGTGCAGGTGCAATAGAAACCCTTTGGCACATCCAGCAGCATTTTATTAGAAGCAAAGACAACATTGTAGGGCCCATTTCATCAGACAGAAGCCAGTAGTGGATCACTTTTGGCTGCAGCTGAATGGAATCAGAGCTTGTAAACCCCAGAAGCCCCTTGCTTTTCTGCCTGTACCCATTTGGGACATGGCTGAAGGGCAGGTCCTGAGCCAGGTGACAGGAGAAAGGCACACTGACAGGACATGCAGGATTCACCTGTGCTTGGCACCCACTACAACATGAGATGGCTGCGGTGTCTCACACCTGCAGAAAAGGTAAAACCTTGAGGTGAAGTGCCCTGCACAGCTCCTGAGACAGGAGGGAAGCACAAGCTGCCACATTCACCTGTCCATCTGCTTCCCACCACAACCACCATCATCAGGTGCTTCAGTACAACAGCCATAACCTCAAAGCTCAACTCTGTGTGTGCATGCACTCAGGACCCACGGGCTGAGCCTTTTCCACAGCAGCCTTGCCCTGCTCATGAGTGAATCTCTCACAGTCATTGCAGATTGTCTCAGGTCAAACCAACACCCCCAAACCCAGGACCCAGCTCAAGTAGCCCAGCAGACTCTTCCTTGTCACTAGCAAACCAGCCCCATTCTTGGCTCCAGCAGGTTCAGGCAAAGTCTTTTTTCATCCCCAATGCTGGATGCTCCCTTTTTGCTTGTTACAGCTACTCCAAGTCCCACAAAGCCTGACCAGTGCTGCTGTCCTCCATCCTGGGGATTTGGGATGCAGGAAACAACAAAATGTCCTCAGACCTTGTGAGCAGGAGGTCTGTGCAGCAGATGTAACTCCCAACAGCAAATGCCAAGCCAGGAGGAAACTTTCAACTGAAATCCCAGCAAAAAATGGGCAGAAATCCAAAAGTGAGGGGTCTTGGCCAAATAGCAAAGATCCCAGAGGCAACTCCTAGCCAGGATTTACATGCAGGCAAGATGGAGCCAAAATACTTGGAGACGAGATGGGATCCTCCCACCCTCAGTGGTCTGGAGCCAAAGGAGAGGGGCCGGGAGAACAGCACGGGGGCTGGAGTTACATCAGCTGCAGCCCCACAAGTCCACAGGGGAGAGCAGCCCCTCCTGGCCAGGGAATGACCCCCTCACATGAGGTTTTGGAAACCTCGCAGAGCAGAGAGCCCACGGTCCTGGAGCCCCCCAGTGTCCCAGCTGTGGGGAGGGAAGCAGGAGTCACTTGGGAGAGAGGAAAAGATCCGAGGGGCAGGTTTGGGGCAGGAGGGACGTGTTATTGTGAAGAGGGTATTTGTCTGCCCTGCAGGAAGGAAGAGGGGAATGCTGGCCCCTCTCCCGAAGGCAGGTGCAGGGCTGAACGGAGCGGGGGAAGGAAGCAGGGACGGAAGCGAGCCCGGAGCTCTGGGCGGCTCCATCGCACCGCACGGGCAGGCACGGGAAGAGGCCCAGGCAGCGATGCAGCTTCCCAAGGCTCCTCAGGACGCGGCTGCACCGGGGGCGAGGGTGGGTGAGCCCCTGCCAGCCCCCAGCACTCTCACACGGTGCTCAGCATTCACCCCATCGGCACAGCCCCTTCGGCTGCCAGGGAGATTCCCAGGCAGGGGCTGAAGACTCTGAATGCCTGTGCAGGCCACAAGACACTGCAAAGGGAACAGTGGGGTTGCTCTGGTTGTTCCCAGAGAGGAAAAGGACGTGCCCAGAAAAGTTTGCCTGAGCTACACAGTGTCAGGAACAGTGAGTTCCCCCGCTCTGCTCCACCATGTCCTGCACAAACTCGGAGACAGGGAGTGGGAACTCGTTCAGCTGTGGAGCAGAGGGCACTGGAGTCTTGCCATTTTCTAAGGCACAGGGAAAAAAGCCAAGCACAGATGAAAAAGCACTGGAGTCATCATTTTAAGTGAGGGTAAGGAACGTCGTCCTTCAATCTGCACTTTCTTCATTGCTTCGACTGCCACCTTCCTCCCTGGGGAGGGGCTCTGGGTTTATCTCCCCAGGGTGACAGGGGTGGGTGGGCAAGCCAGGGGTTTGAGACGCTGCTAACAAAGAGCTTCTGGCTGCAAAACTTGCTCCACCACTCCTAGCAGGAATTCCTGCCACATCTCTGGGCTCTCCTCCAGCTGCAGGCAGACCACGGCCAGCACTGAGGTGCCTCCTACAGCACCTGGTGCAGCCAGCAAGTCCTTGCTGCTGGATGCTCCAGGGGCTGAAGTTTACCCGGGGCAACTGGGAGTCTTTGGCTTCTCCATGAACATGCCCACTTGAGGGCTACTGTAAACTGACACATCCATCTTGGGCAGATTCTGGCCCCAAAATGACTGGCAACCAGCAAAGCATCCTGGAAAACGACTGCAGGATGTTTGCCCTGCCCCAGGCAGCTCAGGTGGGCTCCAGAACACGGGGCTGGCAGAACCGTGGGCTGAACTCAGTGCAGCCCAGCATGTTAGGGACCATGCAGGAGCAGCCCAGGCATCCAAATGGTTTTCAGCACACAGCTCACTCAGAGGTCACAAAGCTGAGGCAGCAGGCTCAGACAAGCTGTGCGTGTGCCCAGAGCTCAGAATCAGGAGACAAACCTCCCCTCTAGTGGCTGTATGGCACACGAATCCCACAGTCACCTCTCTCCCCATGCCAAGCCTAACAGCGTTATTTTTCACCAGTCTTTAGCCTTTTGTGCATCAAATGCTACAAATTCTATGGAGTTTTTAGTGGTTTAAAACTGGTGCAGCTGCTGGTTTGCACAAAGCCAGGCAGCCCCGGGGGTCCATGTCCACTCTGCAGCTTGTGGTGCCCATCCATGCCTGTGATCAGCCCATGCTGAGGCTGTGCCAGGCAGCACAGTTCATGCACAGGGGCATCCCGGGCACTGGAGAAGCCACACAGCCACCACTCACCCCTGGCCTGTTCCTGCAGCAGAGGTGCTTTGTGGGGCCAGCTCTCCAGCTGGGTTACTGCCCCTTGCAGCAAACATTCAGTGGGGAGGAGGATCAGGCCTAGAGTTTCTCTTGGACCTTTTCATTCTAGGCCTTCATCCCAGTTTCAGCTCATCATTGGCCATTTCTGCTTTTTTTAAACCCCTGAAGTTCTTACCTTGGGAAGTGCTTACCTTGGGCTGAAAAAAAGCACCACTCAAAATTACAGGTAGTAACTGCTACAGCCTTATACCAGAGACCTTGGTCTTTTATGCTCAGAAAGAGGCTGAGATGTAGATTTGGAAGCCTTGGATTTCACTCCCAGGGATGTTATATTATAGCTGTATTAAAAATGAATGTGGCAACTTTGACTTCTTCAAAGGAGCAAGTGAATAATTCATCCAAACAGTCCTTCTATCAGCTCAGGAGAAATGATAAATGGAGCATGAACACTACAAACCAGAAGCTGAAATGCTTTTTAATAAAGGTGATCTGCTGCTCAGATTAACACAGCCCTATCCACACCTCCCCTGATTGATTATTCCCCTGTTGTTCAGACTGTTCTGTACACACTCAATGAACAGAAACCAAAAGATATTACCAGGGAGCAAAACCATCTCCTTGCAGCAAAAGCCCCAAGAGAAGATGTGCCTCTTCTAAAAACATCCTGCAATTTCCTGGATGGACAGGATTTCACACCCAACATACACAAGCTGCTGCTAAAATAGACCCCCAACAATAAACCCACACTATCTACCTTCAGTGCTCAGCTGAACAGTGTTTATGCCAAAAAATCAGAGAATGGGTTGGGTTGGAAGGGACCTTTTAAAGGCCATGTAGTGCCAAGAATGAGGTGGGAAAGTGTGGAGTGACAGTGGGCATTACAGCAACGGGTCCTACAGCTACACAGCAAAGAGGTGGTGCAAGAAACCTTCACAGCTCCATGGCAGGTGGTGCTTAAGAGTAAAAAAGAATATTCATACCAGCCATGCCTTCTAACAGAGAGACAAACTGCACATCCTTCTTGCCCCTGGTTGTTTGGCAAAGAAGGGAATGCTTGCAGCTCCAGCAGGCTGACAGGGTGCAATGTGACCTGGACATAACCAGTGCTAAGGACAAGTTAGTGCCAGGGATTTGATGTAGACATGGGAAACATTTCAGTGTTGCTCCTGGAAGCTCCTGTGCTTGTCTCCCTGTGCAATGCTGGTAACTCATGCACAGGCTGCACATCACACTGCTGCAGTGTGTCCTTGTCCACAGATGTGCTCACTGCCTCTGCTGGGAATGAAAACAAGAGATGCTCAAAGTGTGAGTGTTCTGGGATTGTTTTGCTGGAGGCAGGTTTAAAAGCCCCAACCTGCTGCAGTCTGTGAAGCCAGGCTCTTACCAACACTGCTGTGTTAAAGCAGCTCTGCATATTCATCCAACACATTTTTTTCAGGAGCTGTCACTTGATGAACAAGAAGCTGGCTGGTGACTCTCTCTCTGTCACTGTGCCAGTCCATCTTTCTTTTTTTATGGATAGTGCCTTTCCTGAAGTGGGAACAAGAGTTATTTTCTGTCCCTTCAAATACCATTTGTGAGCTGGCTGACTAGATGCCAGTCTAAGAAAAATTAATTCTGTAAAACAGGCAGTAATTCCTCTACACTATTAAAAATACACCAAAAAATAAAACCATGTTCACAATAACCTACTGCTCAAAAATAACATCTCAAAGACAGAAACACAGCAACAGAATACAATTAATACATAAATTAAGAAGCACAAAATTCCCAGAACAAATCTGGTGGCTCTGTGTTTTTAATCCTGAGAAAAACTCAGACCACAATATACATCTGTGTAAGAAAGCTCACAAAGAAACAAAGAGGTATCTGTTTTAGGCCATTGCTCCTATTCTTTCCTCTTGATGGACAAGCCTTTATGAATTCCACACAGATTAAAAAGTACTGAACCATGCAATTATAATGGTTGAAGGCATTTAAAATCCATTTTCTGAGAAGAAACACTGGGTGTCATCTCTTTCCTGATGTCAGTACAGCCCGTTACATAGTTCCCCTTCTGTCACTTTATTTCAGATTTCAACAATCCAGCAGGCAGCAGAAGTTACAGGACAGGGAAAATGGCTCTTTGTGATGAAGTTACACTGAAGTACTGGGCTCCATTTATTGGCAATTAGTTATTGTTGTTCTAATGGCCCAAGCCCTCATCTTGCATCAGTGCCAGAGAGGCTTGACTATCACACTCCCAGGATGACTCTTTCTGTAGCCAAAGCCAGGCTGTAAAACAGAAGACACAGGACCACCCCACCTTGGTCCCCCTGCCTGCTGCTGGCTCCTTTCACCACAGGCCGGGCTTTATGACTTGTCAGAAACCTGACCAGGTCTCAGTTCTCTTCCAAGCCCACTTTGCTCCAGCTCTGCTATAACTGACATGTATTTAAATTCACTGGATCTGTGGTTGAAGGTCTCCACTAATCCGTAGGTGTCGGAGCGCTCCGTGGCGTAGAACAGCTGCACCTGGCTGGCCAAGCACTGAGCATCCTGCACCACCTGAGAGTGAAAACACAGAGTGAAACCATTGGGGGCTGGCACAGGGTCCCACTGGAAAAGAGCCACAGTCCTACTCATCAAATCAGCCAATCTCTTAACAAACCACCTCCCTCTTGCTCCTGACCTACTTAAACACTGGAGCATGGTTGTTTTAGCTCCTCTCCTGCTGTGCATGTGCCTCAGAGGTCAAGGATGTCTTTTGTGATCCCTGCCCACTCTAACATGCACCAAGTCCTCATTTTTCCCTTCTCACAGCTGACCTACTTGCAAAGATTGATTGTTTGCTCTGAGATCCAACAGGGCAAAAGCATTACCAGTTCCTCCACTCATTGTTTCAGAAGGGGTGTGAGGAGGTCAGTTAGAGGTGGGATATTTCAGTCACCTTGTTCCACCACTACAGCCCCAGTGCCACCAGTCCAGGCACTGTACTGGTACAGGTATGCCAGTAATGGTGTGCCCACACACAGGGAAAACAGCACCGATGTGCACAAACTGAACACACAACTCTGGAGTCTCCTGCTTTGATAAATACTATTAACTTGTAGCAACAAGTTAACTGTTTTAACTTGTAGCAACAGCTTTCATTTAAATTTGCATCTGTTAATAAGAAAAACAGAAGCTTTTTTTTTTTACAACAATAAACTATAATACCCAAATTGAAAAAAAAAAGGAATGCATGGACTGAAATCACCAAAGGCTGATGATTCCCATCCAGCTTTCCCCAGCATTAAGAGCATTAGGTTAAATAAATATAGTGAGACCATTCTTTGGCAAAGGGTCTTTCAAAGACTTCACTATAATTTTGGTTTTAATTCAAAGCTGTAGGAGGATTTGCAGCATAAAATGAAGGAAGCCAGCGAGCAGACTTCTCTTACCAAGAACTTGGAGTCCATTTCTGCTGTCATTAGTACTATCCCTTTTTCCTTCTGCAGATCAGGGTAATGGTACAAGACCAACTGGCTGGGAGCAGTTTCACCTTGGGTCTGAGGGAGAGGAAGAAACCTGTCAGTGTCCCATAGAGACCTTCAGCTCCACTGCAGCTTTGGGTGCTTGATTACAAAACTTTGAGCATTAACTGCACAGAGGCAGTTACTTCTCAGGGTTTAAGGGTCAGTTCTAATTAAAAGTTCTTTATTCCTGGTATTTACAGAAAACAAGGGATTGGCAGTGTGAGGTTATTTTTTTCCTTGACTAAAGACTACTTTGCATTTAAAAGAACCCACAATTTTTAGAAAGATATTTCATCTTACAGCATCTACTGCTATTTTAAGTAGCTTGCACAAACAGTTCTGAAAAGTTTGGCTCTTGCATCGCTGAACTTCTACCTCATTCTCCTTTAGACTAGAGAGACACTTAATACCCATAACTTTACTAATTTACCTGTAATTAATGTAGTAATGAATCCATAACTAATGGCAGCTTTTATCATTATAATTCTTTTTAAGTTAAGATAAACACCCTCTTGGTTAAGCTATTTAGCAAATACCATATATTGCAATATGCTGATATTATCTATTTCTGGACCCTAAGCCAATTCTAAACATTTTATTTCAAACACTTACCTGAACATTTATTAGGGAAGTGAAGTGTAACTCTGTCCCTGACCACTGCCCCACAAAGAACTCATAGCCTTCTTTTCTTGGCAAAGCATACAGGAACTGCAGAGACATGATAAAAAAAACAAATCAATTTTCCCTTTCATAGCACCAATTCTGCCCCACCAGAAGTGACAGGACAGCAAGAACCAGATTTCAAAGCACACCATTAAGCAGAATTACCGTATCAGTATTATTTCATTAGCAAAATATGTTGGCAAATACTTTTATCAGTATTTTGAGACATAAAAAGGAAAGGACAGTGGAGAACAGACTCTGAACTTTTTGTTCTCAGCTAGAAAATTACAGTAGAAATGGTCAAATGTAAGGTGAGGAGCATTCAGAGCATTTAATCCTATAATTTCACCAGCTGTTCCAAAACAGGCAGCAAGAATCTTCTCTGTGAAGATTTACTGCCTATCCAGCTCCACAGACTACAGACTTGCTCGTTTTCCCACACCAAGGGAAAGGACAACATGGGAGCAGAAAACCAAGCAGGATACCTGACTGAAGGCCAGTGCACTGTACAGAAACGCACTTCAGGCTATAAATAACTTCCCAATCCACAAGTAGCTTGAGAAGCCAGATATATTTGATCTTGCTCTTGGCAAGTGAAGTATGTAGGACTAATCCATCAGTCCAGTGAAGTCTCCATTCCCTAGGAGATTCTGTGCTCCCATTTTCTCAACCCTAAATCTCTTCTATCCAGATCAAACTCTTTAATACATATGAATAGCCATTGCTTTATCTGAGCTCTAGGACAAGTATTTGAACCTGGATTTTACTGATGGAGCTGATACAATGAGTACGAACCCAGGAGGGTCAAAAGTTCCTGGATTATGCTTTGAAGAGGAGAAGCACTGCAGCTCTGCAGCCATGCACTGCCGTACGTACCGATGGACATTGCTGGGCTCTCTTCCACATCACATCAAACTTGTCTGCCTTTGGGGAAGGAGAAAGAGAAATTCAATTTTCATAACACAGACGTGGATGCAGAGTTGTTCACCATCACCTCACTCACCTTTACAGGGTACAACTTCCATCTGGAGAAGGTCCCACTGTGGGACAGACAGTGAGTGTGTGGAAAGCTGCATTTAGTTCTTAGTTACCTAAATGTCATCAGCATCCTGTTTTAACAATGCTGTCTAAGATGCAGCAGCAAACTCCCTGGATCCAGAGCTTTATTCCTTGGACGTGGGGGCCCCAAGCCTCAGGCTTACACTACATCCTCTTTCAGTAATTGCTCCACTGCATCATGCAGTGTCAACAGCTGAGCAAAACAACATATCCCTGGCTCCAAACTATGGATTTACATCATAGTCATCTGTTCTTCAGTATAAAAATGAAGCCTATATATCCACTCAGTAACATACTTATTGCTTAGGTTTAAATTAAAACCACAACCCTACTTGGTCAGCCCTGATGAAATCTGGCAATCTCACTCACTTGTTCTCTGTGTTCCTCCAAATCTTCAGCCTAATTTTTTTTTTCTTTGCTTCCCAATACCATATATTAATATCCACTCTTAGGTGTTCAGGAAAGAAAACATATGCCATTCATCAACTAGAAATTCCTTTGTGTGTAATTTTGAGCACTGGAGAATTATGCAAGACCTTTCTTCCAGCCAACAAAAAGCTTCTGGCAAAAGACAAAGGGATTTTTTCCCCCCTGATGACACCATGAACTGCTTCCTTATGTGCCTGGGATCTGGTTTGCATTGAAGTCTTAAAAAGCTTCCAACACTCCTCCTAAAACAGTGCACCAAAGAACAGTGCCAGCCCTGCTAATGAAAGACCTCCATCATTTTAACTGGAGCCCCTGGCTTTGGCCCTCTGCTACAGTAAATGTGCAAGTCAAACTACTTTCACAACATCCACGTGCTGGCAAAACCGAAACACGAAGCTGCCTGACTTAAATCCCACACTGCCATGTTCAGAGCATACAGCACATCAGACATGTAGAATAATGCCTCCCACTGCCTTCAGCTGCAGCTCAAAGGGCCTGTTGCAAATCAGAGCCCAGATCTAAATGAGGTTTCAAGAAGTCAAGGAACACACAGTTGTGAAAAGGCAGATTTAAGAGACGGCGATCACAAAATGACCCTGAAGCAAAGAATAAAGAGAAATCCCAGAAGTGAAAAAACTCTCCTTCAGCCTAACACAAACTAAGAACAATTAACATCTGGAAAGCTTATCAGGAGTAAGAAATATGAGCTTATCACAGGAAACACCCTGCAATCTCAACGAAAGACAGTGCTGCCAATAATTGTAAATGTATGAAAGTAATCATAAGTGATTAGCCATGTGCAAGATACCAGTGCTCCAGGACTGCCACATCAACCTGGAGGCAGCTGCCTGTGCTGCAGGGAAGAGGGGAAAGAGAGGAGCAACTCTGAAAAAAAGTACATAACTCTAAAAATACCAATGCTACTTAATAAGCATTAGGGCCCTGCAAAGAGTATTGGATACTCATAATAAAATAAGCCTGGAAATTCCTGCCAGGTGTGCAGAAAATGGTACTTGATTTACTGAGACTCCTCCATGTCAGAAAAAAGGGATATGCATTTTTGAAAACAAAAGCCTTTCTTTGGGGTAATGAAATCATTCAAGGTTTGTTCTTGAAACCTCATTTTCCTTTAATGACTGCTTTTAAAAGCATCAGAATCACAGCTGGAAAGCTTTGCATGCTGGCTTTTCAAGTGCAGAACTACAGGGGAACTACTTACAGGAATAACAGCATAAACCGTGTCTTTTGCAGAAAAATACTGATTCCAGATCTGCAGGAAACAAAGAAGATGAGACACAGTTAAAGTCCAGCATCTAGCAGTAATGTTAAATGCTTTAAAATGTCAACTAACCTTTGTAAGCACTTTGAGAAGTGATTTTTGAATCAAGCCTGACTGACTTTCCTGCTAATGCAATACACTTCTCCAAAGGTTCCAGAGTACTTGTACCAAATAACAGATTTCAACTGCATCACAGAAATCAGCAGTAGGCTCAGAGGTGGCTCAGTATTTATTAAGCATCAGAAGGGCTTTTTCTGTTTTTCCCAACAATCACACTCATGATTTTTGGTTGGTTTTTTTGCTGTTAGTGGTGTTTTTTTAATAAGGAACATACAAAACATTTTCAACAGAAGTCAAGTCTTTGCATAATGCTCCTCTGTGTTGGCAACCTTTTTCTTCACCACAGCAGGCTGGCAATACCCTAGTGTACCTGCACCTCCTAGTACATCCTAGGAGGACTTACCTAGATGGAGAAAACTTTATCTTCTCCTGTGGATATTCACTTGAATGTGCTTTTTAAAAATATGCATCCATAGCTGTGTTTTGTTTTTCAGTCTAAGTAAAATTTCCATCCTTACAGGTAGATTACTCTCTAGCACAGATGGGAAGCAAAGTTTATCCCATTTAAATCCATCACCTGTGTTATCTCCTCTGCTGATTTTTCTTTCACCATCTCAACATTTAGAATGGAATCAAGTGTCTGCAAGAAAAACCATAAAGAATCTGGCATGATGGCAGTTCTCTGATTCATGGAGGAATACAGAATGAATAGATGCAATTACAGAGAACAAAATCAACCTAGAGGAACTTAATTTGATTTACAGCATGATTTAGTCCCTTTAATTGCCAAATAAACCAGTAAAGTATCAGCAGCAACACCCTGAGAAGTGGATTCACACACTAAGGCAGAAGAGATTCCTTCAGGACACAGCCCATGCTTTGCTCCAGTTGTGCAGATCTCTGCTGAAGTTGCAAGAGAAGCTGCACCCTTTTGCCTTCAGCCATCTCAAATGTGCTCTTTGGCAGATTTACGCTAAGAATTTACCAATATAAAAGAATATGAAAGAGAATTATCTTGTTCCTGGACTGGCTGATCACTGGAAATGTATTTCCATACTCTAAAAGCAGCTTAACCCTTTCCATTTATTGTTCAGAGCAGGTCCCCCAGCTGGCAGGAACCTCCAGGCTGCCAGGAGAAAGGACAGGGTAATAAAACCCAGAGTGCCAGGAGTTTTAGGGTTGACCACAATCCCAACAGCAAATTAAATCTTACACTGAAATGCAGCATAAGGAACGTCAGGTTTATATCAAAGTGTTCTAGATTGAAGTGCTGACTGTGGCAATACAAGTCAATCCACATCCCTGCTTTGCCACAACGTCCTCTCCTAACACTTAGGTTCATTTTGCTTACCTTATCCTTAGTGAATCCTCCCTTTGATGTCTTGGTGCCCAAGCCTTCTGCCTACAAGAAAACATCCTTCATTAGTTTTACAGCTAATGCTTTAATACCATTTATTTGCCTTCCTGGCCACATGTAACATGCCTGCTGACAAAAATCTACTGAGTGGGAGCTCAAGATACTTGAAGATCACTGCAGTGAATTTTTAATAAAATAAGTGATTGATTAGGTGAAGTAAGTAAGATTAGAAACTTATTATGAATTATGCCAGAAAGGATTAGTCAAAAATTAGTCAAGGCCAGAAAGGATTAGTCAAAAGCAAACTATTGTGCGTTTTGGATCCAATATTATTGAACAGTTTTCTTGCATTCACTAAAAAATGATAAATGCAACATTGTGTCATTCCTCTGGCCAAACTGATCTGGAACTAATTAAAGTTTCAAGCAGGGAAGCTATAGTCAAAAAAATAACAAAATAATACATAGGAATACAGAGCAATACAGAGCCATCAGACAGTGAAATTCCAGGGCTCCTACTGATAGGAGTGCTGCAAGTTTGTAACATTATACTGATCCCCTATAAATAACATTATAGCTTTAATGTATGTGATTTACAAAGAAGATTGGCCTTGCCTTTTCCTCCATGCATCTGATAAATTCTCCTTGTTTGGAATGTCCCACAGGCTGTTTTTTCACTTCACTTCTTTTTTCCATACGGGATTCAAACACATCTGGACTGGATCTGAATTGGAAAAGGAATTATTAACAGTATAACAGAACCACAGAAGAGTTTGAGTTGGAAGGGGTGACCCATAAGGTTTATCCAAATCCAACTCCCTGCAGAACCGGACATAAATTTATATAACTAAAACATTCCAGTTTGCCCTAAAATAATCCTAAATTTTCAATTATGATAGCAAACAGGAAAAATCAATGCAGGGTTAGAAACTGTAAAAGCTGTTGCACATCATCTCCTATGACCCAAAGCTTTGGAATATCAGCTTTTGGCACTGGATTCCAACAAGACCAGGTTGGATGGGGCTCTGAGCAACCTGACCTAGGGAAAGTTGTCCCTGCCCATGGCAGGAGGGTTGGAATCAGCTGATCTCTACGGTGCCTTCCAATCCAAGCCATTCCATGGTTCTATGAGTGAGTCTATAGTCTTTTGCTTCATTTGTTTCTACTGCTAAGTAAGGTGACCCACCTTTATCACAATAAAAATAATAATACTAAAACCATGATTCTTCGATGGGCTGTTCCAATTGTGGCCTTGCCAGCCGATGCACTTACACCTAAAGTAAGACCAACTTCTGCCTATTCCTTTTTTGTTTAAATCCTTCTTTATTATACTTCTTTATTATATTATCTTTATATAAATGGAAGATTAAAGTTGGAATACTCTGTGCATTCCCATGTTTTCCAAAGGTGGAGAGCAGCGCTGGGTGATTAACATCATTTGGCCTTTTAAAATGCTTACTGTGACACTGATTCATGTTCTTAACTTAAAATTTTAATTACCTCTTAGCGAAACTATCTCTTATCAAGCTGACCACGCTGGGAGATGACCCTCACCGAGTTAGTGCCGACCGCATGTGAATTTCAAGGCAATTGGCCTAAACTCATCGGAATCAATTGGCCTAAACTCATCGAAATCCTCATGAAGGCGAAAAACTAAAACAGAACGACCTCACACCTTTAATAAAAGCTCCCGCAGCGCGGCCTTTGCCCAAAACCAGCCCGCCCACCACTTCCCGCCTCCGCCCGCCTTCCCTCCCTCCCTCAGGGCGCACCTCCGCAGCTCCTGGATCTTGTGGCGGTACTTCCCGTAGAAGGGGTTCTCCTCCAGCGCCGCCTCTCCCGACCCCTCTCCCGATCCCGATCCCGCTGCCGGCCCCATCGCTCCCCGGGCCGGCGGCCCCAGCGCTCCCCGTGCCGGCGGGAGCAGCAGCCCGAGCGGCCGGAGCGCGGCTCGGCTCCGCAGCGCCGGCCCCAGGCCCCAGGCCTGCAGCAGCGGCCCCGCCATGGCTCCCGCTCCGCCCCTCACTGCGCTCCGCCCTGTCCCGCCCCCGCCAGGAACGGGCCGGAGCCGCAGGCTGCAAAGGAGCGTTTATTGAGGCAAATTCAAGGTCCCGTCACAGGATGAGGTGCGCGGAGCGAACGGGCGCGCAGGACACGGCCCCGCGCCGGGCGGTAACCGCAGGGAAGGGTAACACGGGTCACCCAAAGCCACAAGGACAGCCCGAAAACCAACGCTGGAATCGCGGCACAACAGCGAGTCCCGGCAGGGCACAGCGCTGTTCAGCTACAGCTCGCTCTCACCGCTTCACCGCTTTTGGTTTCGGACAGACATCGCCTTTTCCTCTAGGGCTGCCCCGAGCCTTGAGCCGCCCCTCTGGTACCACAGCTGCGGCAGGCCGAGCTAGGGCAGCGAGCGAAGCCGGGTGTATTTACTACACTCGTGGCTTTTCATCTGCGTCGTGGATAAATAAACACGGCAGAGGAAGCCCTGCCCTGAGGGCTTTGGGAAGCATGCGGGATGGAGAGCGGTGGCGGAGCAGAAACCTCGCAGGGATGGGACCGGTGCTCCCAGCCCGCAGCACAGGATAGAGCAGCGTGCTCGGGGATGCTCAGACTTTGTCTAATTGACAGCACAAGCCCCTCCGCAGCAATGAGCCATCAGCTACACTCTCGACATGCAAGTTGTGAGGCAGCCCTGGACAGCTGTGTCTCTCTGGGCACAGGCAGAGGACACGGGCAGTGGAACAGCTCACATCATCTCTAGCTGCCGGTTTCACTACTGCTGCTGAAGAGCCTTCTGAAAGTAAAGCAGACTGCAACAGAACAAAACACTAAAAGATTCACGTGGCAATACAATAATCCTTTAAATTTTAAGGTAAGTTAAATTTCATACAAATAAACGTCCAAAAATATTTTGCAAACTCTGGCATATGGCTATGATACAGTATGTACAAATAAAATATCAGAATGGTTACATTTTATTGCTTTTTTTTTTATTTGGTTAAGGAATTATACAGTAGTGTATAAAAGGGTATGGGAAGTGGCAAGAAGCAAGTGTTGGCTTCTTGTCCTCTCTAAAGCCAAGTTTGGTTGGTTTTGTTTTGTTTTTAAATACTGTGTTTTCAAACGTCACATCAAAAGCATTTTGGTACTGGGTGACATCTGCATTACCCAAACAGGATAGAAGAGCAACAGTGAAAGAAGCCTAGGAAATGGGTAACAGGGCTCCATTTACATTCCTTTGCTGATTCATACTTCCAAAATACAATTATGGATAAAACATCCAGTCTAGAGTTATATAAAAGTCAACAATTATGAACCGACTTCCACATGAACTGATGTTTCAGCGAGGTGGGCAACTTCAACTCACTAATCATGCAAAAAACTCCTAACAAGATCAGTGATATTTGTGAGCAAAATCATCTAACTTGGGCCTGATCCAGCCTGCAAGAGAGAATCCCCTCTGCAAAAGTTAGTTTTCTATGTTCCAGAAGGTAATAAATACACTCTGTGTTTGGATCCACTACAATAACCAGATCTTTAAGCTCCTCTGTAGTAAGGAAACCTCACTTACAAACTGCCAGTACACAATGACAATGCCATTGCACATGCCTACACTGCTTTGCACATCCTTCTGTTGTCAAGAAGACAAAAAGTAAAGGTACCAAGAAGGGATCATGTCCACATCATCCCAAGAAAGGATCATGTTCACAAGAGTCAGGAAAGAGCTCACAAGTCTACTCTGGGCCTCCCCACCCGCTCACACTCCTGGAGTGTATCAGAGCACTGCTGAGGCATGAGCTGCTCAGGTGCTACTCAGCAGGCTGCATTGTAGGCTTTTACCTCTTAAGCATCTATTAAAGCTATTCAATATGTTCATTTAAAAAAAATAAATAGACAGGCTCATCTCACAAAATATAATCTGGATGCAACACAGCAAAGCCTAAAGAATGCTGAAGTGAAAACTCAAGCACTTGGCAAGTTAATTGCTCCTGTAGGCTCATGATATAAAAACAGTTTCAACTCTTCCCTTTAAAAATACATCCTGCTATAGATGGGCATGACTTACCCCTCCAGCTTTCCTCTGACTGAGGCCAAACTCATTCATGGATGTACTCAGGCAAAATCAGAAATTGAGCTGAAGCTCTTAACCCCCCATTTCAGGCTCAGTCTCTCATTATAAACAGCTTACTACCAACACAGCCCCTGACACAAGCTTCTCCTTAAGTATGCATAATTTACTCTATCTCAAATATTTACAAGCAGAAGCAGCCCATCTTTACAAGACAGAGTTCCTTCTGCTCTACATAAAGTGCAGCTCTCTAATTTAAGGCAAATTTCAGTGAAATATAAAACCATAGTTTTATTTTAGTATGTACACATTTTAAATTATAACCAATAACTCCCTCGAAAAGGAAATGAGAGGAAAATGTTTCCAAATTTGGGAATCTCCTAGATTTTAACAAAGTCCCAATATTATGTCTTATCGACATAAAATTTGTAAATTTCTTTTCATAAATGCAAATGAAAACAGAGGTGGCAATGTGTACAGTAATTTAGCTCCAAAGATCAGTAAAACACTGGGAAAGTGCAGATGTAGGTTTTTTTGTCCTGTAGCTTCCTTTAGCTACAGTAACATCCACCAATATCCCATCTCTAAATATAAACCCTATACACCTAATGCTAATCTCAGTTCCTTTAGTGTGTATTTCTCATCTCCATCTGTGTCAAACTCCTTAAAGCTCTGTGATTCTTGGGCTGTGGAGCCAAGCAGCTTTTGAAGATCTTTATATGAGAGTTTTCCATCAGCATCTTCAGGTGCTTTTTCAAACAATTTCTGAAGATCTGCAAAGAGAACAAGGATTGAGAAGTAGCTCCTTTAAGTACACAGGAATATCCTATAAGCTGCTTTCCCAGTTCTCAGCACTGTCTCTTACAACCCAGTAATTAAATACAGCACCCCTGAGTGTGGAGTTTGCCTCCTGTGTTGTCAGAAGCTGTTGGTAACAGTTTAGGAGAAAAAAAAGCATGAACATTTCTGGATTTAATTACACTAAATCTGAAAAAAGTAATCCCTATTTCTGGCCACCACTAACAGCCCATTTTACAACCACTAACTGCATACAGATGCAGTTATGCCCCACAAAAGCAAGCTCTGAATGACTGTTGCTATACCAACAGTACAGATGATATAAAGGGAAAAGTGTCTATTCACTTCCTGATGCAAAGAGTTGCCCTTTCAGGAGCTGAAGAGTCTGAACAGCAAGATCCAGAAACCATTCATCTGACCAGGCAGTGTTCTCTTGAGGGGGAAAAAAAAAAGGAAAGAAAAAAGCCCCAGAACATACACACTCACAGCTACTTCTTTTGACCCCGGCATGTTAATTCTGCCCTTGAATTCTCTCCCAGTCTCTGAGGCACTTGATGTAACATTTTGGTACTCAAAACTATTACAATTCACTAATAATGCACACTCCTGCTTAAATCAGTTTCTTTTCCTTTACATGCTATTCTTTCCTTTGAGGTTTTTTAATTGCTTTTTTTTTTTAAAGTCCGTAGTTCCCAAGCTTTTAAAACTGACCTCACTTCTCCCAGGATGTTTATACTTTTCCTCTCCTAAACACTGACGTGAAAGGTTCAGAAGCAAAGGTCAGCCTGGAAAGGACATACCTTCAATGCTGAAAATTCCTGGTAAGGACAGATGGCTCAGCTGCCCGTTCCTCTCTGTGTAGTCACCAGCTGACCTTGAAGTCAGCCTTGAAAGGTCTGTGGGCTTTGCTGTAGTACTCTGACTACTTTCAACTGTTACAAAACAATTTCTATTAGTCTTATTAATTCCACAGAACTACAGTTAGCAAAAACAAACAAAAATCCAATAAAACTAATTTTTTTCCATCACAGAAGCTGTATGGAATAAGAACGCTGCAATATTTTAAAATACAGCAGTGTTGTCCCCTTTCACCAATAATTGAAAGAACAGGTTCTGGATAGTTACACAGCTTTAATCTTTCATTCTGTACTAGGAGATGTGTATTTGTGAACTCCCATACAAAGAATGGCTTGGAAGTGTTTTCTGCTTCCCACTCTGAGGGTGCTGAAGAAGCTTCAATAAGCAAATTACATTAAGCAAATTACATTGTTTCAACCTCATCAATATCAATATTCCCCAACAGCAAGGTCTAAACTTCCAGGCTCCTGCTTGGAATGAACAAGCAGCACAATTCTATTCTAATGAAGTGTTTAAAAATCTGATGCTCAGCAGAAGTGCAGAGCTGAAGTCAGCAGAGACAGTGACCTTTCCTCTATGATACATCTACATTTTGAAAAAGCAAAACCAGATGTTATTTGGTATAAAGGTCTCCAGGTTAATCACTGCATGCCTTCAAACACCAGCTACTGACGCATGAAAATCCTGCCATACACATGGAAAGTCACCTTCAAACTTCTGGAGTCATATAAAGCTGTTTTAGAAACATCAGTTTGCTATGACTGCAACTAAAATAACTGTCACCAAAATCTTAAGGAACCATCTACCTTAGTTATTCTACCTAATTATTAGGTATTAGTTATTCTACTTAGTTATTCTACTTAATTATCTACCTTAGTTATTCTTTGAATTACACAGGGAGCCTCCAGGTTTATGGATTACTATCACAAGACATTCTTACCATTCTTTGATGCCTCAATGGGTTTGTCATTTTCTGGCTTGCTTGTGAGAGCACTGATCAGCTGAAGAGTCTCTCTTAGTTTTGATACCTGAGAATCTCTAGTTTCTGTTTCCTGCATATGTACAGAAAAAAAAAATCATCTTAAAAAGCACCCCTTCAGCAGATGTAGATTAGAAAAAGCAGTAACTTAAAATACATAAGCACTTTTGACTGACTTAGAGGTATCCAGGCTGATCAAGTTTAAAATTATAATCAAGATTTAAAAACAAAAAATAAATTTAAAAAAATCTATGGAAAGATGTAATGAATAAATTCACATGGTCTGTAAGAAAACAACAGAATCAGTACCTCAAACTGAAAAACCTTCTAAGGATTTGCACACACCAGTTTCAAAAGAGTCTGACATTTACTTTCTATATTTCTTATAGAAAAGGGCAAGACACTGAAAAACTGTAATATAAACCAGTCAAACATATCTGGAGTAAACACACATTAATTGAACTGCTTAATTGTTTCAAAGGTTTCTCTGCACTACTGACTACCTTTGTGCAGGAGTCATTATATCTCTGCCAAAGTAAACCCCCCACATTTTTTAATCTGCAGCTCCCTTGCTCTTTTCATGAGTAGGTTCCAGATGATAGATTGAGTTCACATCAATACAAACCCAGAACAGGCTGTTCACTCAGCCACCTTCTTTCCAGCAGATGCAAACCAAACTCAGCAGCACTGACTCCCATCCCCAGCCCACAGTTTGGCCATTCAGTTAAGCTCCCTCCCAGCCATCGATAGGCCATTACTGAGAGGGGCTTTCAGCAAGTCCTTGACTCCACTAAAGCCTGTTTGCAGACCTTTGCTCAATTAAGGTCCATTTAAAACATGATTAGAAAGACAATTACGTGCTCTACTAATCCAGTGTAATTTGTATTTCCTTACTTTACCTTCAGTTCTTTATTTGACTGAGTTTCACTATCTAGTTGATCTTCATTTTCCACTTTTAGAGAGGTAGTTGCATCATTCCCCTACAGAAAAAGCAGAGCAGAGTTTATTCGTGTGCTTTTTTTTTCTTCAACAGTTTTTCCCTTCAAATTTGGCAGACATGAAGCAGAGCAAAACCAGGGCAGATACACGCTAGAATAAACATGAAGTCATAAAAATGGGTTATATAGTTTACTACAGCAATGTCAGCATGTTCCTTTATTGCTAAACATATAGAACATGTTCCCACAGACTGGCCCCAGTATGGCAAACAGAAACCACTGGAAGAATTCATGAACTTATTTAGGGTATTTTTTTAATTATTGGGGGTTTTTTTTAGAATTTAAGCACTGCTGAACAATGCAGAGTGCCCCTCAGCTCCTCAGTGGGTCTTAAAAGACCTGTGCCAGAGTGATTCCTAAAACATAGCTCAGTCTGTGAATCCTGCCCCATAAAGCAACCACCCATCTCTTAAATGTCACAGTGTGGTCATTCTTCTGTAGATTCTGCAGGAAAGAAACGAGATAATGCTTCAGAGATACCCTTAATGCTGCTTATCTGTTCACAAACACAGAACAAATTCCCAATTTTTATAATGAACTCCTAAGTAGCTCAAGTTTCACTCTGACATTTTCTTTAGTTAGGTCTGAAAAGCTGTTTTCTTTAGTAAAAGGAAAGCAGTAGCCTGAGTAGCCACCCTGAGCCATCAAACACTCACCACGATGGTAGATGAGTTTTCTCTCTTGTCCAGATTCTTCACAACAAGGAGAGAGTTTTCCAACAGCAAAACTTTCCTGCTGAGGTTGCCAATGGCTGAATCCACATTTAGAAGCTTGATGTCATTCAACTTCTGGTACACCACTACAGTATTATTTAGCTGTTCCAAAGCTGCATGCAGTGCCTGGCTCTCCTGAAATACAAACAGAGCACGTGTCAGTTTACCCAGCCTCTGCAGCACTCCTGCTTAAACAACATGACTGACCCAGTTTCACTGCGCACACTTCAGAGCAGCTCTCCACTGACACTGCTGAAAACATCCAACTGGAAGCTTCCAGAAAGTTACTCCAACTTTCAAAGTTTGAGATTGAGATTCTTCCTCACGGCTAACCTCTTTGTTGCTAATGGAATCACTTCAGCTGTGCCAGTGAACACAGAAAGTCTATTCATCTCATTTTTCAGGTCAAGCTTTGTAAGCACAACGATTTTTCCCAAGAAAACATGTACTGGGCAAATTTATACACAAGATTCACTTCTGAGGAAGGTATTGACTGTATTAAATGCAAGTACGTGCAGTCATTCTGTTCCAACCCATTCAGCTAAACACCCACATATTAACTCTTTTTTTGTTGATGAATTACTGCTTTCCACACCTCATTACAGAGGGTGACTCAATACATGCCACTCCCAAGTTTGCTCAGATTAGTGAATACCTGCCATAAAATCCACTCCATTAAAAACCTTTAACTGGTTTTCATTTACTTTAGCAGAGTACACCTATAATTTGTCAGATATTGGTTTAACTCTTTTTACTCCTCACCCACTCAGAACACACCAAAAATTACTTTCAGACCAGGGCACTTTCCTGTTTGCACAGGAAAAAAACTACAGCAAAATTATCTTATGCTTTGCTTTGAAGGATGCTATCTGTATTGTCTTGATAAAAAACATACTTTTCTGCACACTACAGGACTGCAAAACACACAGGTAAGTTACATATCCGTGACACTTGCACGAAAATTCCTTATGCAAGGGAGAAAAATACCTTTTTGCAGTACTCTGTCTGATTTCCTTCAGTCCTTGGCACCACAGTGGAGGGAAGTGAAGGCAGCTGTTTTAGTTCCTTCTAAGGAAGGAAGTAGAAAACTGTGTTACCAAATCCCTGTAAATAAGTCTCTAATAACTGGCAGACTGTAGCTAAGGATGTTTTGCTACAATTATAGTCACTCACGCCTGTTGTGCATGCAGTATTTTAACGAGGCTAACAGTTTTCTCTTTCAAACATATAAGGTCCAAATTTATTGTTATTAAAGCCTCCTAATTAACTCTGCTCCATTTGATGAAGTGTTACGATACACATTTCATTGCTACCATACACACTGCCATATCTGCAACGTTTTCCTAGCACCCACTGCCTGAATGAAGCTTTATTAAGTGTCTAATTTAGATTTTATCTGCGAGAATTCTTCTATTGCAGTTTAGTTGAAAAACTGTAATTATTGGCTCAGTTTGGTAACCCCAAGTGAGAAGTCAGTATAAATACAGTGAGGAGTTTCTGGTGAAGACAGTAATTTCATCTTTTATGAATCCTTAATTCAACCAAACTCTCTCTCCACTTTCTGACCATCCCCAAACCTAGAGCAGGGCAGTTACCATAAGCAGTGCCCTGCATCACACAGAAGTATCTCCCAAGCCCCCATATCTGTGGAATAGGAAGCAAAAATATGCAGGATAACAAGTGTGGTAGGGGACAACAATTCTGGCTCCGGAGAAACATGTACTCGGTACCATATAGGACATGTCACACAGGGATTTGAAGATTAACTAATTAATGTACCAACCTAATGAAACCTCAGAAGTATTTCAAAAGTAGAAGGCAGAACTCTACACATTTCTTTAACTTGCTTCATACTAGGCAGTGTTAAAGCAGTGAATTTTTCTTACCACATCATTCTGGAGTATTTCTATGGATTTCTTGTATTCTTCAATAGCTGTCTGTATATTTTCAACATCATGAGCCACACTGGTAAGGGTGCTACCTATGTTTGCTACAGTCTGCAATAAAAAAGATGACAAATCTCAGCCTTCCTCAAACTGCACTGGCCCAAAGTTCCAATCTGCTAAACACAAATGTTTGGTTAGTGAAACTGCAGCAGACTGCCACAAAAATATGCACGTGAGTTTGAAGAATTGGAAACTTTCTTTGCATTCAAAACTGCAAATTATACCCAAAGCAACCTCTGCCCTGGAGGACTTCAGGACACCTTTAGCACCCTTCATCAGTATGAACAAAAGCCACTGTCCGAGAGGAACTCCCCCAGTAATCCTTCAGGACTCTAATACCAGCAGACAACTCCTCATTTCCAGGAACAGTACCTATAGGAAAAAAGGCTCAAGAACACCTGAGGCTCAAATTCCACCACAAGAAATGCAGCCTTGTCATAGGATCACTTAAGTTGGAAAGGACCTCTAAGATTGAGTCCAACCATTAATCCAACACTGCCAAGTCCACCACTAAACCACGTCCTCAAGCTCCTATCCATGTCCTTTAAACACCTCCAGCACCTCCCTGTGCAGCCTGCTCCAATGTTTGACAACATATTCAGTTAACAAATTTTCCCTGTTATCCAATCTAAACCTCCCCTGGCACAGCTCAAGGCCATTTCCTCTTGTCCTATCACTTGTACTTGGGAGAAGAGCCTGATCCCCACCTTGCCACAACCTCCTTGCCACAACCTCCTTTCAGGGAGTTGTAGAGACAAGGTCTCCCCTGAGCTTCCTTTTCTCCAGGCTAAACAACCCCAGCCCCCTCAGCTGCTCCTCACCAGACTCGTGCTCCAGACCCCTTCCCAGCTCTGCTGCCCTTCTCTAGACTTGCTCCAGTACCTCAATGTCTTTCTTGCGGTGAGGGGTCCAGAACTGGACACAGGATTTGAGGTGTGGCCTCACCAGTGCAGAGTACAGGGGGACAATCACTGCCCTGGTCCTGCTGGCCACACTATTGCTGATAGAGCATGCCTTCAGGCTGTCTTCTGACAGGACACAGTGAAAATCCAGCCTGCTTGTAGCAGCAAGTAAGGAGCTTAGGAAACAGCTTTGTACTCCTCCCAGAAAAAGAAATCCTGGCAGCCCCATCAGCCAAACCACACTAATTGCTTGGCATATCACTAGCTTGTTGATTATACATTAATTTTGTAGGGATAGGAAATGAGATGTGGAAACCCATAATGACACAAAGACTGGAATAACATTAGGTGTTAGCCCAGTATAAATGTTTACTGCTAAATAAACAGAAATGCCATGAAAGAGCCAGGCAAGTTTCAACAAGCCATTCTTTTTACCAAAATAAACAGGACAGTTCATTGGTAAAGAATACTTAGTAAGGCACACAGTAGGACACTGTATTAACAGAAAGCAATACATTTCCTTTTCCAACTAGAAAAGCTAAACAAACCATCAATTTGCATGTAGAGTTATAAAACTGCAGACATTTTTTCCAAGTGTCTTACATGATACTAAGATTAGCAGCTTGAAGGAAAGTAACCAGAAAGATCAGCTTCAAGGTACAGATGTGACAGCATAATACAGACAAATGCATCTCCAAAAGGGATAAACAAAGCCTTCAAAATTTTTACCTGTCATCCATTATCATAGGACCATACAATATCAAGTATATGAAGTCAAGTTTTAATGACAAGAGAAGCAAATATTCCTTGCAATTCAGGTAGCTGCTGTAGTCACTGCTGTCCCAAAGAGCCCAGCTGCAACTTAGTACACAGAACACACTTAGTGATAGCCACATTTAGAGTACTTGCCTTCTGAAGTTTCTCTACTGTCAGAGGAAGAGAAATCAGGTCAGCAGCAGACTTTATGTTGTTTTTGAGATGATTTACTGTTGAGCTCAATAGTGATATCTAAAGACAAAAAGGAATACTTAGAATTAGGCAACAATATCCTGATTCTGACCTTCCCCAATCCTAATGGCTTAATGTGTAACATTAAAACATAAAGCAATACAAGATTATACATGTACACACACAAAACACCCCTATCTCCAGGACAGAAGTCCTGCCTAGACTACATTAAAAATAATCTGCCTCTTGCAAAAGAACAAGTTGATTTTTTTTTAACTGAATGAAAGCCATAGAAGACCTTTCTTTTCAATAAGGTACCCTCTACCAATTTGACATTCATCCTACTAGAGAGAGAGGCTGTTGCCCAAGAAAGACTTAAAAAATTGTGCAAGAAGCCCTTACACGGAGGAAGTCATCACCCACTTTTGTATTTAGCAATGAAACCTGCCTGGCAAAACCCATCAAAGCCATGCAACTTCTCCAGCTGAGTGACAGGCAAAGAAGCTGCACCTATCACCCAAAGCTCTGCTACAGAAGTGGAACAGTGACAAGTGGATAAAATCTACTTTCTTCTGGTTAAAAAACAAAGTTATTTCACAAGTTGAGGCAACAGGCAAGATCCTACTTTTACATTAGGTCAATGTTGACCAGCTGGTATACAGACTCTCTAGTTCCACAGCTGTGAATACTGGCTCAGATTATTCCCAGCAGCACATCCCAACAATTCACGGATAAAAAAACAGTAAGAAAATTTTGATCCCCAGAAGATCTGGCTCAGACTGTAACCAGACCCTGAAGTAACTTGAGGGCCTGCAAGAATCACGTGCAAGTATCTTTCACACCCAGGTGCAGGTAAGAGCATTTTAAAAGTTCCATGAAGCACCTGAATAACTGTGGCTAAAACAGACAGACAGGTGCCAAAGAAAGCAAGTCACATTTTCAGATGTGCCCCAGTAAGCACTTAACCACCACATGGGACTGAAGAAAGGTCAGTGTGAGCAGGCACCTCAGTACTCTTACAAATGAAACCAGAGCAGGAGAGTTCCCCACACACACCTCTCAAAACCATTCACTGTGAGCAGCTCTGAACTTTTACTCTCCAGTGCAGAAGTTTCAGTAAGAGCCTTGCTGGATGCTTCATTTCAAGTGTGAGTTAGAAGAGCAGCTGAGCAAAGAGCTCTCTGAGAAGCGGCTTAGTTCTAGCCCCACCAACAGTAACTGTAAACAGATTTACACCAGCTCAGGGGCTGGGTGTGTGTTAGGAGGTTTGATATTCACATGACACCAGGGCTTCGTTTGTAGCAACAGGAGCTTGCACTGAGTCAGGTAACTCATTTCCACACTTATGAAATGTTCTTAGAAATTTGAAATGTCAAATCTCTCATGACAATCATCACAACTATTTGGCAGGAAAATTAAGAACTGCACAGTTCTCAGGTTCTTTTAAATTCTGCCTGAACTCTTCCCACCCATTACGCAATTTCTCCTCTTTGTGATCAGTCTCCAGTCTCCAGCTGGATGCTCAAGCTGTTTTTTGCTTGTTTATAATGAGGTTTATACTCTTCAAAAATAAAAGTTAAGTAAGCAAAAGGTCATAGAAGTCCTTAGATAAAATTAATTTGTGTTAAAATTTTTTTAAATTGAATATTTTATTATTTTTCAAAAGCAAGGACTGATCCCCTCTCACCTGTTTATTGATCTCTGTGATATTTATCCAAATTTTACTCAGCCCCAGTTCTCCAGTCTCAATTTGTTCTAGCTGCTTTTGGTTCTGCACCAAATCTTCATTCAGTTTAGGAATTTCTTGGAATGATGTCTTTTGATTAGATTCCACTAAAAGAATGAAAACATAATTAAGTATGTTTAAAAACGAAACCAAAACAGAAGTCCAGGTAAACAACACTGAAAGGCAGAAAACAAATTACAAACAGCAGCATCTACAGCAGTGAAAGAAGGCAGTAAGTTTCTACATAGAAGTTTACTGCCAGTTCAGGGTTCAGTGTTTGTTCAGAATGACAGCCCTTTTTTGTTTTAAGAGTACCAATATCTGCAGAGAGAACCCAGAGAGACTGTACTCAATTTAACACTTTGCATGGACCTGTCATTCTGGCAAGCCTCAGTAGGTCTTTATTTAGTGCAGTTATTTTGCATTACCTTTGCAGGGGAACATGAAATAGTAATGGGCCTGTGAATAAGAATTGCCAACAGTCCCAGGGCAAAGGGGGCAGGTGAAATGAACCTCAGTGCCCTCTTCAAGCCTGCAAAGGGACTGCTGACAATGAAGTGAATTCCAAGGAGATTAACATGTTTAGTTTGTCCATGTGACAGAAAGACAACTGAAAAAAATAATGTATAAGCTTGTACACCAATGCCTGTTGGTAAACAAACCAGTAAACAAGGTCCTTGGAAATAATGTCAGTTATTACTGCAATTAATGCTACAGGAAGGGGGAAACATGCAGCTCACAGCCAATTCCAGTGAGCCTCAGAAATGCAGCTCTTCCAGATCTGCAGTGACTAAGCTGTTTAGCTGTGCTGTGAGGCAATCCTAAATCCCTGGGACTGAGAAACAAATAAGCAAAGGGTTTTAGACAGAGATGACAGTTCTCTAAAATCTGCACCTCCACCCTGGAAGGCAGCACTGGAAAGCTCCACAACAAACCACCACAATTCAGACCAGGCTGCCAAGAGCAGTGGGACCTGTGTGATTGGTAGCTGGCAGCTCCCAGAACAAATGTCCATGTGTGACCCATCCAGTCAAAAGGAGAAGCCTGTGGAGTGGGCACACAACTGGAAAGCTGTGCATCTTCAAAACCACCTCACTTCTCTTGAAACAAGTTCTAAAAGTACTTTCTAGGTGCAAAGTAATCTGCACTGGATCACCCAAGGTCCAAACAACACTTCTGGTTAAGTAAGACCTTGAAAGGTGTATTTGAGCCAAAACAGACTGAGAGCTAATTGTGCATTTGACATAAGCAGTTCACACTGAATCTGATGTTTCTGAGGCTCTTGTACAGAAATTATTTTCTGTTTTGCCACTCTCACTGTGTACAGCGAGACCCCACTTGAAGAGCTTTTTGCAGTGCTAGGAAGGTTAAACAGCACATGTGTTCCTAGCATCATTACTAACAACTGAAGGAAACACTACATGACTTGCTCCTATTCCAAACATCCCAGATGCAAAGAGGTCTTGTTTTTAAAAAGCACTCCTACCACACTCACTTTGGGCAAAGGATGGCAGAACACAACAAATACTGCCACAAGCGTTTGCCCTTATGGGGAAAAAAGTCTGGATGAAGATTCAGAGAAAGGTTCCTTTTCCAAACTTGCTGCAGGACAGATGGGTCATGTGCCTTTCTCTGTTCACCCACACATCTCACCAAGGCACAGTGCTACCTTTTGGCACCAGGTTGTTCTTGTTGCCTGCTTTTTTGTCGTTGAATTTAAATGCTGTGCCTTGTTATGAGGTTCCCATCCAACTTCTAGGCAAGGAAATCTGACACATTTATCACCAGACAAAGTATTAAATGCACAGCTTTTCTATCAGAGCTATTAAGAGGAAAACAAGCCCATGTGTAATTGCCAGACAGGGAGAACACGCTCAGGGAGAACAGCTGCTTTAACAAAGAGGTCTGTGTTGAACAGGAATGATGAAACTTAACTACACCAAAGCCAACAAATGTTGTCCTTGTGTAAAATTTTTACCACCAGTACACCCTTAAAGCAGAGCAGTCCGAAGAGCAGCAGTCCCAGAACACAGAAACAGCTACTTGCAGAGCTGCTGGGAACACTCACAGCCATGAAGCAGCACCTGGAACTGAAGGTATCCTCCAAAACTGGTGGATAGTAGCTACAACTAACTTTCAGAGTTCAGTATCAGTTAGTAAAAAAGCACATCTAGCAGCAATTCTCTCCCTCACACCCAGCCTGCCTCTTCCACCTTGGTAGACAACTCCCCACCTCACACGCCTGAGCAGGAAGACCTAAACACCAACAGCAAAGAATTTCTACACACACTTCCTCCATCCTGAAGCAACACTGAAATTGCAGTAACACCATAGCAAGTATCAGGTTTTTTTAAAAGAGTTCAAGACAAGAACAGAGTTTTCCTTATTTATTTTTTTAAAACCCCCTAGACTGCTTTGACAGGGCTGATCAGAACTTTTTTAATAGGGTCTTTCTTTGGAAGACAGCACCCTAAAGACCAAAGTCAGGAGCTTTTAAGATGTATATACACACAACTACAGGCCCACCCAGTCCAGTGTCCCTGGCCTTCAGAAGATACAAAGCAGGCAAGAATACGGAACATTCACCTGAGATTTGCCAAGCCTCCAGGTGTTCTTGGCTCAGAGCACTCCTCAGTTCAAAGGTAATTTGCCCACCTAGTACTTCCAAACTTTGACTGAGAAGTTAAGCAACCAAAGCTCTTCATACTGCCCAAAGAAAATGTGAAAGAGTAGACACATTGGTACTTACTAGTTCGAAACTTCTCCTTTATTGCATCCAAATCCTCCTTGAGAGCCACCTGCATCCAGACTAAGCCAACGCACGCGACCACGCAAGCAGCAAGAATGACAAACGCACACAATGGGTAACAGAACTTGCAGCACCGCAGGTAGTCTCCCCTGCAGAAAACAAAGTAACAGACTGTGAACGTACAGCAGTGCCTAGGAAAGTTTTAATTTAAATGCTGTTCTGGCAAAGTAAGGGACAGTGTTGTAACAGCACACCTTTCGGCTAAGAGCTAACAAAGAGCATTTCCAGGAATAAGTAAGGCTACAGATGAGGACAGGGCTGTTACTCTCTATTCAGTTTGTCCTCAGGAGGCACATCTAGCATATTTAAAAGCAGCTGTCAGATTTCCCTTAGTAAAATATCCTGTTCTGCTCACATAAACTTATGTCAGACACATCTGCTTGATAGCTTGGAAAACACGCTTCAAGGCAGGGTATTACCATAACGTTACAACAAGTACTTCCAGAGTGTTCTAATTTGTGCAAGCCCAAGCTTCCCTGCGACATGCCTACTTTCAGGTATGCACAGAGGCCCATTATTAATGCTGTTACTTAACTGAAAAGCTTATTTACTGGCAAAAGCACGCCACGGCCCTGAGCGAAGCAGCACTGCGCCAGCTCTGCCAGCTCGCAGGACTGTGCCAGGCTGAGCACACACACACGGGTAAACTGCTCAGCATCTCCAGCAGCTGCCCCCGAGCCCAGTGCTTAGAGAGTGAGGACTTGTGCTGCCGTGAGCGCGAAACAGAAAAAAAACCACAAGAGGAAAAAAGCCAGAGCATGGTCCAGTGGGTGACGTCCCTGTACAAAGCAGACGGTTGGAACTAGATGATCTTTAAGGTTCCTTCCAACCCAAGCCATTCTGTGACTCTCT
>VZRZ01008463.1:612297-659138 GCA_013398175.1 Climacteris rufus | reverse complement strand
GGGCTGTTGCTCGCGGAGATAACGGTGGCAGGGAAGCGGCGTTGCCCGGCAGGTGCCTGCGCTCTACCTGTCGCAAAGCCGTGCCAAAGCCGTGCCAGAGCCGTGCCAAAGCGGCCGCGGTGCCCGGCCCTCGGCTGACACACGGCATCGCCAGCCCGGCGCCGTGCGGGATTCCCCGCTCGCTGTCCCGGCCGGCGCTGGGGTGCGGCTCACAGTGCCGGCAGCGGGCCGTAGAGGGGGAAGGAGGGGGGGAGCTGTCAGCCGGGATGCGGGATGGGAATGGGTGGAGATGAGGGTGAAACCTCGTGAGAGAGGAATATGTGATGAAGACCTCGAGAGGAGGAATCCCAGGGTGCGGTGTCCTCCTCTCTCCTCAGCCTGCGGTCCCGGCGCGGAGCGAGCCGGTGCCGGCGGCGGGGACTCGGGGCGGGCAGCAGCTCCGGCCGGTGCGGCGGCGAGCGGAGCGTTCCCGTGGGATGCTCCCCTTCCCTTCCTTTCCCTTCCCTCCCCAACAAGCGCTGCCGTGATTTGGCAGCCGCTCGGACTTTGGACCTGCCTCTCCACCCCGCATTGGCTGCCGCGGCCGGTGTCACCGGGGCGCTGGGGGACACCGGAGGCAGCCGGCGACGGCTCTCACCGAGGCGATGAAGCTCCTGTGGCTGGGCGTGGATGTCTCCAGGGTGCTGCACCTGGCCGCCGTGTTCTGCCTGACCTGCGTGCTGCTGAAAGCCATCCAGCTGTTCCACCGGCGCCGGGAGCTGCTGCGGGCGCTGGCCGACTTCCCCGGGTACCCGACCCACTGGCTCTTCGGCCACGTCCACGAGGTGGGGCAGAGCCGGGTCTGCGCCGCCGGGGCGAGGGGGAGCGCGGGGAGCAGTTTTCCCGAGGGGCGCGTGGGGATGATGCTGGTGGGAGTTGTCCCCGCGGTCCGGGAGAATTGCTTCTCCCGGTCCGCGGGGTAGGTGAGCGATGGGCATCCTTTTTCTCAGCCAAACCAAAGAGCTTTCCCTGCCTGTGATGCTTAGGGAGAGCACGGCTCACGCATGGCTCTCGCAGGCTGCTGCAGACTGAACGGTGGAAAAGGGTGGTGGCTGGCTCGCAAGTAAAGAAAGCGGTAATACAGTGTGGCGTGGGCAAGGTCATCCCGGGCTGTGAGCCGGCGTTGGTGCGGGAGGCAGCAGAGCCGCGCTGCTCTGTCCCGGGCCAGGCTCCGCCATCACCTCTCTGCTCCTCTGAGAGCCAGGGCAGGGCCGCTGCCGCTCTCCCGGCGGCGCGGAGCTGCTGAGATGCTGAGCAGACGCTCGCTGCTCCCGGCATCCAGAGGCACCTCCTCTCCCTTCCCACCTTGCATCGGCCTCACGGCCAGGTGAGCCAGACAGAGCGCTGATCATTGTGGACCACGTTGAAGCCACAAAACACATCACGGGCACTGCATCCAGTGTGGGGGCCGCGGATCCTCCTCAGGTTGCATTAAGGTCATGAGTAACTAAACCCACGTACAGAGGCGAGCCTTGTTCTGGTCACTGGTGGCAGGATGACTGTTCCCCGAGGTATGCACTGGCCCACACAGATCACCATGGCTGCCTTGGCAAACAGATTTTTGCAACTCATCAACAGCTTCTTGAGGAGTAACTGAGCTTGCCTGATGCAAAAGGCTATTCCAGACGTGCTAAAGGCTGCTTAAAATCACCCCGGGCTCTGCTGATGTCCTGCGTGGCCAAATCTGTGGCACTTTAAATAACTGGCACCCTGAAAATATTTGGGAAATCAGGAGGAGACCTCCTAGGGCTTGTCTCTGTGCCGTGGCAGCCCCAGTTTTGCTGTGCTGGATGGGACAAGCAGTCTTTTGGCAATGTAAGCATGAAGATGGGCCAGGTCAGGGCTTTGTTACACTGCCAGTTAGACTTTAAAAGTGCAATTAAATAAAGTATGTTCTCCTGTTTGTTAGTTGTGGCTATTTATCCTGGAAGGGGATTTAACCATTTGTGCCGATCACTAGCGCCACCGTGGTTAGGTTATTCCTGGCTCGACTTTTACCTCAGTATTTTTTTTTAATTCCTTTTTTTGCAAATTTAATCATTTGCTGATTAAATGCCGCTGAATTCCCCAAAAGCCAACAGTCCATGGAGCCAGCAAAGAAACTGGAAATGTTCTGGGCACACACTGAATACAAAGTTTGCACACACCTCGGAGAAGGACCTGTGAGCTCTGTTCAGAGAGGGCACTGACACTTCCTGTTTTGCTGATTTAACTGATTATTTGCCAATTTTGATTCAGGCCAGTTTAGAATCTCAAATATATTTGTCACGCTCTGAGTGGATCTCCTGGGAATACATCACTTTGTTTTAAGGCATTTTCTGGATGTTAGTCTCTGTTTAGCCAAATCACTCAGTAGAAATGACATTCAAATAGCAGGAGAGGCTGTGTAGTTCAGTCTCACTGCTGCAGCACGACTTGTTTAACACCCAGAGGGGCAGCCCTGGGTGACCAAACTGACTTCCCATGGCCGGGGTGGGTGGGCAGCAGAGGAGAGCAGGGTCACTGCCACCCTGGCACGGGAGGGTGTCACTCCCTCGGCACCCTTTGCCCACCTCGCCCCGTGTGGGGAGGAGCCAGCCTGGTTCTGGCTGCACAGCACAGCCTCATGCTCACATTTCTGCTCCTGTGTTTTCTCCTTCATTTGCTATCAGTGTGTACTCATCAAAAGTGCCCTTAAGCCTCTTCCCAGATGCTTTTAGTGTTGGATCCATTTCAAAATTGCATTTCAGCATGAGATCAGGCAATTACCTTTCTTTCATAGACTCAAGTGGGGGTTATACTTTTCTTTCCAAGCCCCCAAGGGAGGAAGAAGTAGAAGTAATGGTCTTTCATGCAAAGCCTGATAGCTGGAGCCCTGATGAGGGAGTGGGAGCTTTCCATTCCTTGTCAGCTCACAGGACTTTACACCTGCTCTGGGAATGCTTCATGCAGCAGGTTACTCACCTTGAGGGTAATCTCTCCTCTGCAACAAACCCATTCGACCCTCTGCCAGCACAGGGATGGTTCCTGACAGCACAAGCTGAGGCTGGTGCTCCGAAACAAGGTGGGATGCAAAGCATCTAGCATTAAGACTTCTGCCAGGGAGACTTGCTCAGCATCTCCCAGTTGCTTCCATCTCTGCTTTTTGTGATTCATGACAGGAGAAGCACAGGCAGCCATATCAAAGGGGCTTTCACAGGTTAAAGTGTCACTTGGCTGAAGGCACCCTGCCAAGCCCTGCTTCCTGCTTCTGCTGGCATTGCTGTAGGGGGGTGCTCAGGAGGGCTGCCTCCTTTTGCCCCAAAACTTGATGCCTGCAACCAGGGAAATTGATGGTTCTCTTTATTAATAAAGTTCAAAATCTTGAGCTTGAGTAAGAGAAGTTGAAGGTGAACTTTCTGTCATAAATGGTAACTGGGTGTAGTTCATCATTCTCCTGAATGCAGGAGACACATGGAATGTGCTGCAGGGACCCCCAGCTCATGAGAAAGAGGGGCTCGGTCTTGGAACTGACCCTGGACATGTCCCCACACAGCCTGTGCAGTCCCCTGGCAGACACCCTGTGATTCCTGAGTATCCTCTCTGAGACAAGCCACATGCAGCTGATTGTTTGATGTGGGTGATTATTTCAGTAGGAGCCATGTCCTGGGTTGAGAAACACCAGCCAGGCTGGAAGCTGAGATAACTCAGCACTAAAGCAACTGAGCAAATATTTACTTGATACACTCAATAGGGTGACTTTGAGGCTGATTTCTGCACCAGTACACTGAATTAATTAATCTTCAGGCTTCAAGTCAAAGCAGCACCAGCTATGTCAAACCTAGCTTACCAAAATCCTTCCCCCTCCATATTGGCCCAGAGTGGTTTCTGTTCAAAGCAAAAAGAATTCTTACATGGTTTTGTCTCTGTGATTTTTTCCTGTTACTGTGGATCTTTCCACTGATCTTTCCTCTTGTTCTTTATCTATTGCCTGAATACAGCAATACAGGCTATAAAAGCAATAAAACTTTGGAATGACCCTGCCAGTGCTGCTGAACTCTGGTGCTCAGCTACTCCTCAGATTGCAGCTTCCAAGGGCTGGAGATGAAAGTTTCTGGGAGCACCAGCTCTTCGTTGCCTATAAAATTCAACTCCCAGAAATCAACAAATTGTTAATGTAATGTTATTAACCGCCAAGTCCTTCTCTGTACACTCCATTGGTGACTTTGACAGGAAGTCAAAATTCATTCTGTTGAATTTTGCCTGGACACAGGCCCTCTCCACCTAAATGTGCGGAGGCATCTGTGGTTTCCCAGTCAAGAGGCACTGCTGCACTGGGGCAGACACAGCAACGATGCTGTTGGCTGCTGTAAAAGTGCTGCTGTATTTTCTCACAGCTGCAGGGTGCTAGTTGCTCAACCATGTGCAAGTGAGGATGTATTGGCATGCCACAAAATGCAGGTGCTGTCTGGGGCAAATCTGAGTCTCCTTTGGGGTGGCCATGGAAAAAGAGCAGATAATGTATATGGGCTGATATTACCGCTTATTACGGCTTATCAGCCGCGGATGTAAGGAGGCGCAGAACAGAGGGAGTCAAAGTTTCGTGTTCAGAGCAAAGGGCGGAAGGGGGGGAACCCACCTTCGTTTAATTCTTATATACACTTTTAGAAATCACAGTTCATTGGAGAAAATTAACACTTCCGTCTTTAACTACAGTGGTTAAAAGAAATGTCCATCAAAGGATCTGTGTCCATGGGAAAGGAATGTAAAACAAGATAATTTTACAACAACATAGCTATGTTTACAGAATCTCGTCCTTGAAAGCTGTCTAGCACAGAGCTGGCTATTTTTAACAGTAAAAATGGGCAACAGGCTGATAGGCACCACCACTGTGCCTAAGGGTGTTCTCTATCTTAAGGTCAAGTGATAAGGAAGAATTATTTTATATGAGCTTTAATAGTAGCAAACATCTCTACTTCCCATGCTCTGCAAACCCAGGGGAACAACACCCTGATTGTCCTTATCTGGTTGTGTAATCAGAAAGACCTTGATCTTTTAAGATAATGCCTTGGGAGATTTTTTTTCTCTCCAACTTTATGTATTCTTTCTCTTTTTACTTCTCCACAACTAGTTTCTGAAGGAGGAAGAGGTGCTGGACAAGGCAGAGACCTGGGCACAGCAGTACCCACATGCTCAGCCTATGTGGTTTGGGAGTTTCTCAGCATTCCTGGTTGTCTCCGATCCTGACTATGCCAAGGTTCTGTTGGCCAGAGGAGGTGAGAGATGATGCTTCAGCTGTGGAGCAGCAACCACAGACTGCAGATTTCCCATGCCAGCCTCAAAATTTACAGCAGGGCAGGGTTTCACAGACAGGTTTCCTTGCAGAAATCGTCTAAAGGCATGGAGAGATGCCCCTCCTTCCTGCTGTGCCCTGGGTACTGGAGGCACAGGGCTGCAGGGCTGACTGTGAACTCCAAATCCATTGCTGGAAAATAAGACTTCCTCAAGTGCTCCTTGAAAAAATATCTACTCTGTGCCTGCTCCCAACAAGGAAAAGACACCTGGGAGCTTTTTCCTCAGCTCAGAACTCTGGCCCCTACTGCAGAGAAGTACCTTTAGTGCATTGAGAAGAAAAGGTGCTGAACAGTGCTGTCTGAGAGGGTTGATAATTTATCACACTGCACAGATTTTGGGCTACCAATATTCTTGTTTTTCCAATGTAGGCATCTGTTTTTATATGTGTTTATTGCAGCTGGCATAGACAGGGTTGTTTGTTGTGAAACACTGGGAGTTCTTCAGGGATGCCACCGATTTTGCTTCATAGCCAACCAAAAGTGAGAGCCCAGAGGGAGCTTTCAGGTACAAACCAGTGGGTTCATGCTATTGAAACATTTACCATTTCATTTTCTCTTTCTTTTTGTTTTTTTTTTACAGATCCCAAGGATAACGTCAGCTATAAATACCTTGTCCCGTGGATTGGTATGTATTCCCAGGGCTTTGCCTACCAGGAATGACTCTGAAGTTAGTCAAAAACACACTATAAATAAATGGTACTGTACTTGTTCCTTGATGGAGTTATAGCTAAAAGCTACCTGAAATTATTACACTTATTGAAAAAGATGCTAAATAGTTCTATTTGTTTATTTTCAAGAAAGGAAAATTCAGACATAGACATACGTACAAATACTTACATGTCTTTAGGTAGCAAAGGGTGGTGATGGGAGAAGCTTAGATTCAGTGGAGGACTGGTGACAAATACATCTGTTCTGAACTTCTTTGCTTCAGAGGGTTGGTGCTTCTTTCCAGGGGCAGCATTGTGCCATTTTGATGAGCAGGGCTTTGCTCAGCTCTGGGAAGCCTGGAGCTGGTGGCAACATTTGGAAACACCGTCTTACAGCAGCTCAGCCAGCAGATTGAATCCTGCTCCTTGCTGAGACTGCATCTGCAGGCAGGTGAAAGCAGCCTGCTTGTGCCCAGTAAAACATTCCTTGCCTTGTGTTTTTCCCCAGGGAACGGGCTGCTGATCTTACATGGGCCCAAATGGCACCAACACCGAAAACTCCTCACTCCAGGGTTTCATTACGACGTCTTGAAACCTTACGTGGGCCTGATGGCAGAGTCTGCTAACGTGATGCTGGTAGGACTCGGGGCTGATGCTCCTCTCCCTGCCCTGTTTTCTTTTCCCTGTCCTGGTTAGCAGGTAAAATGCTGGAGCAGGGTTTTCTTTACCTGGTAATTGCAAGGACACGCTGTCAATCTTTCTGAGTCACCCCAGGTCCCTGCCCTTGAACTGGAAGGGATGAGCAATTTGAGCCTCCCTGCAGTGTCTCTGGGACTGCCTTGGGATCTGTGGCTGAGATTTCAGGATTAATGTTAGTGCCATCCCCAAACTGTGCATGATCTCAGTTCCAGCTGCAACTTCTTGCAATGTGTTTTTGTAAATGAAGAGTTGAAGTAAATAAAGGTTCATAGTAAAATGCCCTAGAGGTAAAGGTTAGAGCAGATCTATACTGTGACCTAAGGTTCAAGGGTATAATTTGCTGTCGACATGCCCATGACCAGATTACAATCCCTGCCATGCCTCATAAACAATGAAAATGCACTGTCCTTCCACCCACTGGTGCTGGGCGAGGTGGAAACCAGTAAGGATTAGATGGGAAGGGCACCAGCCTTTGTGCACATGAACTGGCAGGAGCCTGGGTGCTGCCTTTGTCTCCCTCACTCCAAACCTTCCCAGCAGCTTCAAATGGATCCTTGCTGGATTCCTCCTACTGGCCCAGGGAGCAGCCAGGAGCCGGGGGCTGGAGAGCCAGGAGAGATTTGCCGTGCTCACAAGTGCCTGGGAGTTTAGAATTCCTTGTGCACAATGCGAACGGCAATTGTGGGAGCTGTGCCACCAGGTGGCAATCGCTGTGTGTGCTACGGCCGTGCTTCTGTCCCTGTAAGCCTGGATTCGTGCTGCGGGAGCCGGGCGTGACCGTGCTCCTCCCTCTCCTCCCTTGCTCAGCTTTTGAATCCACCGGTTCCTTACAGCCACGAGGGGACAGAGGATTCAACATCACTTCATGTCTGCTGGGCAAGAGAGACATTGTTTCTAGTTTCTCTACGGATCAGAGTCAGCAAGAGCTCCTGTATTACGTGCTGAGAAAACAGAGTGGCACAGATATCGTGAGATAGAGAATAGACCCAGTGCCAGCATATGCTGCTCCTGTACAGAAAACACACTGCATCCTAACAGAGACTTTGGGAACACTCCCCATCACCCAGAAATGCACCTGTCCTGGGCTTCTCCAGAGTGCCCTTGCCCCAGGGCAGGGTGTACCAGGGTTCACCACCACCAGGATCCAAGAATAGCAGCTGTCTGAGGCAAATCTTGTATTAACCATCCCACTCTTAGCTTCTTTCCTCCAGGATTTTTGTGGCAACTGAGAGATCCGCTTATTTTTTTTCCCATTTCTCAGGGATGTATCGCTATCTGATCACTCATTTAACCAGGGGCTGACTGCAGATCATGCAGAACCGACCCTTGCCATCTCATTTCTGTCTTCTTTGTGCCCTAGGATAAATGGGAAAAGCTGAGCACAGAGAAGAAGTCAGTGGAGCTCTTTGAGCACGTCAGCCTGATGACTCTGGACAACATAATGAAATGTGCCTTCAGCTGTCACAGCAACTGCCAGACCGACAGGTCAGTGCTGGCTGCCCCAAACCCTGGCAGGAAGTTTGCATCTCAGAAGGGAAATGGTCAAACTGCTTGTCACAGTGCTCCCAACTTTACAAGCTTCCACTATTCCCCTGTCTCCAGGAAGAACACCTACATCCAGGCTGTCTATGATCTCTGCCACATGGTGCACCAGCGCCTCCGCATCTTCCCCTACCACAATGACATCATTTACTGGCTCAGCCCCCATGGATTCCGGTTCAGGAAGGCCTGCAGGCTCGCTCATGACCACACAGGTATTCCCTGCCATCGTCCTCTCCCAAAACTTTTGGACAGGGTGAGCAATGGCTGACCAGAGGCAATCAGGTTGCCTCCTTGCCTGTGCAGTGGTCCTGCCCAGAGGCTCAGAGCTGGGATCCAAGCAGAGCTTGCAGTAGTGGCCTGATCCAGGCATGAAGCAGAGGGGTCTCACAATTAAACTGGACTAATGGAGGAATTCCCCTCTGGAAATGCTCCTGTAAAATGGCCAGAGACTGGTGAGACAAGGGATGGGCACTGCAGACAGCAGAAATGCAAGGAATGGTTTTCCTTTCCAAGCCAGGCATGATTTTAATGCATGAGGTAAAATAGGGTGAGAAGTCTGTGGTGGACAAAGAAGTTTGCAGAAGAGGATGGCAATATCCATGACTATTTCCATGCTTCTGAAAAAAACCAAAGTGCCTGGGATGCAGAAGCACGTGTCAAATGTATCATGGACCAAGCAGTGGTCACCCCCTTTGCATTCACAGGACCAACAATTCTACAGCTTAGCATCTCCTGACCCTGCTGAACCTTTAACTCTCTCTCCCCCAGACAAGGTGATCCAAGAGCGAAAGGAATCTCTTAAAGATGAACGGGAATTTGAAAAGATCCAGAAGAAGAGACATTTGGACTTCCTGGACATTCTGCTGTGTGCCAAAGTGAGTGGCAATGAGTGTGTGTGTGGCAGGGCACAGCATGCAAAAGGCAGGCAGTCTTTGCAGGGGTGCCACAAAACACTGGAGACCCTCAGGACTGCACAAGCCATTGAAAAAATTAGCCCACTCCTGCCCAGGTGAAGAGAGATCAAGGTGATCCAGCCTTCCATCACTGAAATGCTGGCAGTGTCTTTTTGGGAATACAACATGCAGAGGGATTTCACAGTCCTCGGAGGATAAAGAGAATTTTAAGTGAAGGGGAAAGGGCTCTGAATTCAGTGTAAACATACATTAATTTTGTTTATATGTATCCCACAGGCATCACCACGCTCCTTTGCAATAGCTGAAATAATATAATGGTCCCTGCTGAGATATTTGTATATTTTTATATATATGTGTGTGTGTGTGTGCTACTATAGTATTTATATAAATTTTATATGGGCCACTGAGAGTGTCTCTGGGCTGTCAGGATGAGAATGGAGCTGCTCTGTCTGATGAGGACCTGCGTGCTGAGGTGGACACGTTCATGTTTGAGGGCCATGACACGACAGCCAGCGGCATCTCCTGGCTCCTCTACTGCCTGGCAATGCACCCTGAGCACCAGGCACGGTGCCGGGAGGAGATCCAGGGGATCCTGGGGGACCGGGACACAATCCAGTGGTAAGCTTGCACATTTCCTCAGCTGCTGACTCTTTTCCTGTCACTACCATTTCTAAGCGAGCAATGTCTTCAGGGCTCAAAAGCTGGGGTGCTAAAGGTTGCTGCCTGCACAGGGACTTCACAGGGTGGAGCAGATCCTTCAGCTAAGTCTGCCACCCTGGAAAGGACGTTTTGGATGCCACACCAAGTCCTGGCCACCAGCATTGCTCTTTGCTCTCTCCTTTTTTCTCACCACAGGACATCATAGTCACAGCTCTTCTCCTTTCACTGTCACTTTGCACTTGAGCTTGTTCAGAGGTTGTTCAGGTTGTTCAGAGGTGTCCTGGCATCCCCAGCTCACAGCAGCCTGTGCTTGGATGTTGTGGGTCCTTCTGTTCCCCCTGTCTGTTGCAAGGGGATCTGCTTGGGGGGTTGGTGGCTGTGGGTGAAGGAACCTCCCAGTGCAGGCAGTGGGGGGAGTGTGGGGCTCAGCCTGCCTGTCCCAACAGGGAGGACCTGGGCAAGATGACTTACAGCACCATGTGCATCAAGGAGAGCCTTCGCCTTTACCCGCCGGTGCCTGGCGTGTCCCGGCAGCTCAGCAAACCCCTCACCTTCCCCGATGGGCGCACCTTGCCAGAAGGTCTGTAAATCCCATTCCCACTTCCCAAAGTCGTGCTCTGGGACATCAGCTGCATCCTCTCTGGCACAGATGTTCAGATAGGGCTGTGCAGATGTTGGCTGGTTTGTCAGTGAGCCCTCCTCAATTGCGTTACAGGCAGCGTTGCTGCAGTAAGCATTTACCTCATTCACAGAAACCCTGCAGTATGGAAAGATCCTCTGGTGAGTTTTCTTTTGCTCTCCTAATAATTTTTCCCCTTTATGCTATGCCTGTTCCCATGTCCCCTTCACCTGTTCACAGGAGAGAAGAATTCTCTCTCCTGTGGGGTTCTTCATAAATTAATGGGTGCCACATTTCAGAACGCACTGGTCAGTTCTGTGTTCCTTAGATAATTATTTTTTCATCCTGCATATTCTTCATTTCCAGGTGTTTGACCCTTTGCGTTTTTCCCCGGAGAATGTCTCTGGCAGGCACTCTCATGCCTTTCTGCCTTTTTCTGCTGGAACGAGGTAAAGGGAATTGAACACTGAAGGAGTAGTGGACAGAAACCATCACCTGCAGTCCTGGGCCTGTGGCATTAAATAGTTAAATGAGGATACAACAATTGTTTGTGCCACAGAGAGGTTCTGAGACCAGTAGGCAAAATGGGAAGGCAACATTTCTGAGCCCCTTCTGGGACAGGGAACTGGGTCCCAAAGCTGTGGAGCATCCTGCTGGCATCCTGTGGGGAGCCTGCAGCATTCTGAGCTCACCTGCTCTCCTCCTCTCCTGGATGCAGAGACCCCATCCCACCCTCCTATATTTTGATTCCCCCTTCTCCCCTTCTCCCAATCCTTTCCTTTGCTCTGTACTCACTCCTTCAAGGCAAACACCTTGTAGACTTTCCCTGCTTGGAGACCCACCACCTCATCCCTGGGGCCTCTCCTTTGGCTTCCCTATCTCCCTCCTTCTCTGTGCTCATTGAACACACACTCGTGAGCTCCCAGCACTTCTCTAGATTCCTCCTGCTCAGCCCATGTCCTTGGTTTGCTGCCCAAGGCACTGACTGAGGCCCCCTGAGCTGCAGAGAGGGAGGTCGTGTGCTGGTGTGGGAGGGATGGGATTGGCCCTGGGGGTTGCTGTGCCCAGCTCTGGGGTGGAGCAGGCTGAGCTGCTCCCTTTCCTGCAGGAACTGCATCGGGCAGCAGTTCGCCATGAACGAGATGAAGGTGGCCCTGGCTCTGACCCTGCGGCGATTCCAGCTCTTGCCCGACCCTGCCAAGCCTCCCCTCAAAATAAGTCGGCTCATCCTTCGCTCCAAGAATGGGATTCACCTGCATTTAAAGAAAATCCGCTGATGCTGGGAAACATCCTGCCTTCACCAGAGGGAGGGACCACGCAGATGAGGGGACAATGTTTTTCTGGGGCAAAAGTGCAGGGCAGGATTTGGGGATGAGGATTCCTGGTTTCTGTGCCTTGTTCACCAGCTGGAATCCCTTTTAGGGCTGGGCTCAGGTAGCTGGGGTGACATTGCACAGACCCACTGCCATCTGCTCCAGGGCACTGATCTCAGAGCAGCCGGGCATGGCCACGCTCTCTGTCCCCTTGCACTGCCATAAGGGCTGGCCTGGCCTGGGAACACCTGCAGGTCCTGCCAGCTTCCTTCTTACCAAATCCTGCCTTCACACTCATGTCCTGGCCAAATCCATGACCATTTCCAGGCCTGCTCTTGGTCAGCACCTTTCTCAGTGCCTGGAGGTCAGCCCTCCTCTCCTGCCGCGGGGACAGCCTGTGGCAGACCTCGATCTCACTTCTTACACTCAGTGTGTCTCTGTTTTGTTGAAAGCACTGATTCCAGTTTGGGCTCTGAATTTCTCCCCAATCTGCAAAATACTCTGTAATTTTTGTCTTAATAAACCAATATTTTTTCCTGCAACAGCAGCTGTGTTGTTCATATTGCTGGTGCTTGCCCACTTCATCACAAATGCAGTATGAAACCCCTCTAGAAATGGAAGATGGAGAGGAAGCCCAGGAGGAGCAAAAGACCACTCTGGAGATATCTGGAGAGGCCAGGAAATTGCCTGTGGGTCTCCAGCCACAGCCAACACAGCACCTCCTTCCATGAGCAACTCCTTAAGGGGGGTCCAGAAAGCAGTCTTCAATCAAAGTTCTGATAGAAAGGGGGTTTTCCCCCTCTTTTTTTAGTATCATTTTATTGTCTTAAGCTGATAAAGCTATGAGAGTTAGTACACTGGAGGACACTAGCAAGCTGCCCTCTGCCTCTGCAGGAATCATTATTGGGGTAGAATATCACACGGCAAACTCTGAAATCCCAAAAGCTGCTGTTGCAATTGTCATCACAGGGATGTCATTTGTGGTTCCAGCATTGTGTGCAGTAGGACAGCAGCTGGTTTCATACAGCCCTTATCTGCAGAGGCTGGTTTGCAGGGATGTGCTGGGGAAACAGAAGAAAACCCACACATTCCAGCTGTCTGTCCCCTCTTCAGACACAAGGTGCAGCTCTTGAGCTGAAATCAGAATTATCCTTGCAATGGAGAGAGACAGAGAATGCTTATCAAAATGGAAAAAGTTATGAAACCATGAGACACCACAAGCTTCTTGGAGGGCCGTAACAGGACTCAAAATTATCTTGATAAATTGAAAAAACTGCTGCAGTGAATGGGATGTGACTCCATAAGCACAAGAGCAGGCACAGGCACTGCACAAAACCTAGAGAGGAAATGACTAACAGGCAGCAATCTCTCCAGTGGGTATTCTGTAGATAGAGACACAGAAAAGGTAATATGAATCAGTAATACCCTGCTGTTGAAATCAAAGAAAAGATCATATTTGGATGCATAAACAAAAATATTTCTCAAAAATCTTTTGCTTGCATCTCTTTCACCAGATGAAATGAGACACTGTCCTTCAACCCTGTCTGGAGATTTAAGTATAAAGGCAACAGCATCTACTCCAAGCTTACATACTCTGAAGTGCAAAATGAGAAAATTTTTAATCAAAATAACTGAAGTTACTAGAAGCAAATTACATAAATCTCTATATTGGATGCAATTTTCTGTTAAAGGTAAGATCTGGAAAATATGCCATATAAAGAGGAGTGGATGAACCTTGGCATCCCACCGTGAAATATTAAAGCAAGAGCATCTACTGAGCAAGAGCAAAGGGTGAAATCATGCTGTACCTACTGAAAGGGAGTAGGTTAAAGGGCACAAAAGTAGGGGAACTTGGCATAACAGTCCTCGTGTAAATAAATGTCAGCTGCTAAGTTGCATTTAGGTAGATACAGATTACAGAGCATCAAGCACTCCCTAAGATTTCTAAAGCCTTGACATAGGTTGTCTGGGGAATCTGCATTTTCAGAGGTTTTAAGAGCTGGTCACTGTTTTTATTGCATACTACAAAAGCCCAAAGGAGGCAATGGGTGTGGTGAAAAGCTGGGGCAGGTACCTCTGTTCACATTTTTTGTGAGCAAACTGAATTGGGGGTAGAGGAAAAGCTGCACTGCTTCCTTCCCAAATGAATTGTCCAACACGTGAATGTTCCTGGCCCTGGGATGGAAAAGCCTGACTGCTCCCATCTTCACTCTGTTCAGCCATTGTCCCCCTCGTGACTTTAAGGATTCACTAAAAATCTGCCTCTTCATATCTGAAGAGGAAAAGGGAAGATGCTCTGCAGCATTCTCACTGTCTTCTCCATGTTGTGCTTGTGGCTTCTTCGCATGAGAAGGGAGCAGAGCCTGGTTTCCCCTGCAGCCATGTGCCCAAACCCAGCATAGGATCTGCTCACTAAGCTCTCCTTGGTCCTAACACCCTCCAAGGCCAGGAACTGGAGACACACTCTTCTAAATAACACCACACATGGCAGCCCAGCTCCCAATTTTCCTGAGCCACATGGGCCAGCACTTCATGCCAGGCCAGTTCTCCATGCCAGGCCAGCCCTCCACACCAGGCCAGCCAGCCTGCATCCCACATCCTGCATCCCACATCGCATATCCTGCATCCTGCATCATCCCACATCTTGCATCTCGCATCCCACATCCCATATCCTGCATCCTGCATCATCCCACATCCTGCATCATCTCACGTCCTGCATCACACATCTTCCACAGCTGCCCTGCTTCTGAACTGGAGAGCTGGGCTGAGGCTGCAGCAGGGCTGCTGCAGCTACTGTGTCTCAGTGCCAGAGTGAGCCAGATCTTTACCCCAGTTACCTTACCCCTCCTGGATATCAGAGACCTGGTCACATAGGATGTATTCCTCAGCAATAAAGAGAATCAAGGACCAGCTGCAGACAGCTTACCTCATTCTTTAATCCTTCCCTACTTTCTGCAGAAAGGGTAATTGCAAAGATGATGGGCTGCCCTTGGACTGCCTGATTCAGACCTTCAGGTAACCAATTTAACAAGGATTCATGAGAGGGGCTACGGGAGGTGCAACAGGGCAAATCTTTGTTTCAGGTACAAACAGCCTGGACTTTTCTCATTGCCGCTTGGTCTTTCAACAGCGGCAGGGCAAAGACGCCACCTCCTCCCGCAGTTATTCCTTTCCCCGCAGACTGTCACCGGCGCTGTGCAGCCACATCCCGGTCACATGAAGGGTGCCTGTCTGCCGCAGTCAGGTGGTGGCACTTTCTCGGATGCTGCCAGGCATGATGGAAGCAGCAGAGCCAGCAGGGAGTGCAGCTGGCTCACAGCACCGGGAGTGCAGTCCCTGCACAGGACCCACACTGCTCTCCAGGCAAATTCCCTCTCAGATGGCACCAGCAATTTCCATCTACACCCCGCTGGGATTTTACACTGGAAGCAGCCTGTAAATTAAATAAGTATTGCAACACATTTGTAAGACAGCTGTTTTAAATGCTTCCAGATATACATTCATCCTTGGGACATGTGTGGTCAGATGGGATCCAGGCAGCTTGTATTACTCTGCAACACTTGCTGGGCCCTTGCCACGATTTTCTCATCTATCATGTGTTTGGAAGCTTGAAATGTTATTATTTTTTTTGGCATTGCAGCTACATTTCATCTGTCAGCACCAAGTGCTGCAGGAACACACAGGGACAGATGGGCCTGGACTCTTCTTCCTATCTGAATAAACACAGGCACAGCCAGGGAAAGCAGCTGCTGCAAGGTCACGCTCTGGGACAAAGTACCCCTTTGCCACCTAAATTTCACCTGCTCAGTAAACCAGTTCTTCTGCAATGAATGCCAACAGTACAAGCTAAATCAGCAAGGAAGATTCTCTCCTTCTTCTGCTTAGGTGTCTAAAGCAAGTGGAAAAATTCTCAAGACCCAGAAAGCAAATTCCACAGCCTGCTGTGTCCATGGCTGTGGTACAGGATGGAAATTCTTCAATGTAATTTTTTTTTTGGGTTTTTTTTTTATGTTGATGGCCCCACGGCCATCATGGGGACATCCACAGCACTGAGCCAAGCCTCCAGAGGCTCTCTGCAAATGTTTGACAACCTCCAGGTGTCCTTTAACACCCAGCTGTAGTTTCACCAGCCTCAAATGTCCAGAAGGTCAAGCCAAGCTTCTGTTCACCCTGCCAGCCTCCCCAGACTCCTCTGGATGTCAGCAGACCCTTGTAGCTGGTTTTTCATGCTGAGATCTTCTTTCAGAGTCCTTCAGCAACAGGGCTGTAGATTCTCCTGCTGCTGACAGATTGTTCTGGCCTTGTTCTAAGCCCTTACAGTGATCAAACCAGTGCTGTCCCTTTTCACTTTTCTCCACTTGCAGCTCTGCAACCACTTCACTTTCCCTTTTGAACTTCTGTGGTTTCTTCCCCTGCAAAAAAAACAAAGTTATCTTCCCCAGTCTGTGCTAAAGAATGTTCATGGTCCCTCTTGCTGTGAAACCCCTGGAATACATGAGAAAGTCTTTCCTCTCCCCTCCACCAGTGAAATATAGAATGCAGAGGCTGGAGGCTGGATTAAGCACCTGTTTTTGCTATGACCCAAGCTTAGATTCTTGCTCCAAGTCACCATATATGTGGATTTAGTCACTCTGTCCCCTGTGTTCCCTCTGTATCAACTCAGCACTTGACATCTCACTTGACCTTCAAGACAAGCCATATCGCCTGGCTCCACGCTCAACAGTTGTTACTGGTTATTTTATAACTATAAGGGAGCCAGTTTGGTAAAAATCAACCCTCCTCAGTAACCTGTGGGCAACACCACAGTCCAGAGACTTGGTCACCACTGAGAATTTCTGTATTATAAAAGTTTCATCCTCAGCTGCACCAGAAACTCCATCTACTGGCCTCACCCATCCACCTGTGGGGTTAGGGGTATTTATGAGTTATTTTGTGGGTGATTGTTGAGAGGTGCCAGCCAAATCCAGACTGGGGAGTCTGGTAATTGGAAAGGTGCCACAGGACCTACCAAACAGCTCAATTGGCACTGACCAAAGGCTCAACCCCCAGACTTCCTTGTTTCCCTTGAGCAGAACTTGTAAGGCACCCAACTACACAACATCACTGGATTTATGAGTGTGCTGCAGGTATTCACATGAGAGTTTGTCACGGCAAACTGGGTCCCTCATGCTCTGGCTACAGCCAAAGCCTTCCCTAAGAAATGCCTAACCTGACAGATTGCAGCCTTCTGCCTCCTAAAGATCAACATTTAACTCTCCTCTGAACTTTCACACAGTTCCAGCTGGTTCAGCATGAGAGACACAAATATCCATGAAGATGGCCAAGTGTGTGAAGAGGTAACGCTGCTCAGGGTAATGCCCACCAGGGATGTTCTCCAAGGCAATAGAAGGGAAGTGTCAGTGACTGATGGGGAGAAAGCAGGATGGCTAATGCCAGACAGAGAATATAGTTCCTCTTTCCTCTTCTTCCTGGTCTGAAGAACCAGAGACACCATTTTAATGTTTGTTACAGGAGGCCAGTTCAAGAGACAGTCACATTGTGGAGCTGAAGAACAGAGTTAGGACAGGGCTCAGGCAGCCAAAACACCCAAGTCTGGGGAGACAAAAATTATATATCTGAGCAATGAATATCAGATAAACAGTATTTTTTTCCAAGATAATGATTCTGCAAGCAGAAAACCTGGTATGTGGCGTATCTTAGACTAAAAACTAAAGGAAAGTGCCCAAACATCCCAAGTCCTATGTCTCAGGGATGTGTTACGTTGAAGAGAGCCACTCACAAAGTTCAGCAGCCCGTAAGTAGTAGTCTGTGAGACTATCAGTCCACAAATTTGATCCCTGTATTATCCCAACACACAAATGGGAAGTTATTTCAGCCCATCTAGGGATCCACCCCTTCACAATGCATCTGGAAGTCACCCACACATGGCAGGGTTCCAGCCCAAGTCCTCTGCATTGCCATTCCAGGCTTCTGTGCTTATGGGATGTGAGCCCAGGCAACCAGCAGGATCTGCTCAGGGATTGTTAGAAGGGTCCTACCTGGGCCCCAACCAAGCACTGCACTGGAGAGGTAAATGCAGTGATTTGGAGCCGTTTTTGGAGGATGGTGAGATGCCTTGTGGACAGAGGAAGGAGGATTCACCAGGGCTGCAGAGGCAACATGACCTTACCATCACACCTCCCCACCGTGTGCCCTAAGCTGCAGCTCATTTTACTGCTCTGCAGCTTTTCCTCTCCTTGTCTCATCTACTGACCATGGTAACCCTTCTGGGACTTCAGAGAAAGTGCGAAATATGCAGAGGCTGTTTGTTATCCAGGCTGGAGGGAGCTGGTCAAAGGGTGAGTGGGAGTGGTGGGGCTGAGCTGACACACAGTTTTCCGTGATATTCCAGCAGCTATAAATTGCTGTCAGCTCCACTTCAGCAGGCTCAGCTCCAGGAGGAGGTGGGAGAGGATTTTTACCTGCACTGAGCTCCCCAGCTGGCACAGGTGTGAGAGGAGCAGAAGAGAAACCAGCAGGAGAAGGCAGTGTCCAGGACCAGCATGGCATCTCTGCTGGACAACATAGCCAGACCTTCTGCAGTCGTCCCGCAGCTGTCTGTGCTGCTTGGTGTAATCTTTGTGCTGCTGAAGCTGCTCCAGTTCTACCAGCAGAGGAAGAAACTCATCAAAGCCCTCGAGGCATTCCCTGGCCCCCCGAAACACTGGCTCTATGGCCACAATCACCTGGTAAGGAGTGAGCTGGGCTCAGTCAGGGTGGGTTTGTCCCAATTGTGCAAGGTATCAGTCAGGATGAGAAGAAGAACTGGATGGGGTGTGCATGTCCCCTGCTCCTGTCCCTTCCTACAGGAGAGGACCTCTGCCAAGGCTTCTGCAGGGCAGGAGGAAAAGGAGCCTGGATATAAGATGTGCATCATTTGGCTAATAAATGAGTCATGCATGCTCTTCAATCATGTTCTTAAACACAGGGTTATGAGTTATTTAAATATGAGCAACCATAAAATGTCTCTTTTCTACATTAAACCTTCTACCACTAAGATAGAAGAAGACAGGGCCACAAAAGCAGGGCATTTTAATGCAGCCATTTTCATCATTCTACAGTGAAGATGCTTTGCTTTCACACTGCATGCCCACCTTGCACTGCTGAGAACAGGGATGTAACAGCTGTGGTCCTCCTGGCCTGTCCACCAGGCATCCTGTGATTGCCCATGCCAGCTGTAGCTCCCAAGAGCAGCACCAAGTTGCTCCGAGCCCAGGCCATCCTACAGTGGCTCAACTGCAGCCAACCCAGTAAGGGACTCTCCATGGAGCTGCCTTGTGCTGCAGGGACATGGTGGCTTTGCCCCTTGTGCACAGTCCCTTTGCAATGCCCATCCTGTCCTCCACCTGCAGCATAAAAGCCCCTGTGTGGCAAGTCCACCCACTCTTCCTTCATTTCCCAAGAGAGGATGTCTTGCATGTGCTTTCCATGAGAGTGCAAGTTTAACCTCTGCTCTCCCTGGCATGTCCCTCTTTCTCTGCCTTTATTCAGTCACTGCCTTACTCTTATTGCAGATAAATTCTGAAAAATTATTGCATCAGGTAGTGTCATGGGGAGAAGAATATCCCTATGCCTTTCCCAGATGGTTTGGACCAGTCCTGCCTTCTCTAGTAGTCCACCACCCTGAATATGCCAAATGCATACTCGGACGATCAGGTGAGCCTCTACATCTGGTTTGGAGGTCTTTGAAACTTTCCTACCAAGAAAATAATGAGAAACTTGCCTGGAGTTATCCCCTCTGCCAGCTTCCTGCACAGCTATTGCAATCCCTCTTCTGCTCCTCCTCACAGACTCCCAGCCCGCCCCAGGTTTCGTGCAGTTTGTATTCTTGTGCAAAACGGTGTCCAAGTGCCTGCTCTTTCCAGTTTCTTGTCTCCATTATCATCTCTCTTATTGCCTTCTATGGCTTCTACCAACACAATATTTGTGCCTCCCAGTAATATGGGTGAGCTGGCATGGCAATGGCTCTCAGAAGGTGTCTTAATTCTCCTCCTCTGCTCCCTTCTGTGGAGCATGATGCCCATGAGTGGTACATACATGGCCATCCCCAGCAACTCCCAACCATTGTGCTCAATTTTGGAATTTGCCATGACTGTGTTTTTTCCACACACATTTTTTCTTCTACTTTGCTCTGTTTTTTCAAGTCCACTGTGGCCATTTTTGTAGATGACCACTTTTAAACTCTACTGGTACAATATTTTATTTATTGAAATGAAATTAATTCTGTCTTGTGATTTAGAGAGGGAAATCCAATGCAAATCTATCCTGAATTTTCTCTTTTAATACGTGGAATTCATTAGTTATTCATACATTTCTGATATCTGTTCTGTTTTGCAGATCCCAAGGCTAGTGTACCCTACAAATTCCTACTTCCCTGGATTGGTAAGTCAAGAGCAGCAGTAAAAACTGTCAGAGCTGAGATCAGAGCCTGCAGGAGCTGATTGTGCCTTTGCTGTTTGTGCCTTCAGGGAAGGGGCTGCTGGTCTTGGAGGGAAGCAAATGGTTCCAGCACCGGAAGATGATCACCCCAGCCTTCCATTACGATGTCCTGAAATCCTACGTGACCCTGATGTCAGACTCGGTCAAAGTGATGCTGGTAAGGGTCCCCACTCCTTCTGCTTTTACCTTTCAGCTGTGAAACAGTGAAAATAGTCAGATCTGTGAAAGAGTGTGAGAAAGGAACTGCACTTAGAGAGTTTCTAGAGTTTCACTGAACTTTTGGGGTAGTTTTGAAGTTCTGAAATTCCTCCCTTCACCTTCCTTTGGAGATTCTACTTATTCTTTCTTTTTTTTTCCAATAATATCAACCACTGCTGGAATATCCTTTTGTAGTCCAGTGTTATAAGCCTGGAAAAAGAAATGCACAGAGAAGTTTGATTAGATTCACAGAATATATAATTAACTAGGGCATCTGCTTGCAGAAAAGAAAGGAATTAGCAGTGTGGATCTGGGAAAGGGGATGGACAAATATGACCTGAACACAGATGGTAGTCTGTCCCTCCCTGTCTCTCCCTCTAGGATAAATGGGACAAGAGGATCACAGAGAGGAAGTCAGTGGAGCTCTTTCAAGACATCAGCTTGATGACACTAGACAGCATCATGAAATGTGCCTTTAGTTTTAATTCCAACTGTCAGACTCAGAGGTCAGTGCCTGAATTTCCAAACCCTGGAAAAGCAAGTGCTCCTGCTTCCCCACTCATTTTGCTGACACCAGCTATAACCTTGGCCTCCTTACAGCAACTCCCACTATTATATTAAAGCTGTTTATGACCTAAGCCACCTCCTGAGCCATAGAATCCAGGCTTTTTCCTTCAATGATATGTTCTACGACTTGACTCGCGAAGGCCGGGACTTTCAGGATGCCTGCAAGCTGGCCCATAACCACACAGGTATTCCTGCCCCTTTCTCTCCGGTCCTATCTCCCAGCTGAACCTCTCCCCACCTTGCCCCTGGAGTGGCCCAGAGCAGCATGGACTGGCCAGAGGGTTACACATTAAACAGAGTCCACGCTTCTGACCGAGCGGTCACGCACATGAGGTCTCTGGAGGGGCAGGATGCACCTATAACTGATCCCTCTCCTGTGCAGATAAGGTAATACAAGAAAGAAAGATGTTGCTCTCAGATGAGAAGGAACTTGACAAGATCCAGAAGAAGAAGCACCTGGATTTTCTGGACATTCTTCTTTGTAGCAAGGTGAGTGTTTGAAATGATCGTAGCAAAAGCCAAAGAACACACCTGTGTGGTGCTGAGGGTGCATCAGCACAAGAAGGGAAGCACAAGAGACACCAAATAATGAAAAAGTCTTTTGTGTATAAAAATAAAAGACCTGTGTGCCTAGGAAGGATATGCTCTCCTCTTTATTAGGATACAAATGGAGTTGGACTGTCTGATGAGGACCTGCGTGCTGAGGTGGACACCTTCATGTTTGAAGGCCACGATACCACAGCCAGTGGAATCTCCTGGCTCTTCTACTGCATGTCATTACACCCTGAGCATCAGCAACAGTGCCGGGAGGAGATCCAGGGCATCTTGGGAAACCGGGATACCATTGAGTGGTGAGCTCGGACTTCCTATTCCTTTACCTTGAACTCTTTTCACTTTCACTTTAAGGCCTTTGACATGGTCCCCCACAACATCCCTCTCTCTAAATTGAGAGATATGGATTGGATGGGTGGACTGTTCAGTGGCTGAGGAATTGGTTGGAAGGCAGCATCCAGAGGGTAGTGGTCAATGGCTCTGTGTCCAGATCAGTGACAAGTGGAGTCCCTCAGGGGTCTGTACTGGGACCAGTACTGTTTAATATCTCCGTCAGTGACACAGGCAAAGGGATCAAGTGCACGTCTGCTTTCAGGGAGGACCTTGGGAAGATGACCTACACCACCATGTGCATCAAGGAGAGCTTGCGCCTGTTCCCGCCAGTCCCTGGTGTGTCCCGGCAGCTCTCCAAACCTGTCACATTTCCTGATGGACGCAGCTTGCCAGCAGGTCTGTTAGTTTGTTCATCCTCCATGCTGCTGTCTGTGGCAAGTGACCTTCCTTACTAGTGCTGCTGTGCCGAGGGGCTGGGGAGTCTTCCAGCTTCCCTTCTCTCTCCCAAGGGCTGTATGGAGACTCCACAGCTTGCCACCACAGTGAGCCTGGAAAGGGTGGCCACACAGAGCCCAAGGACACGCTCCAGTGTGGTGGGGTGTTCACAGAGCTCAGAGGGGACTTGTGGAGTGTTGTTCCTGGCCAGGTCAAGTGATACACTGATATGAAAAAGGGGTCCAGCTCTGAGGCCATTGTTTCATCCATGTGAGGATTTCAGGAGGACAGGCTGGGCATCATCCCTGCCAGATCTCCTGAAACAGCCCCTGCAGAGCACAGGGAGGGAGAGCATCCCAAAAACACCTATTCTGCATCTTTACTCTAAGGTGTCAAGGGCTTTTTCTCACTTTTCTTTTACAGGCTGCAATGTTGGACTGAGCATATTTGCTATTCACAGGAACCGGGATGTCTGGGACGACCCTGAGGTATTTCACCTTTATAACAAGAAAGGGAAGATGGTCTCTGAGCCCAGACATCCATTCCCCTTGAACAAGACAGACTGTGCTTCACTGCTATGTTTTCTTTTCTTCTCATTCCAATAGTCCACATCTAAATGCAAAGTTCAATCAAGTTACCAAACACCCCAAAGGCTTTGAACGTGACAAAGTGCTGGTAAAGGGTGTCCAATAGTCTCTCTTCCTGCATGGTGACACAGAGATACTCGGACTGCTTTCAGCTGCCCTGCACATACTTAAGTCTCAGAATGGTATAAGAAGTCCCAAGCCCTCCAGGCAGGGTGTAATTCAAAGAGGATATTTTAGAGGCTGCAAGAAATTACCTGAAAATTTGAAGGAGGTTGTGCAGCTGCCTCTATCCAGTGGGTGTCTGGAGAGCAAGGATCAGGCACCTCTGGAATGGAGGGAGTCTGACTCGACCATTGCTGCCATGGATGAGAAAACACCTGCAGGCATCTTGGGCATTGTAGTGGGTGACCTGGATATCTCTGAGGGGAAGATCCTCTCAGTGGCTTTGTAGAGAGATGACTGACACCTGCATCTCCCTCAGGAAGAGCAGAGGCCACATCCAGCCCTAACCCAAGGACCAGGGAAGAACCTGCTGTTGCCCAGATCAGACCAAACACCAATCAAATGGTCTTTGTTGTTCCCACAGGTTTATGATCCCCTGAGGTTTTCTCCGGAGAACTCAGCACAGAGGCACTCTCATGCTTTCATGCCTTTCTCTGCTGGATCCAGGTGGGACATCCTTCACCCCTCTCCTTCCCATCAGGCTGCCTTGTGTGGGAGATCGAGCTCAGAGTCAAGCTCCTGAGGCTAATCCTCCCTCAGTCTCCATGAGCCAAGTTGTCTTGGCCAACTCAAGCAGGCTTTCCGTAACAGGATCTCCTATTACAGAATCTCCTGTAACAGGATTTCCATGCTCCATCAGCTCCAGGGCACATCCCACACCCCAGGCTCTGTGGTCACTGTAGGCTTTCACACATTTTCCTTGTGGCTTTGTGGAGATGTTTACCTTTTCTGTTGCCTGGATTGGGAATACAGCTCCCTTGTTTGAGGGGTGAATCCCAGCACACCTGTAAGCCAAGCTGGGCCCAAGTCTCTGAGATTCCCATGCTGTATCAATAGACAGATGCAGGATACTGAGGTCTCAGTAACTTGCAAGAGGATCACCACAAAGAGCCACAAATAACCTTTCAGAGGTGTCTGGGCTTTTAGCTGGATCCAGACTGCACTTCCTAGTAAAGTAAGCTTCTGTGCTCTCAATTTCATATCTCTTTTCAATGTTTATTGATAAATAATAGCAGTACCCCAGCAAAGAGCTGGGTGCATGAGGGGCTTTCTAGATGAGGTGTGGTGTCATCCTCACAGCAGCTTGAGGTTCCCCAGCTCACACATGGGATAAATCCAGCTTGGGGGCAGTAGGGGACGAAGGCAGCAATCGGAGCATTTGTCATCCTCTCCCCAGGAACTGCATTGGGCAGCAGTTTGCCATGAATGAGATGAAGGTGGCGCTGGCCTTGACCCTGCTCCGCTTCGAGCTCCGCCCTGACCCATCCAAGCTTCCCATGATGATATCACAGATCATCCTCAGGTCCAGCAATGGGATACACCTGCATTTGAAGAAGATTTGCTGATCCCATGGGGTACCACGCAGCAGGGCAAGAGCTCTCCCAGGGGTCACCCTCCACCCAGAGGTTTAAGAAGGGAACACCAAACAGACCCACAGTGGCCGCATTCGACCTCTCCCACACTAACCCACATCCCACTGCTGTCCAGAGGGGCTCGCTGAGCCCACAAACACCAGACCCAGCAGGTCCAGTCCCCTCCTTGCATGGAAACCAGCACTGCTAAGGGGGTTCCACAGCATGGCTGTGGCTCATGCTTCACCTCCACAGGCATCCTCTGTGTCCTTCTCATCTCCTCACCTCCATCGTGCCCTCGTCACTCCCTGGTGTGACTCCTATCACCTGCCTGTGGATCTGTCCCATTGTCAGGTCCCAGCTTGGGCTTGGCAATGAGCAGTGCCCGGCATGGTCAGCACAGGTGTCTGGAGCCTGGGCGCTGCCCCAGCACCGAGTCCCTCCCCTGCTCCAGCTGGGATGTGCCGGGCCAGGAGGGCTCCCCGCGCACCACCCTCCAAACGATTCCCGTTCTGGGGCTGGCACGGTGCCCACCATTATGGAGATGAATGCCTGTGGTTCTTTCCTTCCCCAGCTCTGCACTTCCTGGAGCTGAGGGTGCTCAGGAGCCAGCACAGAAACGTGCAGCCAGCTAACCTGGAGGAAGCACTTGGCACCCAGAAAACGGCATGTGCTCAGCCTTGTTCTCCCCTCTCAAATGAGAATAAAGCCTTGTGGGGCTGATCTCCAAGCATGGCTTTGGCTTCCATTGCCTTTGGGGCACCAGAAGGGTACAAGAGGAATCCCAAAAGGCCAGAGGCAAGGCTGTGCCCAAGGGTGCAGCCCTGTCAGTGTTTTCTTAAGCCACAAATGCTGTTTCCATGGGTGGGTTGCACCCTGTTGAGCCTGAGGAGCCTGTTTCAACACATCCCACACCATCTATCACCAAGCCCTCACCTTTGACTCCAGGAGTTTCCATGGTAAGGAAACAACTGAATCGACCTGTGGGCAAACAAAGCAAAACAGAAATACACAGCACACACACAGAAGTGACAGTGGTAAGAACAAAATCAACTTGCAAAATAAAACAGGTCCCAAGAGGAAGCATGGGTCTGCCTCAAACCCTGTTGTGCAGAGGCTGAGAGCTGACTGCTCAGTTCATGAGTGGACTGCCCAAGGGGTGAGGGTGAGCACTGGCCCTAGGATGGGGCTTGTTGTGGGGCTACAGGGAGCCTTTCCCCAGCACCAGCCAAGGTGGACCATGTGGGTGAGCTGCGGGTCCGGGCTGTGAAATGGATCACTAGGTGGCAGTGGGAGATCCAGGAAGAGTCGTCCCTGGGCCCTGGCAAACGCGCCTGGGCTGGGCAGGGAGCACGGCCAGGGGCAGCAAGGCAGATGATGGTGCCCTACCCCTGGGGACATCCCTGTCCCTGCCCTCAGCAGAGCAGACACTGCTCTGTCACAGTCCCCGCTGTGCTGGTGGCAGTACCCACAGCCCAGGGGAAGTTGTCACTGCGAGGGCCGGGCACTCAGTGGGCATTGGGGGAGACTAAGGCATGAAGGGCTGCACATGTGCCATGCCACAGTGACAGACAGGGCTGTACAGCTTTCACCTGCAGCATTGGCATCACTAGAATCACTGCAGGCATCAACATATCCAAACCATGTCTGTCGGTCTGTCTGGGCAGCTCACCTCTGCTGATGGCCAGATCAGGGCAGCCAAATCTGAGCATCTCCCCATCTGACTGAACCCCTGCAGCACCCCTGCTTCCCATCTCTGCTGCCTGCTACATCATCAGTTTGAGGAGCAAAACTCTGCTCAGGCTGGGTCCAGACCTTTGTTTTGGCTGCCTGGGTACCCAAAGGGACAGGGATGCTGAGATTAAGGTGCAGCTTGTATTTATTTTGCAAGGCAGCTGGAGACCAAGTTCCTCTTCGCCCAACCCTCCCCTTCTCACCCCCAGAAGGAAACTGGATGCATACTGAGGTCTCAGTTGTGTAGATGCCAGTGCCACCACCCTGGTGGAGTTATGCTGGTCTGAAAGGTCAGAGTCCAACTGTCCTCTCCCCAGCTCCAGTGCAGCGAGGCCTTTGGAGGGCAGTAGTTTGATAACAACTTTTCATTACTGAAAAGTCCTATTTGTCAGACATTTCAGCCACCCATCTGGGAATAAACTAGCCACCTTAAAGCTCTGCTCATCTCTTCTCCAGCAGGTGGTCCAAGAAATGAGCTTTGGGTGTGCTTGGCCACAATCTCGTTGGTGGTGGGTTGCAAAGGAAACCAGGGGGCACTTGGAGATCTGGTTTGGGAATGGGGGGACAGGACCCCTAGCTGCTGCCCACCCCTGGATTTGTATGGGGCCAATGACCAAGGCTGCTCATTTGTTTTCCAAGAGTCCTCCTGATTGCTAAGAATGGCCAAACCCCAATCACTTCCAGTGGAGACTTTCTCCAGGGAAACTGCACTTGGAAATCTCCTTGAGAAAGAGAGGAGAAACTGCTGCCATTTCTGATGCTAAAAGAGGATCATTATTCCAGGCAGTTATGACAATAACTGAGGTAACCTGAGCCAAACACTTAAAAATCTCAACCTGTTAAAATCACGCTTAAACCAGGTTTGCAGTTTGAAGGACCAAAGCTTTTGAGGGAAGATCTCTCAGCACCACTGCATCACAGAGCCCTAATGCAGCAGCAGCCAGGAGAAAATTCTTCCACTTTTCAGATCAGCCAGGTCAAACTGAGCAGCACAAACCTCCCCCCGCCTTCAAACGGTGGCAGTTTCTGGACAGCAGCGTGTACAAGATAACCTCCTCTGCCCAGCCACCACCGAACGGTTTGGAGAGCAGCACAGGGGCCGTGCGCGGAGCCGGGCCCAGCCGGTGACACAGATCTCATCGCCCGTGCGTTTGCCCCGAATGTCTCCCTGCCAGGCAGTGACATTTCTGCGCTGTCTCAGCTCGCTCCTCCATCACCATGGCTACAGCAGCCGCCAATCCACGGGCGAGTCCTTCCAGAGTACCAGCAAACCCTCTGGGAGATGCTACGAGAGCCAGCCCCTTTGGCAGGGAGACACCTCGGGGACCCCGGGACAATCCATAGCACCAAAAATTCCCCTTTTTCTTCTTTCCCTTCTCCTTTTTATTTTCTCTCTTTTTTTCTTTTCTTTTTTTTTTTTTTTTTTCTTTCCAAAGCACAAACAATGGAGCTAAAAGGTTGGGTATCGGGCCGATAATCATGAATGACGTGTCGTTATTACACACCACACATTCATTATCTCCCACTCCAGCCATGTCACAGGCGGCTGGAGGAGGGCAGATAACGGGGTGCCTTCATGCAGATGGCTTATTATCAGGATGTTCCAGGAGGGGCTTTAAGACAGTTAGTGATGCTGTTTGCCAGTTAAAGATTAGAGACCCCAGAGAATAATTAACAATCCCAAAACCCAGTTTTTCTGCTGGATTCTTCAGCTTTCTCCCCCCTCCCCCATCCTCTTTAATCTATTCACTCTAGCAGGTGTAATAAAGTGATAAGGACAGGCTCCGGGGATGTTTGTTTGGCTACTACGGGTGTATAAACCAACAATGGATGGTATTTTACTTCTGGCTTTCAGTGGCTTGAATCGAGACCAAAAACTTTGCAGCCCCCGTGCCCACACACAGCCACCCCTCCATGCCGTGCTCCACCTGGGTGGCTGGGCTTCTTCTCCATCCCAAAGGGCCACGATGGTGGGATGGGCTCCCTTCCTTCCTCTGGAGATCCATGTCACACCTCTTGGGTGTAAAGGTGCCAAATGCCAGGACATAAACCCCAGGCTACACTGCTCAGGTCCAGGGCTAGAGCTGGTGGTGCTTCCAGAAGCAGTTCACCTGAATAGAGCAAGTCTTTAAATAAACTACCTTGGGATCATTTATATGGTAGGTGTCCACCTGCCCAAACTACTCCAGGTCTGTAGTTACAGCTGGAACAGAAACATCTCAAACCCTCACAGCCAAGGAGCCTCAGGATATATCAGGGAAGCATCAGAGTAAAGGTGGCTTTCAACAAGGTGCCCCATTATCTGGGGGTCCAAGAGTTGGGTTGCACCCTGCTAGGTCACAAAGCAAAGCTGTGATATGTCTTGTAATAAGGTGTGAATGCAAAAAAAAAAAAAACAACCCACTCCAGATATCTTATGCCCAAAATGAAATTATCCTGTCTGCAGCACAACCCAACCCTGGACATTGTCCTGAAGCCTAAAACTTCAGAGATAATGGCATTATAGAAAGGGGGATAGGATGGAGCACTCATGGTGTCCTTCCTCTTCACTGGTGGCTGTGGGGTGGCTTTCGAAGGGCACCATCATCCCCTTGTGCTGCATGGAGAGAGGTGTTGGGGAGGATTTGGGCCCCAGGCACGTTGGCTCAGGGCCCTTCAGAGAGGTCACTGAGGCTGTGGGAAGTGCCCATCACCGGGGGGCTCTCAGGTACAGCCCTGACTCTGGAGGACGTTCCTCAGCTCACAGGGTCGGTGCGGAAGGCACGAGCACCGGCATGCCAGAAGTTGTCTTCCCAATCACGCTCATCCTGCCAGGGAGGGATGAGACAGCTTTGTGCTTTAAAGAGCATCCCGACCCTATCAGCAAGAGATGAGATATCCTAATTATGGCAGTACAGGCGAGGATCTGGGCTGTATCAGCCAGTACAGAAAGGTAAACAAGAAATATAACAATGGACCCTTAACACTCATTAGCTGTGTCAGATAATACCTCACTTTTCTCCCTTTGGGGCTTAAAATCTAATTAAGATTTTCCAACAATAAATTTCATTTATGCTCGCTCCCTTTTGTTCTTTTTAGGATCACACCGAGAAGCATCTGCAAGCCGGCTGCACAGCTCGCGGGAAGGCAGCTTCAGTCAGCTTCAGCCTGTGCTTCACAAGTAAGGGAAACTGAGGCAGGACAGCACCCTGGACAGTGTGGAGGTGAGATCCCACCAGGACATAGCTCTGGCTCTTGCATGAGATGTTTTCCCCAGGGAAGTGAACTCCGAAGTGGCACTGGTTGTGATAAGATCAAGCACGGAAGCTCCTGGGCAAGCCCAGCAGTAAAGCCCCTTCCTTCTCCTTGCTCAGACTTACAGCCATGGCAGGGATCCATGGGGAAAGGGACACTGTGGCCCACTGAGCCCCCAGCACCCCTGCACTCCAAACCTGCACCCAGGCACTGTAGGGTGAACAGCTCGGGCACCTGTCACGTATTCACAGGCAGGGCAGGGGATAAACTCCGTTGTTACTCATTATAAGGGTGTCATTGCTAACCTCTTTTGCAACCAGGAGGTGAAAAATTAATGGGATCCCTTCCTCTCACCACACCCCCAGCCCAAGTGCTGACACAGTGGGAACAGGCAATGACTAATCCTTAAACCCTGCTGAGTGCAGCAGTACCACTGAACCTTGGGAAGCTTGTTTTTCCCAAACCCGTGTGACATTTGGCACCTGAGAGAAAAGTCAGGGGAGCAGCATCCATAAGGAACACGAGTGGGGAGGTCCAGGACCCAGCCTGGGGCTGGCTCAGCCTCCAGGTGCCCAAGGGGGAGGTAGTAGATGGAAACAGTTCTGGTGTGGCACTGGAGATGCAGCCATCCTGCTGCCACATCTGAGGGCTTGACCCCTCTAACCCTTCTGCCTGTTTTCTTCTACTCCCATGCAATTTCTTGACTGGAGCTATAATTTCTCAATACCAAGTCTTTGAGGGAATTTGTGAAACACTCACCTACCTGAGGCTCTAGGAAAATGTCTTTCAGGGTGGGTCTGCTACTGGAAGTTCCTGCCTGAATTTTTGTGACACCACCTGCCAGGGACATCGGGTCTTCCCTGCGAGAAGTGCATGCCACAGTCCTAACCCCATCCTGCTCCCCTCAAAACCAGGAGCTGCCAAAAATGTCCCTCTTACAGATAAACCTCCCATTCCATCCCTCCCTGTGTTGCTCCAGCTGGGCTGCCCTTGACTTCAGAGTCCCTTAATCCTTTCCTTGGTGGTCAGGAAGGGGACCCTGCATGCCACTGGAGTAACCCATGTTCCAGGAATGGCCAAGGCATTAGAGGTCTCTCATTTCAAGCTACAAATGCCACAGCTTAGAAAAGCTTGTTGATTCCATGGCGGCCCTGGCACTGTCCCCACCACAGCCAGAGACAGGCCCTGGTTAATGAACAGCCTGGCAGGAGCAGGTTGCACTGTGGCCAGGGGTCCTGGGATAGCCAGCACTGCCCAGAGCAGCCCCTGGCCACTTTGTGGCAGCAGGGGTAAGTGACTGCCTTTCCCAGTCCCCAGCCCTGGGAATGGCCCCCGGCTGGCTGCAGGTCTACACGTTGTGATCAGCAGGATTCAGGGAGTGCTGCCTTTCACCCATTCAGCAGCACTGGGAAGTGCTGGATTGGTTCCATGCCTCAGTTACCCCTGGCAAATAAAGGGGAATGATGCTCTCACCTCCGTGTACAACCCTTGTGGCTTTGGGGCAGTCCAAATCCTGAGCATTCCCTGATGTCCTTCATTCTCCCAACTGCCTGAAGGCTGGGAGAGCTGTGAGATGCCAGAAAGTCCTTCAGCTGATTAGCAGAACAGCCCTCTCTGCTTTCATAGGCAACAATTCTCTTTATTGCTCACCAGGAAGATATGTACAGGGGAGAAGGTTTGTTCTGACATTAAAATGCATAGTGTAGGTCATAAAAGGGAGGGTGAATGGGGGAGAAGAGAGCAGGTTTTCCATCAGCAGCTCCCTGGAGGGTGGCTGGGGGTGCGGGGAGGGCCCAGGCACCCAGCAGGATCCCCTCTGTGTCTTGAGCACGTCAACACCCTCCTGGGACTTGGGACATCAACCTCGCCGACCAGGTGGAGTGACCACCAGGCAGGAGAGGTGGCACCTCCAGGCCTCTCCTGGGGACCAATGCCCATGTGGACACCAGCCCCCGAGGCAGAATAGCGTGTCCCACAGGTGGGAAAGAAAAGGATCAGGAGGTGGTGGTGCCGTGGAGAGGCCAGGGACCCATCACACTCAGGGGGTGCCAGTGCAGAGGGTCTCTGTGAAAATGCCCATCACAATAGCGGGAAGCAAATCGAGAGGAGGAGGAGGGCGGCTGCTGGGTGCCTGCTACATGGCCGTGGTGATCACCTTCTCCTCGGGCTCCACGGTGTTCTCGTAGGCGTGCTGGTTCTCTTTGGACCTGCATCAGGAGGCAGAAGCACAATGCTGAGATCTCCCATCAAGAACAGCCTTCCCAAAGCCACCACGGGGGTCCTGACCTTGCTGGTGCCAGGAGTGAGGGGGGAGCACAGGAGGAGTCACGTTGCCAAGAGGGAAACCAGGCATAGGTTGGGAATTGCTCTAATTTTTAGCAAGGGCTGTTTTGATGGTCACCACCTGCATGGTGACCTGTGGTCACTCTTGGTGGTTTCCTCTATTGGAAAGGTGTAATGCAGCGTAAGAAAAATGTGGCATAGCAGGTTGTGAGGTGGTGGCTGGATCGTGCAGGGATGGGGACAGATGAGGGAGGAGGGGATACTCCCTCACTGCCTTCTGCTTTACCCCTGGAAAAGATAAAAGCCCCAAAGCAGGTGCGTGGGACGTGTAAGGCTCTGAATGGGCAAGACCACAGCTCTGCATGTCTGAGCTGTCCCCAGGGGCACACAGCAGAGCCTGGGAGCTGTGGGGAGGAGGTCTGAGCAGGTCCTTCACCTGAAGTCAGCTGCAGCCGATAGATATCTCCCTTCGTGGCCATTGGACGTGACAGCATCCGGCTTGTCCTCCACACTCACCACATTCTCGATATTTTCCCTGGAGGGAGAGGAGACAGGAGCTGGGACAGAGCAACAAAGGAGATGTGCTGGGGAGCAGCCTCTCAATGGGGATGGCAGATCTGACACTACAGAGACAATGAGGGACCTGGATGTTATTCTGTCCTCAGACACCCAGCTCAGCTCCCTTCCCTTCCCAGCAGGACAAGAACAAGGGGAAACACCCTCACTGCAGATTTGCAGAAGCTGTGCCAAGTGCCAACCCTGTCTCCACAGCCGTGACTCCCAGCACCGTGCTGGCAGTCAGCAGGACTCATTGTCAATACGTGGGATTGTTTCTCCCACTAACTGGTTTTTCCAGTCTACTTCTATGCAATCTGTTGCAAAATAGTCCCCTGTGGATCCCAACTGACACGGAGAGAGCAGTCAGGGCTCTGCTGGTGCTGCAGCCCTGGTGCAGGAGGGCTGTCCGTGTGCACATCCACATGAGCAAAGCAGAGCTGCTCTCTCTGAGGTGCCAGTCTGGATTGCTCATAAAAGGAACCACTGGGCAGGAATGGGGTGTTCAACCTCAGCCAGACTCCAGAAGCTCAGCGCTGGAGCAAGCCCATAGTCTGAATGACACCAGGGGCATTTAGCTGCGGAGGGTGGGTGCAGGTCCACCCTGGATGCACATCCCTGCCTCCCCCAGTGCTCGCCCAAGGGCAATTTCAGAGGCTTCTCCAAGGAGCAGCCTGGCATAAGCAGGCAGTGGCTGGAGCTGATAGCAGCTGTCACACTGACAGCACAGAGCTGGCAGGGCTCCAGGCTGCCGAGCCTCGCTCCCCGCTCTTCTGAAGAAAGGCCAGATTAATTAAAACACGGTGCCATCCCCCCTCAAACCCTCCTCAGCATCCTCTGCCTCCTGGCTGGGAGAAGGCAGCCAGGGACGGGCAGTGGTGGGAAACACCATCCCTCCCTGCCTGCCACTCCATGGTCTGGGGGTTCCTTCAGTCTGGGGACAAAGGTTCCTCTTTGGGAAACAAATACTACAGTGGCAAATCAGACCATATATATATATATACACACTGCATTATGCATTGGCCCTGAATACATCCCAAAGGGACCAGCTTTCAACACAGCTGGGGCTAAAACTGACCTGCTGAGCATCAGAGACACCCCAGCTCTCTGTTTCCTCAGCCTGGAGAGGCTGTAGGAATGCACAGGTACAAGAAGGCTCCAGCACCTTTGGGTCCAAAGCCCAAAGTGACCATACCAGTGCAGAGGAACTGGGAAACAGGCTATGAGATTCTTTCAGTCTTCATCCCCCATTGACTTTGGGCTGAGATTCAAGATCAGGTTACTGCAACTTAGCCATTTGGCCTTGCTTGGCTGAGCAGGAGCAGCCTGTGACTTGGCTTTGCTGGCAGCAGGGAAGAGGTAACCCATCCCACAGCGCCTTTGTCTGATGAATAAAGACACCTCGTTTGCCCGTGCTGGGGGCTGCAGGTGGAGAGCTGTGCCACAGCTCAGCTGCCTCCCTCCTCTCCCAGCTCCTCTCGGTGTGTTCTGGTGCCTTGTCTCTGTCTGCTTTGCAGAAAAAGCTGGTTAGGGCTTATCATCCCATGCATATAAGGCACATGGGAACTGCACCCCCACAGCCACAGCAAACCAGCTTGGGCCAACCCCCTGAGCGTGTGCCCGTGTGTTGCCTTGACTTTTGCAGTTCTGGATGTTGTCATTCTTTTGTAGCTAGTTTCTCACATTCTTCTATGTAAACATAGCCATGTTATTGTAACTGTATCTTATCATTTACATTCCTTTCTCCTGGACACAGAACTTTGATGGACATTTCCTTTGACCACTGTGATTGAGGGAGGAAGAACTTATTTCCTCCAATGAATAGTGATTTCTAAATGTATATAAAATAAAGAAGGCGGGTCTTGCCCCCCTTCCTTCTCTTTCCTCCTTGCTGGTGACAAGTGTCTCTGTCTCTTCTTTCATGTCGTTACTGCGACACCCGTGTAGTCCAGCCATGAAGCTGCGGCTCTCCCGTTCAGCACAGCGCTTTCTCACGGCAGCACTGGTATGGTGCAAGCTCACACCTGGCAATCAGTAACAGATTACTGCCAGGGAGCAGAGACCAGGACAGGGAGAAGAGGACAGGAAGCCTTTGCTCTCCCTTCCCAGCACAGCAAGCACGGTGTTCCCAGCCCTGGAGCAAGTACAGAGCCTGCTGGAAGTGACACGTGCCGAGGCAGCTCAGCCCAACCCGAAGCAACCTCCCACACTTACACTTTGTCCTTACACCAGAACCTGTTGATCACAAAAGCGATGGCCACCAGGACCAGAAACACAGCCACTGCGATGACACCCTGTGACCACGGCTGGAGGCTGCCCCGGGCTGCAGGGAGACAAGAGGACGTGTTAGAAATTCATCCTCAGGCTTCGTCTGCCCAGCTTCCCCCATCCAACCTCAGCAAGGTCCAGCTGAGAGCTTAGTCCCGCAAAGCTGAGCACAGCATGTTGCTGTCAATTCAGACAGGCTTACCTGGGTGCTGGCAATGAAATAAAGTGGAAATAGCATTGCTTTTGCTGGTGTTTGCCTGTGCAAAGTGGTGGCTTGCAGCTTTGGGGCCCCATATACACTGACATATACATACACATCCATACATACACATACAAACACTGTGGGGTGCTGATGACTCTGTGATGGTGGAAAACAGGGCTGGGGGACGTGGAGGAAGGAAGGGAAGGAGAAAGTTTGCTCAGGGAAAGTAGGCAGAGAGATTTCAGCAAACTGTTTATTCTCTGTCCCCAGATGCCACAGACGTAATTCCTGGCATATTTTCCAAATACTGGTAAAATAAGGACCCTGTAACAGGGACAGTGTAAGATTTGGTTGTCACTCTCACAGTAAAAAGTTGTCATTGTGGATTTCAGTAAAATGTACTATTCAACAAGTTTCCAGAGCAGCAGATGGACTTATGACAGAAATTGAAGGCTGATGCATTCAGAGGAACAACCTCAGCACAAACTCCAGGCAGGGCTGGTGGGGGGCCAAGCAGCATTGGGAGCTGACCAGGATATCCCTATTTCCCCAAGGGATGGGATGGACTCACAAGTTCCATCCATACCTAAGCAGCAATCCAGCCACGGATGGGAAGGCTGTGAGAAGCATTCCTGGATGTGGGAAGAATGCAAGGGCAGGGTGATGAGAAGAGGAAACCTTGTGCCAGCCTTTCCTGGGTTGGCTGCTCCTTGGCTCCCACTGGCTTTGGGACAATTGAGCATTCAGACATAGTCAAACCCATCCTTAAATGGTGTCACATAAGCAACAAAGGACACTTTGTCCACATAGCCACATCTCTTTAAGATTTAATTGCTCTTTGTTCAGACCCAACTCTTCCTCATCTGCTGATCAAAACACCAACCCTTGCACATCAACGTGGTCTCTCTGCACGGGCAGGTGGGGCAGGAGGAGGGTGACACCTGCCAGCCCCAGCACTGACCTCGGGACACTCAGACCTGGCCACTGACACCTGCAAGGCTGAGCTGCCCCAGGATGAGCCGGTGGTACTTCAGTCTCACTCAGGAACCTTACACTGGCTGAACACTTCACCTGTCTCACAGGAGACAAACCTCTGCTATAAACACAATATAATCTTTACTAGCAGTAGTAAGAGTAGACTCCATGCTCCACATGTGCAAACTCCTCAGCCACAGCCAGCTTCACACTGGCTCTGCTGCTAACAGCTCTCCTCTCCTCCCTCTGACTTTTTCTTGTCCTTTGCTAAGAGTCCCAGCTCCTTGAGTCTTTAGTGCAAGAGATCTTTATTTAAAAAATAATAAATAAAACAACAACAAAAAATCCTCAAACCCTGAAACAAGACTCCTTTTTCCTCTTGGAAGTGAAATCAGCCTGGCCAGTTGACTCACCAGCAGTGCCAGTCTGGAAAGCAGTGGCACTCCCAGTCAAGAGGCTGTGAGAGCAACCCCAAATAGCATCTCACAGCTCCCTGTCCTCACAGGGATGTTTGTCATGTTTACTGCAAGGTCCCAGGGCAGAAACTCAAGGAGGAGGAATTCAGACGGAAATTCCCTCTTGCATCAGCAGGTTTTGACTGAAATACCATTGAATGAGCAGCTGCTGCTGGTGGGAACAGGGGGTGATGACACCCAGGGGTGCTGACAGTGGGGAAGAGCAGGGTTTGGTCCCCTCCTGCCCTACCTGGTGGGTAAGGATGCTCCTGCCCTGCTGCTCAACACCCCCATGGGTGAGCCCTGAACACACCTATTGCATCCTGGCTGAGCTTTGGCTCGCTCTGTATCCTCCCTTGTTCTGCCTTTGGCTGTTGGCCACATATATTTATTAGTTGTAGTTTATTTTTCCTGCCAGACCCAGGGTTTCCAGCCCAAGCCAAGGAGGGGGTGGCCAGGTCCAGCCCTTCGTGAGCTTTCTGCTGGGGTTAAGGAAGTTCAAGGTCAACTGGGGAATGAAGTCAGAAATTACTTCAATTGCCAAATTTGCATCTCGTGATCTTCCAGCACGAGAGGGAAGGGGATAATTGGTAGGAAACCTTGGAGCAACCATGCCTTTGAGGTACTGGATGTTTTTGCCAGTGAAACCTCACTCAGGTGGCTTTTTCCACCAGATTTCAGTGCATCCAAAGACAAAAGGAAAAACACCAAACTAAAATCAAGGGGTTCTGGCTTTGAGAGACCGACTGCATGGGGAGATGAGGGTGGCAGGGGAATGGCAAATGCCTCTGCATCAGGCTGAAACACCTGCTGGGGAACTTGCATGGGCATAAGAAAGGAGGAATGGGAACCAGGCAGAGGCAAGAGCTCGATAGGATCTACTCAGGGAGTGATTGCGTGGGTCCCAGCCCTGGGGGGCACTGCCTGGAACCCCACCGAGCACACCTTGCTGCCCTGCCAGGGAGGATGGCTGAAAGGATGAGTGTCACCCCTGGAAACAGGACTGTGTTCCCGGGAAAACGCTTTACCAGGGATGCCCCTCCTGGGACAGCCCTTTCCTCAGGCTCTGCCACCTCCTCTCTGTTTCGCCCCGCGGTGATGACAGGGTTTTCCCTCACGAACGAGATCTCCTAAGCCAAACTAAGCAATGTGGAATTGCAGCCCTGGCAGACGTGTGTCCACAGCTCTGCAGCTACAAACCAGACCGGGGAAACGCCAGTCCCAAAATAAGCCCGTGCACTTGTTGCAACTCCATTTCCATACTCGACAGCTAGTTTGAAGACACAGACCTGCTTTCTAATACATCTTTCCTGAGTGCTTGTAAAGCTTTGGCTGGCCCATCTTTTCCACTCTCTGAGGAAATTGTGCCAGGCTCTGAATCCTCATTAAAGCGTTTCTTTTTTTTTTTTTTTTCCCCTTTCCAAGCAACTGCAGAACTTCTAACCCGACTGACAATGGACACCCCAGACTGTTAAATCCTCAGCAAGTTGGTAAACAAACACAGGAAGAGCGGTCAGGGCTGGGGCATCAGGAGGAGAAAGGGGGAGGGAATTTTCCGGGACTTCGGCAGCAGCAGATGAGTTTTAGTTACTCCTCATTATTTCTAGTGTTAGACAAGACCTTCAACCAATTTCCTAAAAATAATACCCCAGCCATAGGAAGTCTCTTTATTAAGTCTTTGGGAAGGGAACGGGAGGGCAATTTGCAGAGGAAAATGTTTGCTCCCTCTCCTCAGCAATGATCAAAATTACAGATTAACAGGAGGATCTGTGAGCTCGGGGAGAGACCCCGCACAACACTTGCCCAAGGATAAGAATGCGAAAAAAAGAAAGAAAGAAAAAAAGCCTTAAGAAAACAGATTACTCATCTCAGTGCACAGCCCTGCCAGAGGTAAATCAGAGCTGCTTTATCTCCGTGCGAGCAGGTAAGATAAACCCCAGGCGGCAGTTTCAGCCTTCAGCAAAACAGGCAGAAAGCCTCCACGTCCCGGCTCCAGCAAGACCTCTCAACCCACCAGGCACCCATCCATCCTGATGTGGAGCCGGAGCTCAAGCTCGGGCAGGAGCTGGGATGGCTTTTCCCTTCGCAGGGACAGCTGTCCCTTGTCCCCCGCCCAGCAGCTCCCCCCTGCCCGGGGCTGGGCGCACCTTCCTGCCCCTGTTTGCCCGCGATGCCAGGCAGCTGCCGGCGCTTACCTTGCTGGCAGGAGGCCGGCGGCAGCTGCAGGAGCAGCCCCAGCAGCAGGAGGCAGCGGGCGGGCATGGTGGCAGCGGGGCCGGGGCTCCGGGGAGCGCAGCAAGAGCCGGGCACGGCGCCCTCCCGCAGGAATGAGCGCCTGGTCAATTATCAAACACCTTAACGAGGCAGGCCGATGCTCTCACCTGCTTATTCAAATCCTGCTGCGGGAAGGGGCGGAAGGAGGTGTCTCCCTGCTTTCTCCCGCGGAAGCTGGCGGGGAATTTGGGGCACGGTGACTTGAACCTGACAGTCCCCTTAGGTAGGGCGTGGAAGGGAACTCAGGCACAAAATATTTACATCGGCCCAGGAGAAAAAAATTACACCCAGATGGGTAAAACTCTTCCTCAGTGAAGCTGTGGTGCTTGGGGAGCGTGGTGTCCCCACGTCCTTCCCCAGAGGAGAACCAGCAGCATCCCAGCTCTGACACCCCCTTCCCAGCCCTTCCCACCCTTCTCACTTCCTTGCTCTTTTCTTTGCAGCAAGGGCCACTAAGAACCCAGCAAAACACATTTGTGACTTGAAAACTTCCATTTAATAAACCAGACTCGGTGCTGGATACTACCTCTCGCCTCCTGTTTAATGGTGGGAGTATTAAACAGGGCAAACCCAGCCTTCATTTTATTGAGGCTTCAGGACTGTTTCCAAAATTTCTTCAACACCAGAAGAGGTAAAAGCACCTGGAGACCTGAAGCAGGCAGCAGGTCTCACCCTCACGTAGCTGTGCAGATGCTGCAGGACAGAGAAGGTTGTGGGTCCTAAGTTAAGCAGTTTTCTAGCCTGTGCCAGGTTTGGCTGGCTGGCAAACCCACCCCACAGGTTCACAGCTGAGATACTTTGGTTACTCATGAAGGAAATTGTAAAACTGTGAGCCGGGGGTTTCATGGTCGCTCTTCTTGTAGTGTGTCATAGCATCTCTGTAACCCCTCAGCAGCACCCGAGCTCCCAGCCTCTGGTCTGGTGATTCGTCCTCCAGGGACCCTGCCTGGGTGCTCCATCCTGAGGAGCAAATAACACTTCACCCACATGGGACCCATGCTCGGGGATGTGCAGCACCCTCAGGAATACACACCCACTGGAGGAGGACAGCACTCCTTCATCCCTCCTCGTTCTCCTCTATTTACAATAATGTCATTTATCCTGAACAAAAAACAGATGTGACTTGAGCTGTACAAGATCAAAGGCCAGTTTCCAACTCCTTCCCAAATTCCTTTCCATGGCCGGGTCCCCAGCTGCTGTGTGGGATAACCCCATTCCCAACACAACTAATTTTTGCTTGTGAAATCTGTGGGGCAGGGACTTTCCTGCTGCAGCCAGCAAGGAAGTGTCACAACGGGGGCTGGCCCGTAATTAGGCCCTGTAAATCAATCTAATCATATTGCAGAGGAAAAGGAATGACTTGTGAATAAGTAAAAACGAGAGTGAACTTTGGGTTCCCCATGACTTGCTTCCACATTATCTGGGAAAGCATGCAGAACCTGCCACCTTTGCTGTCTGCCTGTTGTTCACCTCTTAGCAAAAGCCCAGCATAACCAGCCTGGCTGTTCAGAGCAGGAGACTTTATCAGCAGATCAGAAGTGCCAGAGAAGCCAGTCCTGCTGCTGCCTCTGGGAAATTCAAGGTCTGGGACATTCTGCTGTCACTCTCCACACCCCATCATGCCCGGGGCTGTGGTGTGAGGTGCCTTCTCCTTCAGGTGTGCTCTGGGTGGTCTTATCACCTCAGGGCTCTGCCCAGCCTAGCTCCAGGGGCTCTGGGCTGATTTCCCTAAGACAGGGATGTCTCAAGGATCCACACACGTGGGATGATAGGATGTGACAGAGCAGACCCTTTGTTGCAGGCAAGGCTGCCGAGCCTTCCAGACAGGGGTCTTGCTGTTTATACTGAGAAGCAAATAACACTTGAACCAATTGCACGTTCCCACATTTAAATGAAATTGAAGACTATTCAATGATTTGGGGCTTGCTGATGAGGCCAGGGAATCACTCACTGCTTATCTCAAAGCTCCCCTGAGCGCCAGTGCGTGTTTAGCCCAGGGCAGCTCTTAGCAAGGTATGTGCCTTCTGTGCCTTTGTGGCAAAGCTGCTTGGTCACAGACCCTGGGTCTGGCCTGGGGGAGATGAGAAGCAGCAAGTCATTGTGACGGCAGCTGCCTTGTTGCAGGGGCAAAGTCTGAAATTTCAACAAATTATTTGCCAACCAGGTCCTCCTTTTGTTGTTCTGGCTGTGGCTTGGGACCTGCAATGACAAATAACTGCAGGTTTCTCCTGCAGGGTGCTGGAAATCTTGCAGTCTCTCTCATGTTAGCCTTCAGCATCGCCCAGCCATGGTGAGCCATTTAGATCCATTTTAGAGGTGAGGGAAACTGAGGCACAGAAGGACAAATCACCCTGGCAGCATTTAGTCAAAGCCCAGTGGAGCCAGAGCCAGCTCTACCCCCATATGAGCAGCTGTTTGTGCAACAGATCTTGCACAAAGCAGGGGTTGGAATTTCAGGCTTTACATTGATACCCTCCAAAACCTGGTGATTATTTCCACTAAAAAATACGTAACTTTTAAAAAAAATTAGTATTTACTTGAAGCAGCGTTCCTGGATGATATATCACAAAGCACAGACGCCAGTTCCTCTATGAAAAACATTACGGGACTCTGTGTTTTAATGGAAATTGTTTCTCTCTCTCCTTCACTTCCTTCCTTCTTTCCTCCCTCCTTCCTTCCCTCTTTCATCCTCTCCATTTCCTCCCTGTCTCCCAGAAAGAGCCGTAAAAATAAAAGAATACTCTGTGAGAGCAAACCTGAACATCCCCTAAAGAAGAGATGGTATTTTTCCTAGAAAACATAAGTAATTAAAAATTTGTTACATTTCAATAGCTGCTACAAAACATTAAAAAGACCTAACAAAAATACACACACAAAATCCCCAAAACGACAAACCCAATTTTTAATTGCTTGTTCCTTTTGACATTTGCCATCCAAACCAAACACTCCTTGCTTGTGCCAGAATTCTCTCATTTCCCATTGACACTTGTCTTTCAAACTCTGCCTGCTGTGGATGCTGCCAGGAGAGAACCAGGAGCTACAACCACTGTGTAAAGGGCATTTTCTTGGCCCAGTGTGCCAGTGTGGATAAAAGGCAGCAGAAAAAGGCAGCTCCTGCTCAGGGTTTTCATTTATCACAGCTCTTTATCCCACTTCTCCTCTTTAAAAAATGCCTTTAAACTGCAATATATTTTTCTATTTACGTGCTGTTGAAAAGCCCAGTGTCAACGGTGTGGCAAAAGGGCCTCATCCTCCTCACACCACCTGGGGTTCAGCTGGGCCATTTATCCCCTTCTGAACACACACACAGGGTCAAGAAAAAGGCACCTCTTGGCATTTCATTGACATTTTGTTAGACCCATCATGTGTCCCCCAGGGCTGATGCTAATTGCAAGCCTCAAAAAAGCAGCAGGGAGAAGGGGGTGTCATGGTGGTGGCCATGATCCCTCTCGATCCCTCATTTCAGGAGGATGTGGATTTTCCCCTTCTCCTCCTAGGCAGCCTGGATGTTCCAGTGGGGGCAGCCAGGACCACACCTGGCAGGGCACTGGCTGGGATCTGGCACCCAGAACCTGTCTGCCATGGGGCACAGTCATGGCACCATAACTGAGCACCAGGTATGGCCTTTATTTTCCCTTAAAATCTGCTCAGCAGCATCACTGTGGCCCCATGAGTATCCCATGGGCTCCTCTGGATGGTATTTTTCGCACCAGTTGATTTTGGTGCGGATCTCTGGACAGCCCTCTATTGTCTGTGCTCTCCATTCATGCCCTTCACTGTCTGTGCTGGCGCCTGATGCTGCTCTTCCCTGCATCTCAGGGCAGCACTGGGCTCTCTCCTCTATCCATTGTCCCCTCTGAGCTCCCTGCTGCTCTGCCCCGACACCAACAGCTGCCAGGGCTCTGCCAGCACCTTCACATCAGCCTCAGGCCCCACAGCCTTGGAAAATTAGGCTGAGAAACCTTCCTGATGTGCCCCACCTTGCCCTGGGCTGGGAGGAATCAAACTAAAACTCCCTGAAACAAGAAGAAAACCCACCTGCCTCTGCTCTGCCTTGTTGTTGGGGGATGAGCCTGCATCCCTGATTTTTCCATCTGTTCAGAGGGAATATTGCACCCCTAATCACCTCTGAGTGGGGGGAAAGCACTGCTGTGTTGCTGGAGTGGCAGATAGGAAGGATCCCAATGTGTGATGCTCAGAAAGGGAGAAAGGAGCTGACTTTGCTCTGGATATTCCCTCCTGCCCAGAGATATCGAATGGAATGAATAATTTGCTATCCGATCATCTCTAATCTTCATCCCATAAAATCAGCAGTGAGCTGGGGGGGGGGTTTGAAGCCTCCAGCTGCATTTGCTGATAAGACATGAGGCAGGAAAGATTGGAAGCCCATAAAAATGATAATCTCAGGCTTCAGTGTAACTTGGTGGAAGGGTTTTCTCCTGTCCTTTCATTAAGGATGGATTTCATGATCTTCCTTAAATAACAACAAGCCTTCTCACGAGGAATCTCCCTCCCCAAAACCGATTGTATCGTCATTAGGAAATAGGAGACCAAGAAGCCAGGAAAAAATAGACGGAGCACAGCTGAGCACAAGGCTGAGGCCAAGGGGTGGGAGGAAAAGAGGGGATTGGAAATAATTTCTGAATACAGACAGAATCTTTAGGCATTGCAGCTCTGCCTGGAAGAGTCAGGCACTGGCACCATGTCAAGCTGCTGGGCACAAGCCTGACCATGAGCCTGACTGTGGAGCAAAGCCTCATCCTTCTCATCTTTCACGTCCTTGGAATAAAGGGAAACATAATTTCAATGTGGTTTGATACAGCATCCTCTCCACTGCCCCCAAGTTCAGTGAATCTGGAGATAAAAATGGAAGGGAAAAAACCCAACTCATGAATCATTTCCTTGTGAATCTCAACCAAGAATGACAAGAGGAGGAGAAGGAAAAGGTGTCTGGTTTGGTGGGGATGGAGAGTTTCAGGAAATAATTTTCTCATATGCCAGAATAGGAGAAAATTAGAAGTGTAAACTATAATCAGATGTCAAATTGCTTTTCTTTGGCTAATTGAAATAATGTTTTCTCTGCTACCCACCACTCTAGCCCTTTCAGATGCTAATCCCTATCAAACATGGCCTTACAATTACAAATTCATAGGCATTTTTCCCAGGAGCAGAAATTGCTTTGCCCTGTAACCTCTAAGATGAGGTCTTAATAGGAATTCACGAGCAGCCTCTGGCAAAGCTTCATTAGCCGGAGAGAATAGACAAGGGCAAGTTGCAGTGCTCCCTGACTACTCTAGGGAAAAATTAATTTAAATTACTATGTAAAGTAACAAGGCCAGATAATGTGTTTCCTTCTTGGATTATTGTTTTCCAACACCCTAATGTGTGGACAGATTAGGTTATTTTGCCTGTCTTGATGGTGGTCCGTGCTAAGTTGTGATTTATGGAGTGCAAAAACCTTTGGAAACACTGACCCCTTGGGCCAGAGCTGGATGGAGTCAGGGTGATGACCTGGCTGGATCTCACCAGGCTGAGTTGCTTGGAGGCTGCTGGGGAGTGGCAGCCACCTCCAGCACAACTTCAGCACAGCCTGGAAGAGAATCCCAGCTATGGAAGGTGACACTTCAGCATTTCCCTGGTGGAAAACTGATCCAGGAGTCCTGTTGCTTTGGGTCAGCCCTAGATTTGTTTCCTGGAAGTGAGATCCTGAGCAATGTTGAGTCCCATGTTCCTGAGGGCTGGACCAGCACAGGAAACCTCTTCCAGAAGTCCCTCAGCAAAGGTACTGCACGGGAGTGATTCCCAACCAGCTGAGACCTAAAATGCACTAAAATATGCTGAAAACCAAGCCTGCAACCCCAGGGTGGGGGGATCGTGATTTCATCCACCCCTTCCAGCCCTTGCCAAGCCTCCCCAAAAGGAGGTATAATTCTCTTCCCCTGGCAGCAGGCTGGGTGGGTTTATGCTGCTGTGGGTTTATGGGGCTCTGCAGTGAGCCAGGCCAGGGAAGATGTGGTGATAAGGGCTTGGCAGAGGGGCTGGGACTCTGCTCAGCAGTCTGGGCTTGCAGCCGGGCTTCAGTGGGCACTGCCAGCTCCTGGCATTATTAACCTGAGACTTATCACACAGAATGGGCCAGCCTGGCCAAATCCTCAGGGAATGTGGGCATCATTCACTGGGGACACAAAGAGTTCAAAGAGCCTTTGGGCAACAAACAGCACCAATCATCTCAGCTGATTAAATAGGTTCCCAAGTGGTGTGGGAGTCCTAGGAGACCAGTCTGAAGCTGGGAAGATTTATGGACAGCTACCTGAATTGGAGAGGGAATGTATTGATTTTGTTCCCGGCTTCTGAAGGGGATCACTGTTGTTTTTCAGAGCAAAGATAGGGCTGGTGAGAGATGCATCCAGACAGAGGGGTAGATAGGTAGGCAGAGGGAACCACAGAGAGAATTCCAACCCATCTAATAATTTTCTTGTCTCAACTTACCTGGGGAAAGATAAAAACCCCATGGCACTATTTTCTGTCATTGTTTCATCCAAACGACAACACTTCAAAATGAGATAACCCCCAAGGATGAGGTTTTATGTCATCCCAGCTTCTCTAGCCACTTGAATTTCTATCATCCCCCATCAGCAACCCACAGCTGTCCAAGCTCTGACAAATTCTGGACCTCCTTTGCTGGGGACAAGCCCTGTGTTTTGGCAGCTCCAAGGATAACCAAGTGTGCCCTTGGGTCTTCCTAACGTTGCTATCTCACAACTGGCAGGACCCAGCCCGCTGGAAGGCAGAGGAGCACCAGGAAAGGCCCTGTCCCAAGGGAAGGACACCCCTGCATGGCTGTCTAGGTCCCCGATGGGTGGAGAAGAGCCTGATTTCAGTAGGGCACCCCTGCTCAGCACCATCTGAGGAAGGTGATTTCCTTCCTCCAGCCCCACAGCCCCACTGAGGCAAAGGAAGGGCTCCAGGCAGAGTGAGGAGCATCCTCAACACAGGGGATTGGCCTGAGCATCCTTGAACTCTGGGGTTCAATCAACCAGAGCCCTGCCAGCAGCCACCAGCACCTATTTCCATGCTCATCAGGAAAAGCAGTGCATTTTGAGGTGGCTTCTCTCTCCTCTTCCTTCTCAGCACCAGGGTTTTTGCCTGGAAAATGCGGGGGGGAAAAAATAGCAGGGCCATCGGCAGCAAGTGAAATGAATCTAATAACCTCCACTTCTTTTCAACGAGCTCCAGTTGTTGCTTTACAAGTGTACTCCAACCCAGGCAAGTGCCAAACAAAAGCCCCCCTCTCCTTCTCCGTGCCTGTTAAACAGCCTTTTCATTCCGGCGAGCTGCATCTGCTGGGCGGCAGCCGCGATTACCATAACACAGGGGCAGGGTTTGGCCGGGATGCTTCCCCCTCCATCCTGCAACAGGCGGGAGCCTTGGGCTGGGAGAAAAATAAAATGAAAAATAAAGGGTCGGGCGAAAAGATTGAATGCATGAAGTCACTGTTCTGGCTGCCACCCAAGCAAACAGATGCAGGTAACGGAGGAGATGGGGAAATCAGGTTGTCATGTCCTCTGAGCAGTGGCTTCTGTCGCTGGGGAAGGGAGTGGGAGAGATATGGGAAGGCCAGAGGGATTTTATGTGAACCCAAGGGCTGACAGAGACATTTCACAGGGTGTATTGAAGTCGCGGGAGCTTTTCAAGAACCTCAACCCATTCCTGGAGCCTCGGAGGCTGCCAGCCCCACCAGGATGTCCCTGCAGCCAAGCTGAGTGCCGTGAGATGGGGACAGGGACCCAGGGCTCCTGCAGGAGGGACAGGGTTGATAGGAAGGGGCTGAACAATGCCAAACCGTGCCATTGTGCCGCAGCAGCTCAGAACAGGCTGCGCTTGGATCCAGCCCTGAACAGGTTGTGAGGACAAAAGGTGAAGACCCCTGAGAGATGCCTTTGCCTGGGACTGAGCAGGAGAGGCTGTTTCCAGGACTGGGTGGGACATTAATTAGAACTCAATAAATAGCAGGGCATTGGCACAACCACCAGCGCTCCCACTGGGAAGTGTGAGACTTCACAGGGTCACCTCCCCTCTGCTGAAACCCCAGGAGACTCGGCAGCCTGTGCTCCTCTGGCAGAGCCGACGGGGAGCTGGTGACCACAGGCACAGAACCCATCGCCCTCACATTCCAGAGAATGGGAACCTGCAGACAGCACTGAGACCTCCAGAGCCTGGCTGAGCAGGGTGGACATCAGCTGCCCCAAGTGGCTTTCTGCCTTTCTACCCCAGAATACAAAATTCTGTAGGAAAATAGCTGCAGTGTTCAAAAATAATGGGTTTAACACAAAGATTGTTGGCCTGTGGAAATCCCAGGAAGACCTGCAGAGGGGAGGAGAGGAGAGGAGAG
>VZRZ01008463.1:597793-611913 GCA_013398175.1 Climacteris rufus | reverse complement strand
CATAAATAGAAAATATAAGTTAGTATAACTCTTAAAAAAGTTTTTGTTCAAATATACACTTGTTTTTTTCATTTTTCCTTTTTTTTTTTTTTGCACTGAGAGCTCAGCAGAGATTAAACATTTCTTATAAATGACTTTTAAAGCTTTACACTTCTGGCCAGTGTACTCACATTAGGCATAATACATTTCTATACAGAACGTCATACATTGCACAGTTGTACGATAACACTGCTCCGTGCGCGGCCGCCGCTCCGGCTCCGCTCCGGTTCCCCCCCGGCCCCGGCTCGCCCCTGCCCCCCTGCCCGTCCCGCTGGGCTGTGTGGATGCGCGGCCTTATCCCCATCCCGCGGCACCTGCCCGCAGCGATAGAGCGGAGCTGCTCGGAGCGGGGTGCAGCCCGCTGGAGGGTGGTCCCAGGGACGGGCAGGCAGCCGAGATAGGGGAAACGGCTACCACGGCTCAGCCCAGCCTTCCTGCCGCCCTGGAAACACCCTGGGTAAAACATCCACTACCTGCTCTGGATGGTTTGGTGCCACCTGACCCAGAAGGGAAAAAGCAGCTCAGGGTTTGCTAGGATGAGGCAAGGAGCAGCTTCTGAGCGATTTCTGCTGATGGCAGCCAAAAGCAAAACCACCCTGTTTTTTCTTTCTGATGGAGACAACCAGCAGGGCAGCGTGCAAGGGGCGGGGGACACGTGTGTGAGTGTGTCGTGGGCTTAGGACACGTGCGGGACTGCATGTCCACGTCCATCCAAATGTGTATGCAGGACTGTCTGCATATGTGCATCCCTGGACATGCCCACAGGTGTGGGACGTGCAAAAAGGAGTGTGTGTGTCTTTGTGCACCATTACAGTGCAAGAACACATGGGCTGTGCATTTGTGAGCAAATCAGTGCACACGCACCTGTCATGTGCATGGACAGGGTGTTGTGGAAGGTGAGTGTGTTTGTGACCTCTTGTCACGCCAGTGGCTATGCTGATGCACCACTAACACACCTCAGTGGTGTCCCACACTGGAGCCTCAGCCACGCTTGTTCCTCGCCTGCTCCCTGGCCCAGCAGGGATGCACTGGACACCAGTTCAGCACCTGCACACCCGGCAAGCACAGAGCCTTCCCCACCCCAGCAGCAGCTTCCCACCCGCAGCCCCCACGATGGCACACTGCTAACTTCTCCATCCACCCCCCAGGACACCCCTGCCAGCCTCCACCTCCCATTTCAATGCCATTCCCGGGAATGGGACAGATAGGATTCTCAGAGCAATGGTGCTGCACTGCTGGATGGCTGCAGGACACACACTGGGATGGTGTTGATGTTTTATTTCAGCTACAGCAGGGTGTGAAGGGATAGATCACAGCGAGTGCAGTGCTCTGGAGATGGGACAGCTGCTGTAAAGCATCGCCTTGCTCCCATCCCCTTCCAGGCAGCCCTGGATGGGCAGTGGATGAGGCCATGGCTGGACCCTTCACACATGCAGCAGGACCTTGCTTCTGGTTTCTGTGGGCTCTGGGCAAGCCCTGGCCAGCAAGGTCCCACTCCTACCTCAAGGGCTGTGCTGCAGGTGGTGACAGTGGTGGAAGCAGAACAGCTGCAGGCCTGGACACACTCCCTTCCCTTCCCTGGGCTTTGGCCATTTTCCCAGATAAACGTCTGGAGTGGGACTGTTCCCTGCCACAGACACAGGGTGAACAGGGCATGCAGGCAGCCACGCTCCCCTAGCCACTCTAGGCGGTGATGCTTGACATTTTTGGAGCCATTCACTCCCGGCAAGCCTGGCTCCAGGTCCCACATGGGGAAGGACCGTGATTTGACAGCACCTCAGTGAAGACCTGCCATCTCCAGCCTGCTCGTTTAACATGATGCAACCCAGGATGCTCTGCCATGGCTTTCCTGGACATCCTTGGGCAAATCCTCCAACCTGTCCTAGCCCAGTCGGCAAGTCACCTCCTCCCCTTCTTTCCAGCATTCCTTGAGCTGCACAATGCCAGCAGAAAGCTGCCTTTCACTTTGCAGTGCCTGCTCCGAGGAGCACAGCACCACCGCGGCTTTGCTGGCACCTTTGCCAAAGCCCCTTGCTGCAGGACCCGTTCCCACCTTGGCACGGCCAGACTGAGCTGGTGCCATGCAGGATTTACGGGAGGGATGGGCAGGGAGAGAAGCCCCTGCCCCACGGCTGCCGGACGGGTTCGGCCGCGGCGCTTCAAAGCGCCGGGGCAGCGGTGACCGTGCTCCAGACGCTCCCTCCCATTTCCTGCTGCATTCCCGTCTCGCTCCCTGTGCCCGCATCAGCAAAACAGAGTGTAAAAATAGAGGCCGGGCTTCACCAAAACACAATAGTAAATTGTTCCCCGGAAAGGTCACTGGGGCGGCTGAGAATAGCTCCGAGAGCGGGGAAAAGGAGTGTCTACCGGGGGGACAGGTTTGAAAGTGCCTGTTGGACCCCCCCTCCCTGCTCCCCAGGAGGTTTCCTGCATCCCCATCAGCGGTGCAGGTCCCACCTCCTGAGCCCCTGCGGTTTCAGAGCATCTTCATCCTTTCCCATCCACCCCTAGCCCTGCTTTCCCAGAGCTCTCCCAGCTTCTTCTGCATTCCAGCACCGCTTTGGGAATTGAAACTGGAAACAAATGGGGAGTGAGAAATAAGGTGAAAGGAGAGGCAGGAGGACCAGACAGAAAGAACAAGGACTGGGAGGAGAGAGAAAGAGAGGATCCTGCTGGCTGCTGTGTGACAGCGCGGTGTCCCCTGGGCGCCGCTGCCCGACTGCCGCCTTTGTGCGGCGGTGGGAACGGCAGGGATGAGCCCCGGGATGAGGAGCGTATCAAGCAGTCCCAGAGAGCCATAAATTATTCCCTCCTGTTGTCACTGGCCTGTCATAGCAAAGAGGCGAAGCTTTCTCATCGGCTGCCGGGGTGGGAATGTTTGGGTCCCGTTCTTTCTGTGAGCATGTTTAATTCAATTATGTGGGAATGTCCTTAATGAAGCAGGTCCTTGCTCCTGGCTTCAGCGGTGTTCCCAGACAGGGCTGCCAGTGTAGGCTGCCCTCAACGGGGCTTTGCCCGAAAGGCTGTAATTAAAAACAGATAATGATGCTTGAAAATAGAAGCTGATCAAATTCGGGGTGATTTTGGGGGTTTTGTGTTTCTTGTTTTATTGTCTTGGACAGATGCATTTCTCCCACCTTCTCTCTGGTTTTTAATTCCATTTTATCTCAATGTCAAGTCCCCTCTGTTCTCATTCCCTGGTGTCATCCATGCACTGGTAAGGGAAATTTTCTGCCACTGGAAGACTGAATGTTGCCAAGTTCCTGGCACACGTTAGAAAACTGGATGAAAAAATACCTTTAAATGCATCTGTTGCAACTGTGTGAGGAAACCACTATTTGCCAGAAAATTTCCTGCACTGCAGAGCAGAACCCCCATCACCTTGTGGTGCCACCAGGGAGAGATGAAGCCCAGCCCTGGCCCAGCCAAGGGCAATGCCACCCACCACACCCAGGCTATTGCCCTCCTACTGCACCCATCCCTTCTGTGCAATGGAAACCAGGACCCTAGGGTGCTTTTCCCAACTTCCTTTTCTGCTTTGCATAAACAGAATAAAAACCAGGTTGGTTTGGATTTTTTACCCCCATATGTTTGAATCCACAGAGTAGTGCACATCACTATTTGCAACATGATTGTAAAAAGAAATAACCAGGAAAAATGAATTAAATTTTCCATTGGAAGACAAGAATGGGAGGGGCTTTTGAAAATTTCTTTTAAAAAAACCCGCAAAGGCAGGTGATGCCTGCTACCTTCTCCAACATTTGCATCCTGGTGGCTGAGGAACAGCAGGGTCCAGATGCTCTGGAGAAGATGCTGGAAGAAAGATGCTCTTTCCAGCATGGCCAGCATGAAGTCACCAACTGAGGACACAACCCTGGAGCCTGTCCCACAGCAGCACCCAGGGTCTCCCCCTCACCAGGGTGAACCAGGAGTGATGCACATTGACCATCCCACCATGGAGCAGGTGGCATTGGAAGCCTCTCAGCCCTTTCTATAGGTTATAGAGCCTATATATGTGCACAGAGTGGTTTGAAGACTTCACCCTACAGGTGTTTTTCCCTTAAGGGTGTTTTTCCCTTTGCTGTCTGCAAAAGACTTGTGGCCATTAAGGACAGTTTATCGAACAGTGCAAAAAAACAGAAGGGGGAGGTGAAAGGAGAATTGTCCTGGCAATGGAAGGAGGGAGAGAGAGAGCCAGGAGGTGGGAGGCAGAGATAACTGGTGGGTGAACTATCAGCTCTTGCTGGGCTGGCAGCAGGACAGGAGACGGGTTAAACCAGATGTGCAGCCACAATCTCCCAGCTCCAGATAAACACCCAGCAGCCACAACCTGCCCACACCTGCCCCACGCCTTGTCCCAGTGCCTGGGATGAAACCAGCCCAGTCCTGGCTGTGGGGGCTTCGCACAGCCTGGCTGTGGAGGGGGCCCTGGAGCTGTGCCTGGACAGGGATCCTTGCACCCCCAGGCTGGAGCCTGACAAGGGGTTCCCTCTTCCACCAGGGAGGAAATTTAAACCTAGAGATTTTAAAAGCAAGCTTTGGCTGACAGGCTGCTGGGAAGGAGGGGTTAGCAGGTTAAGTTTTGGGGAATTGCTTCAAAAAAGCAAGGGATGGTCTAAAAGGGGTCTAAACAAGGGTTTGTTTGTATAGGTAATGGCTCTGTAATTTCATATAAATTAAAGACAAGAAAATCTTTGTACCATTCCTGCTCCTCTGCTGTGTGCTATTGATATGGTGTTGGCCACCACCAGCAGCACAGGGCTGTAGGTGTGTATATATAGAGAGAATTTATATACATAATATATATGTAAACACACCCATGTTCAGTGGACCACTTAGCCTCTAAACACTCCTTAATTAAAGCTGTATTTTAAAAAAAGCACTTGTGCACATGGCAGTGATAATTTCTTTCTTAAAAAGAGGAATTACTCCCATTGCCTGTTGAATCATGGCCGGGTGCTTGCCTGGGTGCGGAGGGAAGTAGCACGGCCCCAGCAGCCCCTTCCTTGCACAGCCCCCCTTGCCTAGAGAAGGGAAAAGGGCACTGCAGGCTTTGGGGGGACCTGGCAATAACACGCTGGGGACAAGGTGGGGGTGGCTGGTAACGCTCGCCTGCGGCGGGGCATTGCTTCATCGCCCGCCTTCCTTCCTGCCGGCCCCCCGCTCTTCCTCCCGCCTGCTCTCTCTGCAGAAGCCCAGCCCAGGCTGGACAGTGTGAGTCAAGCAAGAAAAAAAAATCAGCAGATCCTTTTGCAACGTTTCTTGCTGCCTGTTTATGCCTTTGGGTGGCTGGGAACAGGCCACCCCAGCATCTTCACCCCGCTATGCTCAGGAATGAAATACCAAAGTAACGATGGATTCAAGTGGTGGGGTGGGACAGAGACAGATAGCAAGTGGAGGCTGCTTTGTAAAACTTTATTTAGAAATATTCTTGATATATTCATTATATATATATATTTATATATACACACACATTACAACAAATGTGTTTTCTAAATAGCACATCCACAGTGGGTTGAGACTCAGGGTACCAGGTCTGGTTACTTCATTTCTGCAGAAAAAATGCAGAAATCCAAGTGGAGGGTGGCAGAGAAAGGGACGGGGCTGAAAAAACCAAAACTCGTAAGGCAGGAATTCACTCACACGGTACGACATTGCCCCAGGGCGCTGCTTCCAACGGGAACGGGGGATTCCAACGGGATGGTCCACACAGCGAGAGATGAAGCAGGCAGGGGGAGAGGTGGGCAGGGGAAATGTACCATTCAAATCACAATTAAAGTACAGCTGTACATAGCCCAGGAGACCCACGGCACTCCCCGCAGGAGCGCGCGTGCCCGGGGGAGTTTGGGGGTGCTGCCAAGGTTGTACCATTCCCCCAGCTGTTCAGCTACCGACAAGATATAAACAAGAAATAATGAATTTGTGTGGAGTGAGGCATTTCTGAGTATCAGTGATTTTATTTCCTTGCGACAGTTTAATAAAAAGGGTGTAAAACCCCCCCACACCCCACCCGGGGTTATTTTGGAACCAAGAACGGCTTTACCTGTGTGACAGCATCTCACTCCCTTCCCAGAGGGCCCCTGGCAGCCCCCGCTTGCCTCTCCTACCCTTTGCACCAGTACCAGTCCAAATCTCTTCCTCAGCATTGCTTCCTCACCCGCCAGCACCTTCCCTGGCCCAGCCCCGTGAGTAACACCCTCTAGAAAAACCCCCAAACATGGGCAATCCAGGCCCAAAAAGGAGTTTTCCTCCTTCTCCCCAGTTAAAGATGGGGGGAGATTGGTGCTTTCCAAAGATTTGGGGTCTATGCTGGAAATCTTTACCAGGGCCGGGATCCCTTCTCAGGCAGCTAATTCCGCCTAACATGCCAAGCCACACGCCAGACTCTTACCTATTATTTACAAAGAGGCATCAAAACCAAGCAGGGATGGAAATGACAGGGCTCTAAACTAAGCCTGGATGGGCTTGCAGACACCCATCAAATTCTCTGTGTTCCCTTGTACCTCAGCATTCTTGGGAAGGCACGAGTGTGGTGGAAGACAACCACGCTCAGAAATATTTATTCTCTTCCAAAGGATGTTTGTGTGTGGGTTTGTTTTTGTTTTTTTTTTTTACTGTAGCATGGTAGAGATTTCTGTGCCTTGACATCTCTGCAGAGGGAGAGGATGGGCTCGGGGCAATTGCTCCATCAGGCATCAGGAGGTGGGTAGGTGAGAGATGGGCCTGATGCAGCAGTGATGGCACAGTGTGGCACTCAGCTCCAGCCACCACAGCAGCAGCCTCCAGTCCTCCTGTTTCCCAAACACACTCCTGGGGGGCAGCAGGATCAGAGGATCAGCTCAGTCACAGACATCAATTTTGCAGCAATTGGAGCACTTGGGAATGGAGGCTAATCCCACCACTGTTTTTACTTCTTCCCCACAAGATTCTGAGAGGCTGTGGATTCCTACCAGCCTCAACAGGTGAGGACCTTCCTAACGCCAGAATAAATCCAGCACTATTGTCCACACTGTGGCATCAGCACAGCTGAACCACCATCTTCACACAATAAAAGCAAAAAATGCAAAGCATACCATTAAAACCCTTTTATAACCCTATGTACACACATACTGTTGATACATCATTGACTCCTTTTGCTGCCTTTTATTTTTGCTTTTTTGAATCTAAAAATCCCCCAGTCCAAGGAGATACTTCACTAGCATGTATCTTTTTCCCCTTACCAACTCTGAAATTCACCTTTCTTGAGAGAAGCTCTGGCCCTACGGAAACCACTGGAAAAACTCTAGGGGACCACAGCAGGCTTGAAACTCACCTACTGAGTGTTACCAGCAGAAGAAACAGGGACTGGGAGGGTGGCAGAAAACACCTATGTACCTTTTCATTCAGTGGATACTGCATGACAGTGTTAAACAGAAGTAATCCCACGTCATAAATACAACAACCCCAAACAATCCAAAATCAGATAGAAGGGATAGGAAGAAAGGGAGGGGGAAAAAAAAAAAAGAAAGAAAGAAAAAAGGAGAGAAAAAGAAATAGTCTAAATCCTTTTAATAGTTCCTTTTGCTGAGGGTATTTTTTCACCTCTTTAAAAAGATACAGTCAAAAGCTCTCGGACCACAGGAAGATGCGGCCAAGCTCCTGCTCAGACCAGCTGTATGTGCCACGGGCTGCAGAAGTGCTGCACCGCTGGCGTGATGCAGCAGTTTCCAGCACCACGTGGGGCTGGAAAGCGCCAGTGGCCTCCACCGGCAGGGAAAGAGGAGTTCCAGAGGACTGTTCAAAGAGAGACGGTCATCAAGTGAGCTGAAAACCCTCTCAAGGCTGGAGAGGCGCCGGCCGCGTCTCCCTGCCCTCCACAGAGTCCATCCCGAGCAGTTCTGTACAACGAAGATGACTTCAACGCTTTTCTTCTTTGTACGGTCGCGTACCTAAGCCCCGAACGTCCACCTGGGTTGGCCTTGCCCTCAGCCAGCACTCCGGCCGCTCCAGCCCGAGCTCCCGGGGAAAGGCAGAGTCACAAATCCCACGAGCACGATTCCAGCGTCTGCACACCCAGGCCTGGCCTCTGCGCCCCGGGAGCACCGCGAGGGTCATCACCGCTGCGCGTTGCCTTCCACGGGGAGGATGGCGTGGTGCAGGCCCCGCGCGTGCTTCGCATCCAGCGCTTCCTGCTCTTCCGTGAAGCTGTCCGGGCTTGCCGCTCCGTCCAAAGAACTCCCACAGCTGGAGTTGGGAGACAGCATGTCCTGCAGGAGGTCTTCCTGGACTATCCCCGAGTCTTTGTTCACTTTGCCCCTTTGGTTTCCTTCTTCCTCCTGGTCGTTGAGCAGCTTGGCCAGGAAGTTGATGTATTTCATAGCCAGGCGCAGAATCTCGTTCTTGCTCAGCTTTTTGTCGGGTGGGTGTGTGGGGATGAGCTTGCGCAGCTCCGCGAAGGCCCCGTTGACGTTCTGCTGCCTCCATCTCTCCCGGCTGTTGGTGAAAATGCGACGAACCACTTTCGTGTGAGGACCTGCAATTCCAACCATGCAGAATTAGGAGCAGGGCTTAACAGGTCAGGAATTGCTTTGCTGAATAGATCACTGTTTCCCAAGTGAAACAACTGACTAATCGTAGTGACATCAGCAAGGCAGTGAAATGAGTTTCCAGCTATCTGGAAGCTGCCCTGATGAGCTGAGAGAGTTGTAACTTCAGTTCAGTGGCAGGGAAAAATGGAGTTGCATCTCTTTGGATGTCTCCTCAGATATCTAAATTTACGTCTCCAAAAGAAGGCTTAGACCATGATATATGTGCAGAAGGCTGCTATAATTTTAGGGTATCTCAACTCATCAACAAGGGTAACACAGCAAAGGTCTTATTAAAAGTTTATCTCACTAGATGGCTTTATCTTTTATCCCAAAATATCTGAAGGACACATCACTGGGACAGGAGAAAATTAGCTCTAGCAAAGGCTTTGACAACTCTGAGAATTCTACCCTGCTGGTAGAGACCACAGGGTTGCCACCAGCCCTCTGGGTGTTCTGTATGAAACAGGGTGGTGGGATTCACCCCACAGCAATGAGGACAGGTAGGAATGTGACCCACAGACTCAAGGCAGTGTCCTTGCTGGAAGGGTGATGACAGATGGAACGTGAAGCAGTTTCACAGCTGACCTGAGGGCTGCCTGCTCTCTCTACACATCTCTGCCACAGGACAAAAACTCCCTCTGACACTAAGTGGAGAAAGGACTCTAAATTGCTGGAGGTGTCCATTTGGCTTAATTCCATGTAAACTCCAATTAATTCCCTGAAATTTTATGGCCATATTTCTGACAAGGGATGTTACACAGGATGGAGGCACAAAACACACAAATTCTTTCAGCACATCAGGGTAAGTCCTGTTGGCATGAGAAAAACTTTGTGCTAGCAGAGACCCAAAAGCACATCTACCCAAGAGTACAGTGGTACAAGAGCAGCAATACTGTAAATCAGGATTGCAGGTCCTTGGGTCCATGGAAACCAGCTCACATAAGGGGACACTACCATAAGATGCTTTTGCTATTACATTCTTTCTATCCTGTCTACCAGGAGACATCAACAGTGGAAGATCACATCAATCTCATGACAATCTGGAAGAATAACCATGGCAGAAACTCCCATAGGATAGGAAGCATCACATGCAATGAAAATCACCACAGAGTGTAAAGCAAAGATTTGTAGGTGAGTCTCATCCCACAGGATTTCCTATCCCCACCATCTCTCCCGTGTATTCCCCACTCTGAGGCACCTGCCTGACTACCCCTCCTGGTGGGATCAAGTCCCTGGCCATGGTGAGCAGTTTAAGCCACAGCTTTGACATCACCCAGTGAAACCAGCACCCTGGGGGACATTTAAACACCTTTATTCTTATCCAGCCAAACTCTTGGCTGCCTTGACTGGCAGAAGAGCTAAACAGGTGTGGTTTTTATAAGCATCCTAGTCAGGCTGCACCTCCAGGTCCCACCTTGCACAACAGAAGAGGAAACCTTTGTTCCAGCTGTTTAGATACCAACACACTTTCCTCCCTTCGGGGGAAAATGAGTCCCTTCAGTCCAGCACATCACACAGAATACCCTGCACTGCAGGGTTTGCACGGGGACACAGCCAGAGAAAAGCTGTCAGCCTCTCCAGTGTGTGAGCAGACACACAACTCACTCCTCCTCACAGCATGCTCAGGAGCAGGGAGTCCCCAGGAATCACAGCGAGCTCCTGGGATAAGCTGGGGGATGTAGAAATGAGAAATGCATCTCTGACCTCTAAGAATCCAGTGTGATGCTTTAATAAAGGCAATATTCACCCCCAAACAACACATAATGCCCCTTGTATGAATTAATGTGCAAGAGCTTGTGGAAAGGGAAGGCTTCTTGTCCCTGATGAGCACAGCCTGCTGTGCCACAGGATCGTGGGGAAGGTGGCAGGGACCAAAGCAACCTCATCAGCACTGCATTAGGCAGTGAAGAATGTGCTACATCCTACTACAATAATACAGTATTTTTAACACTTTAATGCTCTTTCCAGACAAGACAAAGTAACTGGCCTTGAATCCATAAGGAGATGCAGCTTAAAAACTATTTACTCCCATAAGGGTGTGAGAAATAACCCCACCCTGGACAATGTGCTTTAAAAAAAATAAAATCTCAAGAGCCTTACAGTCTTCACAGGCTTCAAACATGTATCTCTGCTCGCTGAAACTTGATGACTAAAAGGTATCTATTCATAAATAGGTCAGAAATCAGGAAAAAAAGAAAGACCTGTTCATTTTCATCCAGGGGCACCCAAGTCAAGCCTCAGTATATAACACAGATTTTGACACAACCCAAATTCTTGATTCCTGCACCAACAGAATTAAACATATCTTTTAGAAAGAGATCAGGTTTTGGCCAAAACATGTCAAGCAATGGAGAAAATTAAAATGCCCCATAGCTGTGTTGCAATAGAAGATCTATTTCTCATAAAGAGACCTGCCTCATAATTAATTCGAGCATTCAGATGAGAATTTTTACCTGGATTTTGTACTAATGGATTGCCTGATGTTTTTTAAATTGTAATCAGAGATCTGAGGAAAACTAATAAAAAGATAAGCTTCCAAAGTTCCAGGATACACTTTTTTACAGATACTTTTTTTACATTTTTATCTCCACTTAGAGCTGTTTGTAATGAAGATATTAAATTGAACAAAAATACCATGAAATAGATAAAGAAATAGATGCAGAAACCCCACTACTCGTTTTCTTACAGAAATAACTAAATACAGAGTTCCTGGCAAGACCTTCCTGCCCTGAGGACCCTCAAGAGTGATGCTCCTGTGTGCCGTGGATGTCACCCAGCAGGTGACCATCAGACTCATAAGCAAAGCCCCTCAGACCACACAGATGCCTCAGCATAGGATGTACTTCCCTACAAATTGCTCCTGTTTAGACAGTATCATCTGATATTTTCCCCCAAAAAAACGTTGAGTCCAGTCTTGGAAATTCACATGAACCCGAACCTGCAGGGTTGGGTCCAATCTATACACCTGCATCAAACCAGACACACAAAAGTTGGTTACAACCAAGTATTTCTGTAATCCTTAATACCTAATTTAATTGCAAGTCAAAAGCTTTAGTCAGACACTGTGGCTTGATGGACTTTTCACTGTAACCACTAAGCCCCGGGATCAAAACCCAGACAAAAAGCCCTTCTTGTGCTGGGGCTGTGACATCCCCTGTCCCACGGGGCTGCAGTCTGAAAGGACCAGGAGGGCAGAGACTGGGCAGAGGAGGACTGATTAATGCAGTTAATACCCCGAGCCCATCATTTCGGGATGTATTATTTTAGAGTGATGCAGATTATGATTTGATCTTAGATTAGCTGCGTAGAAGGAAAGCGACAGCTAGCCAGAGAGAAGAAAAATTAACTGTCCAGCAATGCAGTGTTTACAATTGCTACAAAGAAAACACATTTCAAAGAATCTCATGTGTACAGGCTATAACCCCCACAGATAAACAGGTCGGCCTTCCACACACAAATTGTTCTTGCAAATGTCCCTTTGCATGGGCACTGTTTTCGCCAGCACGCAGCACCAGCATCCTGCACCAGCATCCCAACGGATCCTGCCCTGCCTTCCATGCTCTGAATTTATCCTGCGGCCCCAGCAGGGATGCCCACACCCGTGATCTCTGTTCGAACACCACAATGTCCCCCTCCACACCTCTTCCCAGGCTCTGCCACGGGCTATTTCTGCACGGCAGACGGCAAGAGCGTGTGGATATACACGGAGTGAAGGGACCGGCCACGATCCCATCGCGCCGCTGCAGACCTCAGCACGGAGTTAGCTCCTTCCTTCGGGGCAGTTTAAAGGCAAGTTGTCCTTTCTGCCCAGGGCTGTGGTCTGCAGAGCGAACGTCTCCTGCCTGAAAGGGTTTGCAGGCACAGCATCTCACCGCAATGGCCCTGATCTGCACTTCTAAAAAGACTACACTTAGTGTCTTCCTTCGGATTTAATGTCTAAGCAATTCGCAGAACGGAGATGTAATTAGCTATACGCTGAACTGCTTCGCTGGGTGAAGGCAAACCCGCCGAGCTCGCTGCTGGGCGTTAGTGGGGATCGGCGTGGGCTCCGCTTATCGGAGAGCCACCCTGACTCCCAGGGTATCCTATTTTACGGTTTGGGGTTTATTCCTTTTATTATCTGGGGGTTTAATCCCCGCGTGTGGCATCGTGCAGGACCTCGCCCCCCTCACAGATGGAGACCCCCCCAAGAGGCGGCGCAGGGGCGAAACGCTCTCACCGTCGGTGATCTCCATCTCGTAGGGAGAGGGTCTCCGCTTCACCCGGTTGCCGCCGTACATGGAGAAGGAGTCCGGTTCGCCGAAAAACCCGCTGTAAAGGCAAGGCGGAGAGGCCGTGAGGACACCCCGACATCCCCCCAGCCCGGCCCCGCGGGGGGGCGGCGTCCGGGGCCGGCGGGAAGCGGAGCTGCTCCGTGACCTCGCAGGAGCTCACGGCTCACGAAGCCCAGCCCGGGGTCGTGCGGCGACAGGACACGCGGCCGCCCGGGGACACGCAGCGAGGCACGCCAGCCCGGCGTGGGCAGGAGGATGCGAGGGGCGTGGGGTACCCAGGCTGGCGGCTTCGGGCAAACCCCGTCCCGTTGTCCCGGCTTTGTGCTCCCCCGCAGGCGGGCACCGGGCACGGGGAGGCTGCAGCGGGGCGCGGGGCTCCGTCCCCGCACACCCCCGGCCTGGCTCAGCCCCTGCCAGAGCCTTTGCTGTCCCTTGAGCTTATTTGCGGGACTCGTCAGAAGACCGAGAGAACCCGGGGAGCTCCAAAGAGCTCAACCAGTTCTCCTCTCCTCCCTTTACTGACGGACCCCTTTGCTCTGCCCAGGACCTTTCCCCTGCAAATATTTTTTCTTCGAGGAACGAGTTTTTCGTTTCCTTTTTTATTTTTCCCCTTTTCCCTTTCTTTCCTTGCAAAGTTGCGTGCAACCCCCGATGACTCAGCCACGAGCCCCGCGGGGAGGAAGGGATGCTGCTGCCCCGCGCCTCCCACCGCCCCGCCACCGAGCCCCGCAGCCCAGCGGGGCATCCCTCGGGGAGCCGCTCCGGGATGGGATGGGGTGGGATGGGAGAGACACGGACCTGTTGATGGTGGCCAGCGGCTGGCCCAGGTTGTAGAGCATGGCCCTGCCGGGGGGCTGCAGCGGGAGCGCGGGGGGGCTCAGCTGCACCATGCGGGCCTCGCAGGCGGCCTCGGCGGCGCGGCACGGCTCGGCTCCCGGCGCTCTCTGCATCGCCTCCCCCGCCGCCTCACGGCTTTTTATGTCCAGAGAGCCCCCCCGGCGCACCAGCTCGATGACGGGCACAGGGGCGGCGGGGGGCCCGGGGGAGGGCCGGCCCGCCTCCTTGGCCGCCCCGTTGAGCAGCAGCTGGGGGTCCGCCGGCGCCTCCATGCCCCCGCGGCTGCTCTCCGGCTCGCTCGTGGTCTCCGCTTCCGAGTCGTGCCGCCGGGCGGGGCGGGCATCGCGGGGGTCACTGGGGGGCGGCGCGGCGGGCGGCCTGTCCATCGTCCTGCGGAGAGAGG
>VZRZ01008463.1:572414-593425 GCA_013398175.1 Climacteris rufus | reverse complement strand
GGCAGGAGCCCGCACGATGCCGGCAGCGCGCGTGGGGCGGCGGGGCAGGCGCGGTCACGACGCGGCCGAGAGCCCGCCGTGCCTCCCGCCAGGAAACACGACCATTTTCAAGCCGGCTCCTCTCACCGACAGGAAGCGTTAAAGATAGAACAGCCGGGGCTGGGCGGGGGAGATTAGGAAGCCGAGCATCTTCTGAGCACCGAGGGCCGATGCGGGGCCATTCCCAGCCGTGCCCGCTGCCGTGGCAGCCGGGCCGTGCTCACCCCAGCTCCGGCCCGCGCTGTTACCTCTGCGGGGAAGGGGAGCAAACCCTGCAGTCAGGGTGGAGAGCAACAAAGTGATCCAGAGTAAAGCAGACAGGGATGCTTGGAGCAGGCCCAGCACCTATGGAGCTTGCATTATAAATAGCATCCCCTGATTATAATAAAATAGCTAGAAACCAAACCAAACTCCCAAACCAAATCAATAGAGCCTTAACGCTGCCGTGTTATCCATGCCATTGCCTGACGAGGTAGCACTTGAGCTTAGGCCCCCTTACTCAGTTAACAAAGCCAGACCTGGCTTTCCATGTGTTTTTTAACTCAAATTGCAGTAGGCGCTTCAGGGGAAAAGAAATCCAGACATCTTGAAATTACTCAGCACACACTATGAAAGGAAAATGCTGCTTAAGGGAAGGGTGTTCTTTTGTTGCTTTGGTCCAGTAAATGAACATTTTGCTTGCTTGGAGGTTGCTGTCCAGGATTATATGATTTGTGTAACTTAATGTAACACCACACCCTTGTCCTGAGCTGTGTGCAAGTAATTTGGCTTTTGTTTTCAAATTGTTTCTAGCCCTCGAGCACTTGAAGAAAGTCTTTAAAATATTAACCAATACGACTGTCATCTTCCTGTGTTTCCAGACATTTTACAATAGGAAACAAAGAACAAAACCCCGCAACAATAGCTCAGAGGTATGAATTGCCTCATTCATCTCACTGGAATGTTCAAAAACATTAACTATTTTTTGACTGATTCAGCAGAAAAGGTGCTGGCAGATAATAAGCTTATGCCTGATCCAGGGGAGATTCAGGGAGTGAGAAAGGTTTTATTTTTCAGCACAGCAAAGTAGCACCTTTCCTGAAAGGAAGCAAATATCCTTGTTGATGGGAGAGGCTGTGTGAGAGGAGAAATTCTGACACGGCTTAAAGGGAGCTGCTGCCTTCCTCTCTCTGGAACTGGCTTTGAAATGGCACAGGGCTTATCTCAGCCCTGTAATAAATTAATTAGCAATTAGTGCCCACTCAAACATACCATGAACTAGCACTGCCGTCCTTTGGCTGGGAAAGGGCCAGGATTTCAGGAGGGGTGTTTTAAAGTCCAGTTTAAAACTCACTCAGAACAGGAAAGGCAAGGTCAGCAGCACAGGCTGAAGTGCTGGTGAGACAATGCCATCACTACAACAAAGTTTGTTCCAAAGCCTGTTAGAAAATGCTGATGCACTGTGGCCAGTGAGAAAACACATAGCTCATTCCACTGACATTGCACCAGGAATGGTGGGAATGGGAATGAATCACCACTTCCAGCCAAATTCTTCAATTTGTGCAATATTATCATCACAAGGTTATGGAAAAGAGCTGTTTCATTATTAGACTGTAGTGCTCGGTGACAGAATATTTATGTGTTAATTCAGAACAAAGTAAATACATTATTTCTGCTTATCCCACCACCCAGTATCAGAATTCTAGATGAGTGCAGTAGCAGGTGAACCAGTGAACTTCAGGTTAACCACTCTAATAATGACTGGGAAGTCACATGCATATTAAAAAAAGGCACCACTAGACAACTGAAGATTTGTTTTTTTTTAATGGAACCTTTGACCAGTATGTAATTTTAAATAAATAGAAAACATTGAGGGGAAAAAAAAAAAAATCACAAAAGTTTTAAAAGTGCTAGCTTTCCCCAATTTCCTTCAAAGATTTCATGATACAGAGAATTACATGTGCCATTTCAGCTGAATTCAAAATAATTTTATGCAAAGTAAAGACAAAGTTATACTTCCTATCCCCCTCAGACACAACCCCCACACAGTAATCCAACCATTTCAGCAAATTTCTAGAAATTAGTGCTTAGTCTGTTACCCCTGTTCTGCCACACACAGTATCAGTGGCTTACAGCTGGCACAAATATGAAAAAGTCTGTGTTTTTGGAAAGTCAACAGAAGAACATTTAAGTAATCATCACTGTTAAAATTATATTAAGAATACATCTTGGGCTCAGGTTGTTTCACCTTCTACATGCTTTAAAATCACACCTAATGTAAACAAAAGTGCACACAATATGTCAGTGCTGATCAGCACTGCCTTAGCCAGGCACTTAGAGGTGGCTGTCCCTGACCTGAGCTGAAAACCCAGCTCTGCAGTCTTCCATTGCTACACCAGAGTGACCTCTTCAAAGACAGCTCAATCCGTGGTTTCCTGTCGTCTTTTACAGAGAGGTCCCTCTGATTTGAAGCAGTGGTTGCCAGTCATCTCAGGGGATGTTCAGAACAGCTTTGGTAACTGCCTGAGCTGTTTCACATCAAGAATGGTGCCCACAGAATTGATGCTGTTTGACCGGTTTAACATTTCCAGAGTTGGAGTATGTAGATTTCCATGGAAGGCCTGAGTAGCTCCTTCATCTTTCCTGACAGGTTGTTCAGTGAATTCAACCCTCCCAGGTAACAGTTTGGTTTTTGATTTTAAATCCTTTAGGAACTGAAGTGAGTTTTCATCTGCTTGATCTGTTCTAGCAGGAAAAATTTCATTTGTAATATTTCTTAACACAGGGCTGTTTAATTCTGGTGGAGAAGCATGAGTAGTCAACTCTCTGCTGTGACTTTTTAGATGAAGGGGAAGTCTTCCATCCATTCTTTTGGATAATTCAGTCCACTGACTGAAGCTGTCCAACACAGGGGTACAGTTTTTGCCTGGCATGCTTTCACTTTTGACAGTGCCAAAATTACCATCTTGAACCTGCAGTTCCTCTTCATCTTCACTGCTGTCACTGCCCTGTATCAGCCCATATCGCTTCATATACTTCCTGGTTGCAAAGGACATGTTGTTTGGGGAAATTAAACTAAGACCCACCATGCTCTTGTCCATATTTGTTTGCAGGATGTCTTGGAAGACGAAATCTGCAGGAGGATTTTGCCCTGAGTGACTGAGAGACAGCTTGGATAGCTGATTCTCACTGAGGTACTTGAGTGCTATAGCGTTTGCCTCCATGCTCAGATCCACGTTAGGACACATGCTGACACTGGCAAGTGACATGGAATTCAACCCAGGCACCACTGCTTCAGGACTTATGCACGCCAAGATGCTGAAATAAAGCATTGAGAAGTTAGTTTAGCATTACAGGAAGAGCATGGATTTCACAATATAAAGATTTTGCTCACTGTACTGATTTACCCTCTCTACTGAACACCCCAGCCCCATCAGGCTGTTCAGCACTCAGATCATATGATCATACCAAAAAACAGCTTCTCAACTCCACAGTAGCCGAACAGCATCTTAGAAGGGAGTACCATCCATCCTCTCATTCAGTACACAGCACCCTCATATGAAGAGCCATCCATCTCTAGCAGGTTACAGATCTGGTTGTTGTTTTAAAGAAGGTTTGAGCTCTTGGTCTTCTCTCATCACTGAATGTGACATTATGTGTGTCTGATCCCAAGACTCTATATTCTACCATCCAACCCAAATTTTATAGTTAAATAGAAACACAAGCCCAATGCCAGAGACCAAGAACACCTTTCCCAATGCATGTCCATTTCAGGATTTTTTACATTAATTCTGGCATAGTATGTGTTTCTGGAAGCCTGCACGGTTCTGGTTTTTGAAGGTATTTTCAAATAGAAAATGTTCATTTGTTCTGTGGCTTGGTACAGCAATTCCTTTTATGTACCAGGTGATTAAAGACTGAAAGAACAAGCCGTGGTACACCAGTAATGGTTGTAAACTACTGTATTTAGTTCATGTGTCATATACTAGTTCACAAACCCAAGCTCCTCATACTGAGAATGAAGAGGCTTCCTATTTCACTGAGCACAAATTCTGAAGTTTGCTTAGGGAGAATAAGCTGTCTCAGAACAACAACAAGCACTTATTATGCTATGGAGTTGCACTGTTGTTTCCTTCTCTACTGAGCTGTAGACCTTTTCTCAGAATTGTTTATCAGTCATGAAAGTGGCAGAAGGAAGAACTCCACCCCACTCCCCAAGTTTGAAGAAAAAAACCCCAAGAGTTCCAGTTCTGCCTTATGGGTTCATGGATTAGCAAGCTATTGACATTAAAAGAACACTCAAAGACTCTTCAGTCATGAAGACAGCCCAGAAAATCCAGAAAAACACCAAATAAAATTCAAGTGAAAAGGAGAGAAAAGGGGTTGGAAACTGTATGACTGGAAGCAGCTTTTGATACATGGCTGAAGAGAAGATTAATTAGGAGGTGGTTAGATTTCTTGTTTACATAACGGCTACATACTAGGATCAAGAAGACAATAAGGATGAAAGTGAAGCTGTACCAGGCAGTCAGCCTATGCCTAAGCAGCTACATAAGTAAATTCCTGTGCCTAAAAACCATTCTTCAGAAGTTACTTCTGTTCCTTCCTCTGTTTCAACAAGGCTGTTTCCCTCCCCAGCCACTGCAGTTTCTCTGCTCAAAGCAAAGCACCCACAGTATCAAGCAATTAGGACAGAACCCATTTCGATTAGATACCAAAGCCATGACAACAATTTCACATATCCTGCTAAAGTGCAAGGCAAAGGTGAAGAAGCAATGACGAAATACACAGCTGCTTAATGTTCTCCCAAGTCTCTCCAAGTTTCTCTGGAATACTTTGACACAGCCCAAAGAACTGAAATTACTGAAGTAGCCTCCTTGTTATGTTAGGGAATTACATGGTACTGGGTGCACAATACTTTAAGAATCACCAGACACTCTAACAGCTAGAGCTACTTGTGGTATATTTAAATAATCTGAGTTTTGCTAGCAGAGCTCTTAAACCTATCTGAAATGCCCAGAGCATGAGCCAGTGTTTCAGCTTTGCAGGAAATGTAGATCAAGTTGCACCCAAATCCCCAGTGGCTCTTTACTCATTGAGCCAATCTTCATTTTCAGTTGGATCTACAAATGCCTGTTCAAAACCACCAGTATTTTACCTGGCATTCTCCACTTGGTGTGTATTTTTCTTCCTATTCCCAGGCAAGTCCATTGTCACTCCAAGACTCTTCAGCTGTTTGAGTGTAGCACTAATGACACTCTCTTTATCCACCACTCCTGTGTCAGCCTCTGGAGCTACTTCTGTATCACCAACAGCCTGATACTTAGGACCATCATCAGTAACAAATCCTGATTTTAAAGGCAAGTGATCTTGCTCTTCTGAGGACTTTAAGAGGTGGTTAACTTGGCCCTATAGAAAAAGGGAGCAGAGAAGAGATCCCATGGCAAAAACATGGTCACATGGAGGAGTTGTCAAATACCAAAATCCTGATTTATTCTTACACAACTACAAATACAACTTGATGGATTAATAGTTTATTCTGACAAAGAACACAAATTCAGATTTAGTTCAGATGCAATCACTTAAACTCAGAGCAGTGTATTTAAACGATGGAGCATCTTACATTTCAAGTTTTCTCTAAGAGTCTGTTCTGAATTTGAACACATCATCTACTAATATTTTTCAATATTAAATTATCTGTCCTTTAAAGGACTTGAAAGCAAAATGCTGTGCTATTTTAAAGGCCACTAATTTGGAAAGTTATCAGCTGACATCTTCAAAGAATTATTGTTTATTAGGTAATAGACAGTACTCCATGTATGCATGAAAAGTACAAAATAACCGCTTAAACATTTTTAAAAAAAAGAAGAACCACAAACTTAGAGCTTTCTGTAAAGCACAACATGAATGTGAAAACCACACGCAGTTTTCACTCACGCCAATACCACATCAGAACTCCTGTTCTGACTGTTGCACTCAGTGCAGGAGATAAAATGTGCATGAATTACCAGTAAGTGCTGGTAAAGCTTCTGCTCCTCTGCCGGGTTCCGAGGCTGCAGCGGGGCAGGCGGCTCCGAGCTCTGCTCACTTGTTCCCACCACCTGGCTCCTGGCTCCCTCCGATGGCTCCTTCTGTAAAGGCACACTGACACTTTCATCCAAGGATGAACGGCCAACAAGTGCTTGGGAAACGTTTCCAGTTCTGGAAGAGAACACCAAGATAGCTAGATGCCTCCTTGAAACAGAAAAAGCATCATTATCACTACATGCACCTTATTTTATCATGAATACCAGAGGACGAGAACAAGTGAGCACTGGAAACAGATCCTCATGTTTTTAGTTTGTCTGCTGCTTGAGGCTTTGCTCCTTTCTGCAGTCACTTTCTTTCAAATCATTTGAGGACTGAGGAAATACACCTCCCAGTGTGAAACTACAACAGCCCTATTCGTTTTCCAAAGATGATTTGAAAGTGGCAATGGCACCTCTGCAGTAGTCAAAACTCAGTGACAGTCTAGGACTTCACCTTAAACCAGATGAATAGGAAGTTATCAACAATTTGGAGTTTACATTTTCAGCATTTCACTTAAAAGCCTTTAGGAACAAGTATCTTCCATGTGCTTTGAAACATGACTTGTTCAAAAAGCTGCTTTAACCAAGGTGAATAACTTATCATGGCTTTCCTGTGGTAGCTTAAAAACTTCTCAAAGACAGTTCCAAGTACACACGTGCACACTGAATATCATGAACTGAGAACAAACACCTAGTTGAAGTATTTCTCAATGACAGATGTGAAAAAGTAGGCATAAAGGGTAAAAAGAGCAAATACTCTGAGTTACAACAGAATGCTCTGCACCCCCCTCAGCTGGTGTGTGCATTGCATAAACCTTCTGAGACCAGACATATCAATACTACTATCATCCTGAGGAGATCCTTAGGGGACCCTCCTCCCCCTTCCTGTTCCTCCTGAGGAGACAAGTGTAAGATAAGGGAATTTCAGAACTCAACTGATCAATTGCCTGTGTAGAAAGCGATAAGATTTAAGCCACGTGACAGAGTAGATAGTCAATGTAGGTTATCAGCTACTGTTACACTAGCAATTATTCATCATTCCCAAAAATGTTCCCCTCCTCCTCAAAGAAATCTGGGTGATGCTCTACATTCTTACTGTAAGATACTTCACAGCTATTTTACAGGTTTGTGAATCCAAGTTGAAGAGAACCTTAAGACAGCATCATCCTAAAACAGAATGTTCATTTGAATCCCTACCATTTGTGGTAGGGGTATACATTTGCAGGTAGTACTTTAATCAAGGACTGTGAATAGCTAAGTTGTAGCTTAATTACCACCATCTTTCCCAATATGATTATTTTAGAAACCTAATTTAGCTGGAAGGGTATTCCCCCTCATTTGGCTTTTTATACTTAGAGGATATTAGATCACTGAAAGTGCTAAATTGTTGAGCTGTTCCCTATGTACAAATAGCATCCATATAGATAATTAAAAATATTTTTACAATCACTTCCCAAATTAGTCTGAGATTAGTCACTGCACTATAAAGAATCTGAGCTTAAAAATAATTACATTAACAGCAGTGAAGTAAGTACCTGCATGCACCACACACACAGTAATTAAGTATAAAATTAAGAGAAATTCAGGGAACGGCCACATAATCAAACTCCTCAGAACTGGAAGGGTTCTGAAAGCTGACAAGCAAAAGCCACTGTAGGAAAACAACTGGCTGTTGCAGCATCCCCTTTCCAGTCAGGATTTCAGGTAAGAAAAGGAATGCTGCCAGCACAGTACATGCTTTTCCAAGTGAAAGGCTTTTGCCATCAGCTGCTGCTGATAGGTAGGTGAGCTAAACCTGCACGACTGATAAATGCAGACTCCAAAGGCAGCTGTGTTTTGGTGAGCTGTACAATTTGAAGCACAATTAAAAATAAAGAAGGGACAGAACACAACTACTGAAGTCAGACTAATTATAACTCTTGAGGAAAAAAATTGCAAAAGTACTAACTTAGGAAAGGCAGATCAGCCCACTATGTGAACACAAGATACTTCTGGTTACTTACTGGGGAGTGCTCTGATTAGTTCCTTCTTCCACAAGGTGAATACTCTCTATAAAGCTGGGCATGTCAACCACCCTTAAGGAAGAAGCAATACTTGTATTACTTGCATCTTGCTCAGCATTAATTGAAATGCTCATGTCTTCCTTAGAAATCTCTCCATCCTCTTTTCTCCCATGTGGTATGGGGTCATCTTGTTTTTCTGAAGCTGTATTCCAAAATAAACTAGCACCTAGGATAAAATTAGATATTTATTTAGGAAAAGTCATTACTTTCTTCTGGTACCCTTTGGCTCTGTAAAGCTAGAGGAATAATTTTTGCCGTTCATGTTTTTTTCACCATTTAAAAAGTGATTTACAGTTTAAATCAACTAAAAGCTGCAAAAACATCATTCAAGTCTTAGTTTCTTCCAAAGCATACTTGACGAAAATAAATGGTTGTATTAAATCATTTTAATGCATTGACCTTGAGCCCGTTTCAAAGTTTCCTCCAGACTAACCACAATATTTCCATGGATTTAACAGGAACCAATATGTTAATATTGCAGCTGCACAGATGCAGCTGCATAACTTGCCTAAATTAAAGCAAATACAATCTCCTCTTCATGCATGATTTACAAACAACATCAATAATGTATTAGAACACCCTATGGCATAGAAGCTATTACTTTTCAAAACAGTGTATTAACTCAAAAAATACGTGCAGTTCGGTTTCAATAAGGCATGATTTTAAATAGACTGCTTTAGCGCTATCGGAAAAACAATTCCTTCAGCGATGGCAAAGACAAAAGTAACTCCAGCCTAAACTTGCAGATAACACCTGGACACCTTTGGTGTTTTTTGGATCTGGGTGCACGTTTGCACAGCTTCAGCATTTGTGCAAAGCTTTCCCTGCGTGCCCAAGGCCGGCACAGAAGCACGGAGAGGCAGCGGTGCCGGGTGTTGGCGCGGGAGGCGGCGTTACCTGTGCTCACGGCGACGCTGACGCGGTTCCTCGGGGAGCGCGGCGAGGTCTGGGTCTCCATGGAAACGCGGCCCCCCGGCCGCTCCCACCAACCGGCCTGGCCAGCCTGGGCTTCCAGTAAGCGCTGGATCTGCAAGGGCGAGCACCGAGGTGGGATTTGGGCAATAAGACAGAAGCTACAGCAGGCAAATTGCTACACTGGGTTCCTCAAAGATCTGGTTTCCAAGCCAGGCTGTGCCGCCACGGAAGTCTGATCACCTTCCAGTTCTCAGCAGTGCACACAGCATAAATCAAAACATTAATTTTGATGCTGGCAGAGGTAGCAAAGAAGATCTTTAAGCACATTGGCAGAGCCAGCACCAAGAGAACTCGGGTAAAGCCTATTTGCACCACACTTGCTGGAAGTATTCCTTCCCTTTCATTCATGTACAAAGCCTATTAACCGACTTACCAGCCAAGCATTTATATGCCAATTGTCCCTACACCAACTTTGTATTAATTACCAAGCTAAGCAATTAAATGATAAAATGAAGGTTGCCAGGCAATCTTCACTCTAGGATTTTCATCCATCCCGTTCACCGATTAGTTTGCAGCTCCAGGGAGAAATATCATAACAATGAAGGCTGCATTTCTGAAGAAAGGAAAGGTTTTCCTCATGCACAACCCATGCTTTGGGAGCTTGATTTTACATACAGAAACTATACCAAAACCATATTCCAGCTGTAATTTTCTAATTTAAGCACTGCAAACTTGCCCATTTGCACTGCTCATCACCAGCAGCAAAATTTAAACTCTGGCTGTTCAGCGCCAAATCATACCCTGCAAAATACAGGGCCAGCAGTTGAATCAAGGAGCTGATATTTTGAAGAAACATAACCTGGTGAGGTAACAGAACTCAGCAAGACCAATTAGTCCAGTTTTCCAGCACAGCAACAAAGACCTGATGAACTGAAGTTTTCAAAGCAACAGCTCAGGGAGCTGCAAGCTTGAAGGTGAACAAAGCAACACATGAGAACACTCTGTGCTTCATGTGCATGTTTACAGTAATTCCAAAGCCTATAGCCTACGCAGAGAAGCATATATAGGAAAGCAATTATACAGAAGGTGTATCAGTTTGCATTACAGTCTGCTAAAGGGAAACCTTCATGTTATAAAAATATGATAAAAATAAATGCAAAATTTAATTAGATGCGAGACAAATAATTTTCATGTAAGGGACACCAATTGGTAGAGTTAATTGAGTCCCCTCTCCATCCCCAGCTGGTATGACAGGCTCCCTTGTTCCAACATGGATAGACAGCAGTTAATTTAATTCCTCTGGCCGGGGAACTATCAAAGCATAATCACTGAGAGGGCAGAGGAGAAAGCTGACATTTCCACAAACCTGAGCTTGAAGTAATTTGAGTTGTCTATCTTGTTCTGTAAGAACCCGGTATGCATCTGGAGATAATCCCATCATTCCATTATCTGATCCTGCTTTAGCAGCAGGCATGTGCAGGCAGGGTGAGTGGGCTGCACAGCACTGTGGACTCGAGGGGCCTGCACTTGAGGGCATCCTTGTTCCAGGTGATAAGCTGTTGTCAAGAGAACAGCTCCCTGTCTTCCCATGGTATCTCGTGCTTATTGGGCTTGTGGCATATCCTGGATTGCAGCAAATATTTGGGCAAACGATGTTTTGATGGAAAACTGTGCAAGGATTTTGCTGAGCCATCTCTGGCTGCATTTCCACCCCATGTTTGGGGCTCATTTTACCAACTCCTGGCCACGAGTTTATGGGATTACACTGGAGAGACGCAGGACACTGACAGCTGCATGCTGGACAGCAGGGTGGCCCTTGAACTGGCACCTGCAGCTCTGGTGGCTGTCTGCAGCCCTCTGGTGACACAGCAGGGGTGTGGAGGACTGGCTGTAGAACAGCAGGAAGCTGCTTGGAACTGGATATTGAAGGTCTCCTGATTGGAGGCTCTCCCTGTTGTGTGACACTTTCAGGATTTAATACAAGTTTTTCCAGTGGCTTTCTGGGCTGGTGCACAGAGGTATCTGGGGAAGGCCCACTGCAAGGGGTTGAAGTAGAAGATGATCCTGAACTTTTTCTTGATTGAGGGCAAGCCTTCTTACAGTGCACCTGCTGTTGTAGTAGAGCTTGATTTCCTCTAGAAGGCATTGAAGCTGGAACTTTCTGGTTTATAGGATTTGGTGATTGCCTCAAAGAGGGATCTCCCAAATTATTAGAAAAGTTCTGCCTGTCTTCAGAGTGCTGGGTGGGGTGATATGTAGATTTCATGCACCACTTCTTTTTAGTGGGCTGATTTGGCACTGAGGGCAGACTTTTAGCATTTGAAGTCCCCACAGGCTTGGACGATTGTCCTGATTCTATGAAACTCCCATCCAAAATAAGTGACAGTTCTGGCACTGAAGGAAAAATTCTGGTAACCTGAAGAGATAATGACACAAATGAATGATAATTTTAAAATACTGTCTGCTCTTTACATGCACCATTTCCCCATAGAAAACGTTTTCATTTAAAATCAATATATGACGATTATCAGCTCCAAACCAACTACATGTTAAACATGTTCCTAAAAGATTGGAGAATCCACATACAGAAAAAGCAGCAAGATCTCTAGGATTGTTCTTAAAGACCAAAATTGCTTTCATAAAGCATAACAGCCATGTCTACCAAATGAATGCTCTATGTCATTCAGAAGCACATTTCAGAATATGGATATTCCCCTCTGGAAGTGGGCTCTATGTTCCCTTTTACTATTCTTGGACCCAGGAGATTGGTACAACAAAATATACTTTATACACAACTGCCACATCCTTCTAGACCTACACTGTATGAGGGCTGGTATTAATTGTATTTGTACACACGTCAGTAAAAAAAGGACAGAGCAGCAGATCTTTATTTCATTTACCCAAAAAACCCACAAGACACCACAGCTCTTACATTCAAGAACAGCCAGATTGCTAAAGTAGAAACTACTATGTCCCCAAGGAATTAAAGTGTCTAGAATCCTGGAAAAATGGCAGGTTAACTATAGCAAGAGTTGAGACTCTTGGTTCATTTCTTCCATTCTGTTTTCCCCTGTTAGCACTTCAAGACTGAAGCTTTACAGTCTCCAGTCTCCTCACAATGAGTTTTGCTGCCCTAAGTGTCAATCTGAGATATTCAGAACAACTATTTATTTAGTTACCTGTTGACTCACTGGGTGAGGACTTGGAATTGGTCTGGGGGATAAATCCTCATCTTCCACACCAGAGTCATGATCACTTGCTGACAACTTGCTGGGTGAAGAGCCTTGGGGAGGACTAAAACCAAAACAAATCAAAGTAAAAGTGTTTGTTTGTCAGATCTGGGAGCAGTAACACAAAACTTCATGTTTTTCAATATGCCATCTACAGTGCAGTATCAGCATCATTTTTCCAAGCAGCAGTTGCTACCATCTTCTCCCTTGTTAGTGGGGCAGTTCACACAGCAAACAGGTCTAAGATCAAACAATGGAAATACAAATGCTGCTTTTGGGCAAAGAGATACAAACCCTCCCTCCCCACAGCCTCACACACATACACCTTTTAAGTGACATTCTAACAGCAAAGCACTGATCTATATTAGAAAGACAGGAAGTGCAACAGTAAAGATTGTAACATTATATGAAGGAAAATAAAGGCCATCTCAGACTCATAGATAAAAAACCTGATGGATAAGCCAGGTTCTTAAAAATCCCTAAGTTTCAACCTATCCAGGTCTCAGAGCTCTGAAAAGTGGGAAGAAAACACGAATTTTTACCAAGTAGATTTCAATTAGAGATTTGCTTCAAAGGACAGATCTCACTTAAAGCTTAATACAGTGAACTAAGCTCCATCAGTGAGGAAGCCTTTTTAGAAACATCCACTGTATAAATTACAACCACCAGTACCAAGCAGTTTTTCTTGGTATACAGTCACCTTGACCATCTTATTTGAAAAATATTAGCTATAGGAATAAACAAAAGCACATACACAGATTTTAATGCAAGAATATGTATGCACAGCTAAACTAGCACAACACAGAACAGACAAAAATCCTAATCCAAGAAATACTTTACTTTTGCATATAAATGGCATCTGAAAGATTTACCTTTTGATTGGAAGTTTCTTGCAAATTCTGTTGAAGAACTCAGTTTCTGCATTTTGATTTTCTGCACTCAATTCAAACTGGACAGGGCTCTTGTCTGACGGTTCAACATTCTGGAATGAAACATTCTGTATTTGTGAAGCATGAAACTTTCAAACTTTCAATGACTGAGGCACCACTCCCAAAGGAACAGCTTTAAGGACACTTATATGATTATTTGCTGCTTGTTCTCTACTTTAAAGTTTTTCACCACCAGAAGGAAGCAGGCAACTTCCCTTCCTGCTCAACGCTGTTCCCCTGCTACTCTGTAAAGTAGCTGGGCTATTTATAGCCATGAGCAGATGCTTCCTCAGAGTAACTGCTGAGAGCCTCCTCCACAAGCTTTCCCCACTATAGGAAACAGCAAATGTTCCTTACACTGCTTCACACACCACAGCTATGCAAATCCTGGAGACAACACAAGTGAACTTCTCTTGAGACATTTGTCATCTGCAGAAAGCTGAGATGTCCCTAGGATAAAGGTGGAAGGCAGCCCTGAACAAGGAAATTCAACTGGGAAATGACAGAGTACATAGCACAGGACACACATTATGCTCACTGCTTCTGACAGAGCATAGCAGCACTTATTGAGCAAATTAACAATTCAACTTCAGGTTCTGTACAAGCTTAGGAAAACACAAAGAACTGAGATTTCCTAGAACTTCCTCCAACCTTATCAACCATCTCCTAGACATTGTATCATCAAATTATTTTAAAGAGTTACTTTGCACAAAGATAAAATTTGCAACTGATAAAATTGTAACAAAATTAGTAAACACCAAATTCCTTTTTGCATTCAACTTCAAGCAAAACACTTAGCTTTGCTCTCCAGAGAAAGCATCACTCATAGCAGCTGTTGGATGTGGCCAGAGTGCACACAGCACACCAGATTAACAAAAGCTATAGGAAGTCTGAGTCTCTGCTCCTAAAGCCAAAAGGTCACTAGTAGGAAGGAACACTAACCAACACAGCACAGCATATTTAAAAGACAGATCCTTAATGCTATTAGAAAAGTGGGCAGTCTGGAAGTCATCTATCAATTTAAGGGATAAACTGAATTTACAGTAATCACTGGGAAAAAGCAGCTTTATAGAGCTACATCATTTTCAAACACTGCAGTTCCATTTGGGTCACATCATAATGACTCCTTCAAGGCAAATTTTGAAGTACCACAATGCAGTAGGAAAGCAAATCACTTACTTTGAAGAGATGAACTGTTTCATGGCAAGTTAAGATCTGAAACCCCAGCTCAGTCTGCCCACTGCATGGAACACATTCATAAAACTCTGGTTCCTTGTGTGTCAATGAATAAAGCACAATAAGAAATCTCCCGGATTCTGAAAAAACCCTAAAATAGAAGAAAAGCACATCTTTAAATAACCTAAACAGGAAGAAGGCTCTTAGATTTTCATTATAGTGAGCAAATTATCACACAGTTTAGCAAACTGGTGAATCACAGCATTGAGTAGTGCTGAGCTATAGATAGTGCAGTTGGATTTATGACTGAAGCCACATGCAAGAATCAAAGTAGAGAAATGGGAATAATTAATCTCCTTTCTATTTCAAACCTTTATGATCACTTAGTACTTTAAATGAGTTCCTGGAAGACTTCAAGCACAACACAGAAGAAAACATCTGTAAGAATGATATTGTGATTTATTTTCTTTTTAGCTTTCAATTGAAGATGCATTATAAAGACACTTAGTGACTCTGTCATTCCTGAACATTCAGAAAACATTAATTAGCAAACAGATCTTTTTAAGAAAAAAATATATTGAAGTTTTTTTCTACAAGTAGAGAATAGCAAGTAACAACAGCCAGAATTTAATACCAGTTCAAGTTTAACAACAATAATGCATGTTTCCAGGAAAAAGCAGTACTACTTTCAGAACATTTTTTCCTTTTATAGCACTTGTAACATGCTTGTTTGTGGGTTTTTGTTTGCTTTTTCATTAAGTAATCTCTGTAGAGAATAGAAACAAGAATCCTTGAAAAACACACTCACACAACTTCAAGATTACACTTACAACTTAAAGAGTTAAAAATGTATGATGCACAGATTAAGCAGTTAGCCTACAAAGGTTAATTCTGTTTGCATGGTTCATCAACTCTCCCTAATCCACTTCCACGATGGAATCAGTGAAAGTTAATGAGAGTCAAGCATCTAACTTGCCTATCTAATAACCTAATTGGTCTCTTATCTGTATTTAGACATATTTAAGCTGTTAAGGGAGAGAAGCCTATTCTGTAATTGCAGACACTTCTGTTCACCAAATGTGGTTTTATTTCAAAAAGAAGTGTGGTCAATCAGAAGAAATGCTTATGCATACAGCATATTTTAAAGTCTCATTTACCTGAGGTGCAGTTTTCAACTACAGACACCTGAACTCTCTCCCAGCTTCCATAGAAATAGAACTCGGAAAATATTACAAGTCAAAAGATGCAGACAATGAGGAATGATTATCTACTAACATCACAATGAAAAATTACCCCAGAATGCAAACACTATTAAAAAACCTGAATATTTAACAGGAAATCATAACAGGACAGCATTAGCTGCAAATCAATACATTTCAATATGTTGGTCAGGCATAATCAAGGACAAAACTTACCGCAAAGAAAATACCCCTAAGAAAAGTTCAAACCCAAAACCTCACCACTGTTTAAACTTCTGTTTGCTGCTTGTGGCTTCTTATTTAAACTAAAATGCAGTGACCTTAATGATATGAATGTTTACCCTCTTCTGATTTGGAGATATCAGCCCAGCTTTCCAACACTGCTGTGTGAAACATTTTTGTGTGGAATCCAAAACCAAAAAGAACATTTAAACCAGACAGCCTTACCTCTATATAACATATAAATCACAGAACTGCCTCAAATATCTTTGAGCAGAGCCCATGTTGTCATGCATTTCTGTGCAATACTTTTTTAGACAGCAAATAGCTTCTATGTTTGACCTATAAAAGGGACTTACCTTTCTTGAATTGAAGAACTGAATAAATATCTCAAGCAACAGGCCCAGACCTGAGGACTGCAGATTTGAGTAACTCCACTCAGCCACCTACACGTAAGAAAAAAAAAATCTACTTAGGGACAGTTCTGTTACCAAGTTTCTGCTATGTAATCCCTCAGATACATCTCAAACCAATGGGTGTATTAATCTGGACAATTAGAGCAAAACACTTACACTCCAACTAATGGCAGAGCATAAGCCTTGGGATCAGACTCAAGCAGCAAGAGCAATTTCCTTGTTTGGTCCATAGTAAGGTAGCTGAAAGAAAGAAAAACCTGTTTTTTTTTCAGTGCTTTGGAAGGCAGTTTTTCAGAAAAAAATCCTGAATAGACAAATGCAAGTTTAGAAAATTATGTAGGAAGATATGTTTTCATAACTAATCCAGAAATAGAAGCCTTGTTCAATTCGAAGAGTTCAGAGAGGCATTCATAAAGTCTCTCTCCAAATAAAATGACACTCAGTTGCTTTAAATTATTTCCCTGATCTATCCTTAGTTCATCCTACTAAAGTAGGTACCAGTCAGAATGATGACTCCCCAATACCATCTCAAAAGCACGATTAACAAAAAAAAGCTTTGTTTGGATTCATCTGCTTTTCATTGTAGGGCAAGCCCTGTTGTTTAAAAAGCTGGAAGCTGTTTATATTTATTATGTTAACTAGAGGTCCATTCCCCTGCCCCAGTAGGAAGATCCTTTTACTGAAGCCAAAGCAAGAACTCCTACTGAGCCAGTTCTGTTTTCACTCTACCCAATTTCCTGCTTCTTGTTCATAACTTTTTATACTTTTCCAAGACCAGAAGTTATGTTATTTTTATGCCAGTTATTTTACTAAAAGGTACAGTTGAGATCTCTCCTACTTATCTCCTACAGGAAAGGCAAAAAACTGCCAGGCAGCTTTGATAGATTTAGCACTATCCTTTACTCACCCACATTTGTAAGTTCCTTGAACTTGTGCAATATTCATAGGACTGTTCAAATTTCTTGCTAGGGCTGTTGGAATAATTGGGACAGACTTCACAGGGGTGTATTCCAAAATATTTGCCACAGTAAGAGAAGCCCAGTGAAAATTAAAATGTAGATTATCCAGGTTTTCTGTGAAAACAATGTGAGCTCTAGCAGTGAGCAGTTTAGAAAGGTCCAGAGATTCTTTACTGCACAGACTGTGCTGCAGTCCCAAGAAGTAAGGAAAAAAAAAAAAAAGAGTTAAATACACTGAATTATTTTCATATTATTGCCATGATTCCAGATATATTACACTAGGAACTGAAATCATTCATCATAGCTACTATTGCAACATGTACTGTACAAAAAGCCATTAACCCAGGTTTCAAAGCTCACTGCTCGACTGAATATAATGAAAAATGAGGAATACACCTGAAAATTAGCTATTACCATTGTTTTATGATGCTAACACTTTAGCACTGTTTTCTGACATTTTAAAATACCTGGAGTTACTTCAATAATATAAAAACTACTATAATAACAGACAGCTAAAAGGCTAAAGCTGATCTGTCCAAGTTTTTTACTTGCATTCACGGAATCTGCAATTTAACATCTGGATGTATCATCATGAGAAAGTTTAGATGTGAAGCAAGCTTAATCTGTATTATAAAATACACACTAGAACAACTACAGGGAAAAGTCTACAGGAATGTAGTGTATTTAGTAGATTATAAGCCTACAGCAGAGCACAGAAGTGACAGGCACACATTTCAGCTCTGGCTGCTAACCTCCATAAGGCTTTGCACGTTCTGGGCGAGTCGCTTGCCTAGCAACACTTTAGCAACAACTGCCCAAATACTGCAACTCCTGAATGAGTTTTGAGAGAGGAAACAAAAAGCCAAAAAAGCTGTTGTCTCTTGTTTAAATGTTTGCTGCAATCACTGTTATTTTGCTGGTTTTGGTGGTTAGATCAGCTGAAAAACTTTGGTCAGTCATCAAGATTTTAGTCCAAGATTAAAGACTGTGTGATCCAGAAACACCTGTGAAGACTAACTGATTTTAACAGTTTCTGACACATTTTTCAGTGGCACTCAAGCAGTTGATTTCACATAATTACCTATACAGCTCTGCTTCAGCCATAACCTTGCTGTGTTGGAAATCAAGCCCCATGCCAGTCTCCTGCCCTAGCAGACAGTTCATTGCTTAAGAGACCCAAAAGCTGCTAAGAGCTGCCTACCTTGAAAGCCAAGCTGACATCTTCAACACTGTGCACTATAGTATTATCTGAACAAGGTCCCCAGGCATTAACTGTACATGGAATCAAGAAGTCTCCAGGAAGAGGTGCAGTTGGAATTTTGCCTGATCCACCAGCAACTTCTCGGCCAGGATCAAAGCGGTCTATTGTTAATGTTATGCCTTCCCCATCTTCAAAACAAATAAATACAGTTAGAGTACAACAGCAACAACTCAAGATCCTTAATGACAGCTTACTCAGCCATACAATATTGCCTGTTTACCTCATGTTTAGAATTACCTTCATCTACTGCAAGGGTCCCAAGCAAAAAACAGGAAAATAATTTCTTTTCATTACGCTTAGCATGGCGATAGGCAAGGCGCAAGGTTTTCTCCACCAGAGACAGCTTGGGGTTTCTAAAAAGAGACAATAAGCAAGTTTAATCACAAATTCTTTTTAATGCCTCTTTTTAAAAAGTACTTATTATAGTGCAATAAATTTCATGGGGGGTTTCATTCTTTCAGGAGAAAATATACTGAAACAGCCAAAACTGTAAACAAGGAAAAGGTGAGAATTAACAATGTATAAAATGTCAGTGGAATTTTAACTCCTGTCACCCCAATTACCCATATTTAAGAAGGCCATATTTTAACTTTGTAATAGAATGCTTTGTACAATGATATCAACAAGAAGATTTGGCTTGACTAGTTCAGCAAACCAGCATCAGAAGGGAAACAAATTTTCCCATGGAGAATAAATAGCTAGGACAGAAAAGAGCTTTTTTTCTATGGAGAATTAACAAGGAGAGAGAAAAGCTTTTACAGCACAAATAACCATATACTTGTTCTAATAACTACAGCACAATTTTTGTAGCACCCACATAAACATTATCCATTTAAATAACAATAATCAATTTTTACCCTCCATTTGTTTTTCAAGTCAGATTTGGAATATCCTGCCCTAGAAATTCACAAGTGCTTCAGATTTGGCTCTAGACTCATTCTAAACAATAAAACCCAAACCATGGGAACTTGTAGCATTTTAATCCAGATTCCTGAAACAAGCCAAATACTTAGTTTGGAGTTTTACCTGAGACACACTACCTGCATCCCATTTGCAAAAAATGTTTTTCTCTGTAAATACTTAGAGACAAGGAAAAACATGTTGAAGAAAACGACACATATGCAGTTATTTTTACACATATCCAAATGGGAAGAAAATGGAAAGAAACTCTAAGCTACTTTAGACTCATGCACCTTCAACCCACTGGACTGTCTTACACCATGGACAGGGAAACTTAAATCTTTCCAACGAAAATCCCTGTATGCTTGTAACAAACACACTGCTTCCTTTTTCTTTGTGTCTTGTCATGCAATACAATCAAAAGATGAGGCTTTGCATCACAGAATTTATAACTTATTTTAACCTTTAACTTCACAAAAAGGGTTACTGATACCTGTAATAGGTAAGGTGTGCACCAATGACATCACCCATAGGGACTGGGTCCCAAAGTGCACATTTGGACAGAGGAAAACTGAAAGGGACCATCCTTTCGGGAACAAATCTGGGAAGAAAATCATAGAGATAAAAAAAATTGATTAAAAGACATCATTATCTTACAATGTTTAAAAGAAGGAACAAAGCCATAACACAGTAAGAAAAACAAGAAATAGAATACATAAGTTGTTGGTACTTTTTTTTCTTTCAAGTCCAGGTCAACAAAGCAGAAACTTTGTCCTATGAAGTTGTCAGAGTTACAAAGTCAACACAAAACTTTTATTTTCTACCTGACAGTTTCTTTGTGCAACCTTGGAAGATGTGTAGGCCAAAACAGAAGTTTGCAGATAAAGCTCAAGGAAAAGCTGTTCTGGATATAATTTAGTGAAGAAAAGAGTTATCAGCAATTAGAACCTCCCATGGCACACACATAGTGATTTAACAAACTTAACATTAGATCAGCTTCCCAAAGCCCCGTTTTAGTCTTTGTATTTCAAGTGAGCATTCAAACCACTGAAGCTTTGACGACTTCTGAAATAAAGCCCTGGCTTAACTCAAATAATATAATGCAAAACTTGCAATCAGACTTCAAAGAGCCCTGAAGAAATTAGTACATAATCACATTACTTTATTTACACGAGCAGGATTAGATTTTTTCTGAGGTGCTTAAACAAAGTAAAATATGAAACAATTGACAGCCAACATCATTTGGCAAACACCTCAATACCTTTTAACAAATAAGCAAGAAGTTTCTTTGTAGTTATAGAAGTGTGAAACTTTGCCAAGCAAAGGTGCTTCCTTTGCATTTCCTCAGGCTGCCAGGAAATAACTTTATTTTAATAAAGCAGTTCCCTAAGGAACTCAGCCACCTCTCACGTTTCCAGCGGCAGTTAATTAACTCCCATTAAAAGCCAAATGCCCAAGTAAGTCCCAAACAGAAATCTGTAAAAGGAGAAACTTGTTTAAAGCCCCACTGTTTCCAGTGACAAGCACGAAGCAGAAACCCACCCCGCCGCCGCTCACAGCTCTCTATACCCAGCACCGCACTCGCAGGGGGGCACCGGGGGCAGCGTGTGCCCGGGGGAGAGCGATGCGGGCTCCCCGGCGCGGAGCGGGTACCTCAG
>VZRZ01008463.1:527427-571542 GCA_013398175.1 Climacteris rufus | reverse complement strand
AGTGCGCTCGCATCGTGGAGGTGAGGTGGAGGGGCTGCGGGGCTGCGCGCCTGGCGACCCGCGGGGCCCCGGCTGCGGGGGGCTCTGGGAGTTGTAGGATTCCTCCGGTGGGGTCCGTGACCCTCCTTGGGGTGGTCGCTTCTGGGTCGTGTCCCGCAGGACCCTCACCTGCCTTTCGGGCTGGTCTCTTGTCGAGCTTCCTTTCATTCCTCGCCCCTTCGAGGCCATAAGTTAAAATAACTGACCCACATCTCCTCGTTAGTGGGTGAAGTGGTGGGGCAGCCCCCACTCCAGCCCCTCCATTCCCCTTCCAGCCCGTCAGGCCACCCAGCCTTTTCCCTTCTCTTGCTTTTTCCCTCAGCCCCGCGGGATCACACTCCACCTGTGGCTCTGCCTGCCCTGGCATCCACCCTGGGGACAGCCACTGGGGCTTTTTCCTCCACCGTGGGGACACCCGCACACCCGCCTGGGGTCTGGAGGCTGCCGCAGTTTCGGCCGGGAGCACGGGCTGCCCGCTGTGGCTCGGCGGAGGGGCAGCACAGCGGCCCTGGAGCAGCTCCCGGGCGGTGCTGCCTTGCCGGGCCAGTCCTGCAGCCCGTCCCGAGTGGGTGGCTCCCTGCACGTCTGCACGGCCACGTCGGTGGCTGCGGGGCTGCCACCCGGATGCTCGGGCTGCCGGTGGCGTGGCCTGGGACAGCGGGTGAGGTGTCCTGTAGCGAATGGGAATACGTGGACTTCGAATGGATCAAGGTCCGTGGCTTCTGAAGCCTGTCCCATACATGTTACAGCTGGTACAGCAGGCATTGCAGGGTGTTGGCTTTTTGAGCCGGTGCCACGTCAATAAGCTGTGGAAGTAAAATGTCAAAAATAGAACTTTTTTTTTCCTGTGACAGAATATGATAGATGTCAAAGGATGGCCTAATCCCATGGGTGGTTCATCTTGTTCCTTCTTTTTAAAGAGCCTAAGACTCACAGTATAATTTGACAAAACTTTCAGCTATATTATCAAATTTTCAGTTTTCCAAATACATTTTTGCAGCCCTTTGAAACAGAACAAATATCTGAGGAAGAACGGTGAATGATCTGTGGTGTAGAACTGTCCTTTTAAAAACCAAAAACCACAGGGGAAATTATGCTGTATCCAGGTGGATAATTACGGAAGTAGTTAGGGCCGAATGCTTCCAATTATATGTATATGTTGGATTTGAAACAGCTAGTTTATCTTTTTTTCTTTTTTTTTTCTTTTTCCTGGGCAGTTGTATGTATTTTTCTTATTAAAAGCTATATAGGATCAAAGCTTATCCATAACCTCACTAAAAGAAATGGCCAAGAACTGTGGTGATGCCCATGTTCCTGAAATATTGGTGGGAAAGAACCCCAAGACCCTGGAGCAGACACGTTGTGTGTGTCCTCTGTTCTGGTGGTGCCCTGGGAGTGCTGTTACAGTTTATCCACGCTGCTGTTGCATCCCAGACCTCAGTGTTGTATAACTAAGTGAATTTGGTCCAGACTTAAAAATGCCGTTATGACTTGAGTTCTGAAGGATTTAAACCTCAAATTACAGACTCGCATTCAAACCAGCATATTCATGAAATTAAATTGTGGGATGGAAGGTTCATAGTGCTCATAAAGCCTTTTTGGTAAGGTCGAATTCAGCCCTTGGCACGTAGCAAACAAATGAGCTTAAACTATAGGGGAACCTTGTAGGCTGTCATTAATGGCTTTCACCAAACCACTAGTGTAGCCTCGGGGCTGAAGTACCTTGTGTGGCTACTGGCCTGTGTTTAGAAGGATAAATGCCTTTGGCTGGATAGGCTGATATAATTGGATAAAGACCACTTTATTAGGAGGAGTTCAAATGAGCCATTGCTACTCAAATTGTATTTTCCAGCTAGAAGGGAAAGAAGAGAAACCTTGCTTGTACTCTATTTATTTTCTTCTCTAATCCTGGAAAGGGAAACCCAAAATTCTAATAAATGCACATTTGCTTTAATTCTGCTAATACTGTTCACAGCATGGAAGGAAGTTTATTGAAGTCAGTGGGCTGACAGTAGAAAGCACTCAGACTGCAAAGGACAACCTTCCTGCTGGCTCAGACACCTCCGTGGGCGTCACTGGCTAAACCTGGAGGCAGAGAGTGTCTGGTAGTTTAAGGAATGGTTGGACTGGTGCAAGTCTGCTGGAAAACTTTAGAAAAAGGGCAGAAGTGTGGGTGAAACACAGCAGAGGTACTGGAGAGCAGCAGCTTTTTTAAGCACAAATCCTTGGCCTGGCCCCTGGCAGCCCCCAGAGAGCCCTGGTGCAGGTGAGGGAACAGCCTGTGTGCAGTCAATGCTGCCTTTAGGTTGAAAGAGTAGTTTTATTTGTATTTTAAACCCTGTTGGCAGTTTGCCACAGAGAAAAGGGGGCTGTAGCTCAGTAATAATAAACCTCATTCATCCTTGTTGTAAATGGACTGAATAATATTAGTTTACATTTGGAATGAATCTGACCCAGTATCTTTCTGTAAATCTGAAGTTTGTGCTGAACAAAAAGTCAGTATGAGCTATAAATATGTCTTGGTTGCTATTCATGCTGGAGATTTGGGACAGAGCACATCACTTGTGGAAGAAGTCTCATTTGGCTGAGGTGAGATCTTGTATGATTTTAGCATCAAACCATTTTTATTAAAAACCAAGGGTGTCTGTGTTTTGCAGAGTAAAGGGGATATTATGCACTTACTACCTGGGAACGGTTTCTTAAATAAGTGTTGTGATTTTTTTGCTGACTATGCTGTACATTCCCAAAAAAGGGAGATGGATATCCCATGGTGTAGGTGAAATGTGTATTTGTTGAGTACTAGCCTGAATCATGACTTCTCAGTGTGTGTGTGCTGAAGTCCTGATTCTGGAGAAGGCAAGTATTCATGCCAAATTTGGACACAAAGGGAAGAATGATTTATGGGAAGAAGACCTAATAACAAGTGGAAATGGGTATTGACACAATGTAAGAAAGGGAACAGTAGGTAAGTGATTAGGATTCTTTATCTCCACAGATAAGGTGGGGTGAGACAGCTGAACCAGGCTGGTTTTCTCCGATACGGAGGGAAGACTCAACTCGTGTACGTTCCACAAACACCCAGAATTGTCAGGGAAATGCAAATGCAACAGAATTGCTGCTGTTCTGGAGCAGTTCCTCCTATTTAGAGAGGGATGAAGCAGAATTCCCTCTTAAGTTCTTATCCTCTGTCTTCCAGCTCTGCAGATTAACTCCTGAAACCTTCTACAGCTCTGTTAGGAGCTTGCCATCATCTGGGACTGTTGCGTAGCTGTCATGTGAGGCAGAATATTTGAGCATATAGCTGAATGTCATTTGAATGCAGGTTCTTGCAATAACCTTCATGCTTTACATAGTGAATCTTTTGTGACTGTGAGATAACGAAATGTGCTTTATTGCTGACTTCTGAACTTTGCTTCTAAAATCATTGTGGTAAAGGGAAAAAATGCGTTTGGCAAATCTGCACAAAATAAGCTTTCTTGTACTTAAATTTTAAATCTATATAACCTCTGCCTGAGGTGCAAAGCTCTTTTGTTGGTGGGAAGAATAATAACTAAATCATTTCTCTTTATTCCAAGCAAGATTTGAGTTGTATTTTTTTTTCTGTTTGTTTTGGCAAGATGATCTGTAGAGATTTGGGGTGTGCAAGACATCACTCTCTGTGTACCTAGAATATAATTCCCCTCCACCACAGCCCTATCCTATATGTTTGTGGTTAAATCTAAAATTAATTCCACGGGGAGGATGCTGAGCCTTCTCATTTTTATAAGAGTGTAAGTTAATATCCAAATGGAAAAAGCTGTTAAGTTGCTTTGGGATATATGATAAGGAGCTTTCCTAGGGTGAAAGAAACAATGCAAAGAAGAACTCTTTGTATCTGAAACACTCCTGAAAGTAGCAAAGGATTTAGGTTTTGCTGTCATGTGTTAATTGTCTTCTGGAAGTCTGCTGAGAGACAGTGTTAACTTCCTTGAAATAAAAGTGGGGTTTAAATTGTTTGCTTTAAACTCAACTTCTGGAATCTCTTTAATGAGTGTCAAGTATTAGTATTCTACTTGGCCTGAAGTTCTTATAGTGGATTTTTTTTTAATTATTTTTTTTTAAACGTGGTGAGTGATTGTTTAAATCTACCCCCTGAAGATTTGTCCCTGAACACTTCCATTTTGTAGAACCCTGGGCATTGAAATTTGGACTTTCCTGAACGTGCTGGGTGCCTTTCACTGAGTCGGTGCTCCTGAAGCACTGGGGTGCTCTGCTTGCCCCCCTCTGTCCTGGGGGCACTGTCAGTGGGACCTCAACTCTGCATTTTGGTTGGTTAATGTGGTTTTTTTGTTTGTTTTTCTTCCCTAGAGACAAGAACATACTTCAAACTAAGAAAATGTCTTCAGTTTTTTTTAATTGGAATAAGCAAATAGAAGGTCTATTACTGCATTATGGTCTGTACCCCAAAGATTTAATTCCATGTGCTAATAGGACAGACAAAAGCTTTCTAGGTTAATAAAGCTCTGAAGGCTGCAGGCTTTACACGGTTCTATTTTTATTTTAACCAGTTCTTGAATGGTGTATGTAGCAAATTTTGGTTGTTTATTGAGGTTGCCCAAGATATGACAGGTCAGAACTAGGGCAATAAAAGTTTGTATTTTATTTGCTTAAATCTTAAGCCTTGTGACTTTCATTTTCAAACTAACAATGATAAGCCAAGATAGGAGTCAAGGTCAAAGCAGTAATTTTTGTTTCTCTTGCTTCTTGGCTTCTGCTCACTTAAGGAAGTCTCAAGCTGTGTGTCTGGTGGGGAGATGTGTTGCTGGACCACCCAGGGCTGAATGAGAAATAAACGCTGTGCCCCTGGGAAGGGGCTGTGTGAGGAGTCCCAGCGGCAGCTGCCGCGCACCGCTGATCCCTCCTGACACCGCTGATCCTCCCTGGGTGCCCGGCACGGCCGGGCAGGCTCCGCCCGCTTCCCGTGTGACACCGAGCTGAGTCTCGCCTTGCAGTTCTGTTCATCTGGTTATTGTGTTTACCGCAAACAAAGCGTGTTCTGTCTGCGGAGTGAAAGTTGCAAATCCCGGCTGACAGGAGAAAGCTGGAAGGGCTGGAGGGCAGGGGAGGGAAAGGCATGGCGGGGATGGGTTGGAATTTGGAGATGTGGAGCACACAGCTTGTGTGTCTCAGTGTGTCCTGCTGGGTGGGGACTGACTGACCAGGCACAGACAGACAGACAGCAAGGGGTGCTCTGCTCTGCTCTGCTCTATCCACTGCTGAGAGCTCTTCCAACCAGCACTGCTGTGCTGGGATTGATGGAAACTTGAGCTTGCCTTTCCATTTCACTGGGAATTTATTTTAAAATTATCTTTATATCTTATTCTTTTAAAGCAAAAGGAGAAAATGTCTAGAGAGGTGCTGAAGACAGTACTTTTTCATTCACAATTGATTTGTGTAAGTTATATTTGTGAACCTTTAAGTCAAAAAAATAATTTTGAAAAAATGAGTACTTTTGTAATAAGTAGATGGTGTGCTCGCACTGCCCTTACCAGTTTTAATCAAGGCATTCAGGCACAAAGTTTTCTTTCATTTTAGGTGAGATAAACCCTCAGCAAATATCTTGAATTGGAGAAAATCATCACAGCGCCAAGAGCTTGCACTACTTGTGTAATAATGAGAACTTGGGTAATAGTAAATTACTGATTTAATCTTTTTTTCTTCTAGAACATGCCAGTCTGACAGCATAGCAGAAAACATTATCTCCAAAATACATTTTAGAATAGTTAATTCCATATTTTCTTTTTTCTTCCCTGTAATCTCAAAATCTGTCCAGATTTTAGGTGCTTGGCATCCAAGTATTTGGAATTTTTTTTGGACCTAATTTCTGTTTCAAGTGTTCCTTTCAGTGTAACGTTATGCATCTAGCAAGAGCTGGGGAAACTGCTTTTTCATTGTTTGGCAAGCACAGTCCTGCTCCCTTTTCGATTGCAGAGGAGAAGGATTAGGCAGTAGAGGCAACAAGTCACGTTCTGGGGATTGCATCAAGATGGACTTGGCACTGCTGGAAAGTCCTCCTGGCACAAGGCAAACCTTGTCAGGACATGAGAGTGTTTTGACCTGTGCTTTGTGCAGTTACATCACAGTCTCTTCTGCGAGCCCTTGGCTCTGTGATGATTTGCTCCAATTCAGGATGTTTGCTGAGGGTTTATCTCACCTAAAATGAAAGAAAACTTTGTGCCCTGAATGCCTTGATTAAAACTGGCAAGAGTAGTGCGAGCACCACATCTCTGAAGCCTTCTGTGTGTGGAGCAGCAGCCAAGCCGTTCTCCCCCCTTGTTTGCATTGTTTAAACCAACGTGTTTTCTTTGGCTCTTGGCTCAGCACAGTTAACAAATAGATGTTTTGCCCCTGAAGGAGAGGTTTGTTTTTCTTATTGCCTAGTTAAGCCATTCTGAGGATTAGTCTTGAATATAATTTATTATTATCTCAAACAAGTCTATTTGTACAACAGCACTTTAAAACACTTCTATCTTTTACTTTCCAGTTCAGCTGTTAAAAACTATTTTGGTTTGCTGCTGCAAAAGATGGAGAACTCCAAAAATTGTCTGACTCAATTTCATTTTCAAGCATGAAAAGGGAAATGCTAAGGAAAATTAAATGGTTTAGTAATCCTCTAAAACCTAAGGGATTATATTTTCCTCCTGTTTTCTCCTTTGTAGAAACCTGATGTTAAAAAAATCATCATTCTTTAACTTTAGCAAGAAGAACTAGGTGTTAATTTAGCATTCAGCAGGGTAATGTTTCTTGCTTATAAGGGATGATTTCTTCTGGTTTATGGCTTCTGTAGGTCATAAATATTTAGATTTGCAATTAGTTAGGCATATCCAAATGCAATGTACATTAAAGCAGGAGTACAGGGAGCTTACAGAGGATGTCTGTGGAGCTTTTCCTTCACAGTTACTTACAGCAAAATCTTGCTACTGTTTTTTGCCAGCTGTGTACAGTTTTGGAGATTTAGGTAATTATATCCCTTCTTAAATTATGACTATGGCAGAACTAACTTTCCGTGCTTTTGTGGGTGAAATTGGAAAGCAACTGAAATGTTTTAAACTCACTTAGTGGGTTGTGTAATATTTCTGTTGTACGTAGTTCAGTAGCCAAGTTTTTTAATCCTAAGTTCACAGCCTCACAAAGTGTGTAGTCACATTATTATGGCTCTCAGGCACCTTGTTTGAAATTTGCTTTGGATGTTGCTGCAGCCAAACTGATAACCCTGAAGTTTTTTTGCTGGTTTTGTTTTTTGTAAAAACTTTTAGATGAGAATGTATATGTGTGCTCTCTTTTGCATGTATACCTAGCTTAGGTAATCACCAAGGAGATGTCTTTATTGCCTGTTTTTATGGACTATATTTGGCCGAGGAGAATAGTACACTTTGTTGGTTTTCTTGCAGTGTTAAATGACCTGAGAAAATGATTATTTTGTGCTGTGAAATTTCTTTTATAACCATGCATATATCTTTGGTAGGAATGTATTTGAATGCTTGCACTAGGCATGTGTTTACGATAGTAAATGCCTGAGAAATTCGAGTGTAATAAATACTTTCCGTTGGTATTTTTTTATTAGTGACTATTTTAGCTGTACTTTGAGGTGAAAGGAAAGAGCAATGGTGTGTGCTGTTTTCCTGGACACTGCTATCAGATTGTTAGATTAGAACCTGATCTCTCTGCTCTGTCTGTTTACTGTACATGGTGTGACAGAGGGTGGCACCGGTTTAGCTATTTACCTTCATCTGCCACGTCATCCTTGGGAGAAGTCACTGGTCTTCCCCAAGGGCTGCTGTCCAAGTTTGTCATGCTCATCCCCATCAGGGAGGGAGGTAGCAAGGGCAGGTGTGGAGGATTGCAGGAGGAGTGTTTGTGCAGCTGCTGTGTCAGAGGTGATTCCACCAAGATATAGGGGAAAGGTGGTGCCAGAACTATAACAGGAACATAGAGATTTCTGACTTGTGCTGTGATTGGGACATTTTCCAGGTCCAAAGGACCTGCAATCACCTCATGTGCTTTTCTTTAAGCAGGCAATTAAACAAATTCTTGTCTTGACTTGTTTCCAAACATAACAAAATTGCCTTTGAAAACTACATGAATACCCGACTAAAGCCCTGCTGAGCATTTTACCAAAGGATGTCCTGTTCTGGGCCACTCACTTTAAGGAAGACATTGAGGTGCTGGATCATGTCCAGAGAAGGGCAGTGGAGCAGGTGAAAGGTCTAGAGAGTAATTCATATGAGGAGGAGCTTGAAGGGGAGCTGGGAGTATTTAGCCTGGAGAAAAGGAGGCTCAGTGGAGACCTTGTCACTCTCTACAACTCCCTGAAAGGAGGTTGTACTAAGGCAGGAACTGGCCTCTTCTCTCAGGCAACCAGAGACAGGACAAGAGGAAATGGCCTCAAGCTCCACCAAGGGAGGTTCAGTTTGGACATCAGGAAGAGTTTCATCACTGGAATCGTTATCTGGCATTGGAACAGGCTGCCCAGGGAGATGCTGGAGTCGCCATTCTTGGAAGCGTTCAAGAAATGACTGCATGTGGCACTTGGTGCTTGTGGTTTAGTTGTCATGATGGTGTTTGGTCAAAGGTTGGACTTGATTTTGGAGTTTTTTTCCATCCTTAAAGACTCTGATTCTTACTGCTGTGCTCTGTGCAGAGTGTGCTGTGCTGTCAGATTGCACGCTGAAGATGGACCAGATCCATCGGTAGCAAGATGCTATTCCCTGTGTTTTTCTGTTGCAATGCAGAGATAAACAGCGTTGACAGTGCTGACTGACGTTAACTTTGCATGCTAATTGCAATGCTCTAATTGAAGGGAGCCTGTTTTGTTTGGCCTGTTCCAGAAATATGGCTACACGCACCTTTCTGCCGGTGACCTGCTCCGCGACGAGCGGAAAAGGCCGGGCTCGCAGTATGGAGAACTCATCGAGAACTACATCAAGGAGGGGGAAATCGTACCTGTTGAAATAACAATCAGCCTGCTCAAGAGGGTAAGGAAAGGGCTGTTTCCCTGCAGGGTCACTCTTGCAGAGGAAGCAACAAAGCAGTGGCTGTGTTCTGGTGGAACTGCCTTCCCTCCGGTGTGAGCGGTATGAATGGCAGACACCGAGCTGCTTCTCTCAGCAGTCACTTGCGTTTCTTTCTGACTGCTGGAAAGATGGTGGCCTCTCATACCTGAGGATCTCTGAGAATGGAGTACTTTCAGTTTAGTTTTGTTTTTAGTAGCTCTAGAGAAATCAGTTAAACTCTGTATTTCTTATTTTCCTGCACTAGCTTTAGGACCTCTTGGTCCACTTGGTCTAATTTGATTGGAGGGTAGAGGCCTTAAAGGCACAAGATTTATAAGTTTTATCAAAACATAGTCAGGTGAAGGAGAAGAGCACCTGCTGATGTTCTTGTGGAAGGAAAAGCTCCAGCCTTTATCCTTATTGGATGTCCATGAAAACAGTGACAGTATCTCCTTTAAGACATAAAAAGCTTCTGTTCATGGCACTAAGTTTATCTGGAGCTTTTCCCTTTAATTAACTCTAGATCAGGGATGTCTTGATTTCCTATTGTGTAGGGATACTTCCCAGTATCTTGTAGAAAATCAACTTTAAAGCTGGGATTGTGTTATGAGATTTTGAGCTTTGTGAAATAATGAATTCAGTTTGAACAATAGCTATGTTGGTGCATCAGTGAATTAACTAGAGTGGATTGAAAGTGAAAGAAAAATACATTCTGTAAATCTGCAATAAGCCTAAAATAAAAGCTTCTCAATTTACCATGTCAACATTTTGTGGGTAAATTAATAAGTAGATAAATCATTGTATATACAGGAGATTGTTAATTGAATTATCTTTTATCAGGCTATGGATCAAACAATGTCTGCCAATTCCCAGAAGAACAAGTTTTTGATTGATGGATTTCCCAGGAATGAAGATAATCTTCAAGGCTGGAATAAGACTATGGATGGAAAGGCGGATGTTTCCTTTGTTCTTTTTTTTGATTGTGACAATGAGGTACTGAAGTGTGTTATTCTATAACTTCCTTTCTTCCAGTGTTGTGAGAATCCTTCAAGAACAATTAAACTCTGTCAGGTAGAATGGACTAGTGTAAGAATAAAAGGAAAAGTTGGCCTGTGAGTTTGAAGGAATTTTTGGCAACTTGTTTCAGCAGATGAAAAGCTGCATGTTTATTGAAATAGACAGCTAATGACACTTGGTATAATCATATGTGAATAAATTATATAGAGGAAATACTTCAGGCAATTGCATTCCTAAGGAAAAATTATCAAAACTTTAAATACTTTTTACAAAGTTATTTGGTTACTTTTCAGAAAATATTACTCTGTTTAGTCCTAGCTATTTGTTGTTTAGTCCAAAATGAACTTGATACAATGTCTGCTTTAATTCTGAAGCAGCAATCTTTATTATCGTAGTTACTAGCTGTGCTCTAGCGTAGCCAGTAATTAACGTTTTATTCAGCAAGTCATTAGATTACAAAGGCATTTTGACAGTGATCCATTACATTCATTTAACAAGTGCCATGATGTGCTGTCTTTTTAATATGTCAGTGCCCTTGAGGTATAAAAACTTATATGAGAATCCCAGCACCTTAAGCTGACTTTTTTCCTTTTACCCTTTTCCCCAACTTTCTGAGATTTTGTTACTTTTTTTTTAAATTATTTGCAACTATTTTTGTATCTTAAAGAGCATGTGAGAAATAATTTTTTTTCTGTTAAAACCTTGAATAAGAATAAATTAACTTTTTCACTTGGGGCATTAATTTTGGGATTCTAATTTTTTTACTAGATCTAGAAATAGACAGTGCCTACATGATGTTTACTATGATTGTACTGTGTAGGGAAAAATAATTTTTAACCATTGTCCTCTTGCATGAGTAGGATAAATGTAGTCATGGAGTGTATGTTTGTCAGCTTTGCTTATTTAAATTAAGGTTTAAAAACTTAGTTCATTGGGACACTTTTAAGTATGGTTCATTCCTAATTTTTTACTTAGATTTTGAAGTCTTTGTTAAGCAATGTCAAGTAAGAACTTTGGAACTGACAATAGCTTAGTATTGTCAGTTTGCCTTACAAAATTCATGAGAGAACATACAGTGACTTCCTTTCAGTGCAGGCATATATTAATAGTCTCATTTGACATGCTGCTTTTCAGACAGCCTGAATATATCCTTGAAAATCAGGTAATTTTCTTCTTTAAATGTCTTGATTTAGAGATCCAGTCAAACCACAGAGCTTGATGCTGCTTTTACTTCCTCTGACCTCAATCCCATTTTAATCAACTGGTGAAGTGCAAACCATCATCCTTCTTCTCTGGAAGACTCTACCTTTCCCTGTGACTTCTGGTTACATCCACCAGATCTGGACAGTATTTTGTGTGTCAGGGCTGTGTAGATTCTCAGGATTTTTGTTTGTTCCTGCTCTCAGGATGGCACCTTTTGTTCCTGGCTGGAGTCACCCTTTGGATGTTTTTTTGCAGATATGCATTGGCCGCTGTCTTGAGAGAGGCAAGAGCAGTGGAAGGAGTGATGACAACAGGGAGAGCCTGGAGAAGAGGTACTGTCTTCAAAACTTTTCTGTTTCCTTCTCTTCATATTTTCCTGTGTAATGTGTTTTTCCCCCCTGTGCTTTCTCCTAGAATTCATACATATCTGCAGTCTACTAAGCCTATCATAGATTTGTACGAGAGAATGGGCAAAGTCAGAAAAGTGGATGCCTCTAAATCTGTTGATGAAGTAAGTATGTGAGCCCAAAAAGCAGGGGGATGACAGTGGCAGGGTCCATATTTCTGGCATTCTTCTGAGATGTGTGTATATGTGGTTAGTTTGCTAATTAAGCACTGCTGTGTAATACTGAGAGAGGTTGTGGAACTCTGAATAACTTTAGGAAATTGATTGGTTCTGCTTGAGTGTGAGCTGGACTAAGCACATTTGCAGTGTTTCTGTGTTTAACAGTGTCTTGCCTTTTTCATTTTCATGAGCTTTTGCTCTTCTGAAGTGGTGTTGCTCTTCTGTCTGGTTCCCAGAACTGATGCCGATTTCACTGTTAAAGAATTACTGCGAATGTTCTAAAAAAAACCCTATATATTTTTTAAAATACTGTTTATGTTGGTTTAACTTGAAGCAACTGTTTGATGAACACATCATAAAATTCTTCTTTATCTTTTTAGGTTTTTGAAAAAGTTGTACAAATTTTCGACAAAGAAGGCTAATTCCCAGCTTGAAACTTCATTTAAACTTGTGCTTGAATCTTGCTTGAATAGCTGCTACTGCAGTCCACTCTTTGTAATTATTTTAAAAGATTTTTTATTTTTTTTTCACATATCTAATGATGATTGGAAAAGCAGTTGATTAGAAATGGATCTGTTTTTTAAATAGGAAATCATTTCTTGTGGCTATAGTATACAAGTTTCCGGGTTCTCCATTAGTGCAAGCTCAGTTACTTACATGGCAGAATCACAGTTAACACTTCTCTGAAGAAACTGTTTATTCTGTCACAGTTCTGTGCCTGTCATGGGCAGTCCTTCTTCCTCCTTATTGCCATACACCTACTTTTTTTTAAGGATCAACTGAACAGCAGCATTAAGCAATGAAGGACCCATGTGCCCTTGTTTGTTTTTTGGATGCTTGGACCAAATTTAGCAGATTATTTTTCAAAGTATAATTTTGTCCAAAATTCCCTGATATCCTTGGACTTGAAGTCTCTGAAGTCTCTAGTATGAGAATCTGTTTTAGCAGTTCTCAAAATATGCATTTCAGGAATAGAGATACAAAGTACTTTATGGAAAGTGGTGCTTCCTTATGACTGTGGATGTAAAACTCTCTTGTAAGTTCTTGAGTACCTGGATGACGTGGCCCTGGATTTTACCTTGCTTTCTTTTGCAAAAGATTAAGAAAGTCAGTTTAGTATTTCAATACTCATTTATCTTAAATGATAGTGAAGTTCTTAATTACAGCATGGTCTTCACAAGATGGCAAAGCTCTTAAATAGTGTACAGGAAACAAAATCTAACAGTTCTGTTTTTTATAACAAGTGGAAGGGTTTTTCTTTATTATTATTGAAATACTGTGTCACCAAATGCTTTAAGGTTTGTTATCTGGGGAAATATTTTTATGGTTAAACTAGTGAATTTGTTTCCCTTAAAATGTAGAATTTTAATAGGTGTTTGTTTGAGAAGTTTGTAAGTTATTGCACTTTTGTTATGATGTGGTCAGCTGAGGGGAAGATAACTGCAGAAAAAAGTTTAATTCCCTGAAACAGAGTCCTGCTTCACCATCTGAATTCACTTCTCTGAATCAGCCAAGTGCAGTCAGCAGCAGTAGCTGGGGGAAGCAGGGAACTGGTTGAGACAAACTGGTTGAAATGTTTGCACAGATGTGGTGCAATTTTGTCTTTTGTTTAAGCTTTTCTGTCCCCTGTATACTTTGCATAGGTCTGTGGGGGCCCAACCATGCATTCCTTGCATGCCCTAAGCTTCCACTGAAGGCCTGAAGGTGAAAGTTTTAATTAATTTTAGTGATAGAGTGGTTGTTCCTACATTAACTGATGCTATATTGGTTTGTGACATACTAATTACACAGAATTGTAATTTGGAAATCTTGATGTTCAGCTTTTTTTGGTTATGACTTTCTCTACTTAGGAAAAGGTTCAAATTAAGGCTAGCTTTTAATTAGAATGAGATGTGTTGGTCCTCATCCTGCAGTCAGATTTGTATTTCCAGGAATTCTCATCTTGCTGAGGTTGTTGAGGCTGCTGGGCTGGGGAAGAGATGAGTTCAGAACCAAAGGGTAAACTGCAGTAGCTTTTCCAGTCTGGTAGGAGTTCAGGCAGTGGAGTGGCCAAAAAGCTGTTTACTACTGCAGAATATATGGACCATGACTACTTTTGTCAGTGTGGGAGACTGATGCTCTCACTTTATGAATTTCCCCTTTAAAAAACAAACAAACAAAAACATGGATTTTAATTCTTACTGTATAAGTATGCTGACATGGATAGGATCCAGCAAAACTGCATGTTTAAGTATGAAGGTTAGAATCAGGGTTTTTCAAAAGACTTCAAACAGGATTCTTTGATCCAATTAGAGAGATTTATTTAACTTTTGTTTCTAAGTTATTGGGTTTTACAAGTTCTGTTCAGAATAGAGTATCCATTTGTTCTCATCATATACTTTACTGTGTATTTAAGTGCTGAAACAAAAAAACCCTCTGGAGCAAGTTTTAGGAAATAAAACAACAATGTTTGGCAATATTGAATTTGGAGTGGATTGTAATGTGTCTGTGCAAAGACTAGACTTTTTGTCATTTTATTTATTGAAGATGCCATTAAATGTATTGCCACTTCTTTCAAGATGGACTTATGATTGAAATAAAGATTAAAGGCAATATGCCAATGTGTTTTGTCCATTTAGCAGCAAAACTGTATAAAGAATTTGAGGAGATCCAATAAACTTTGTTCTGTGGCTTAATGAGTCCTTGGCTTACAGTTATCTGTCACAAGGGATATTTCTCATATTTATCTGTCTTTATAAAGTGAGTATTTATTAGAGTTGGATACTTCATGTGGCCACATGCACACAGGTATGTGTGTAAAAGTTCAGTTTTCACCATCAAAACTGAAGTCCTGAAGATCCTGTTAGGCACAGCGTAAGGTGAGGCCATTGCCTGTGGAATTGGTACCTTATCTGGATTATATAGATTTATCAAATGACTCTGTTCATATAGTTGTGCAGTGATAATTCATTTGGCACATGTGTGAAAGAGAAGGGACTTGGAATGGTCTAGGAAACACAACCCTATTGCGCAGCTGCTGTTGGAGATACTTTTTGTCTGGATTTCTCTTGATTCCTTGCTCAGTCACCACCAGCTGATCTCCTGAATGCCATTCTGCTGGCTTTGCTGCACGTGCCTACCTGCTGTACTCCAGGCTGTTCTTGAAGGAGATTGGCACAGCATGGTGTTCTCTATAAAAGAAACTGAGAGGTTGCCAGGCTTATTTTAAAATAACCCATTTTATGTAAAGGTTTGTTACAAAATAGGCTGGGTTTTTACATTTAGGTTCCCAGTAAACAACATGTTGAACTTAGAATTATGGAATTATTTGGGTTGGGAAAACGTCTAAGGTCATTATGACCAACCTTTCAAAACTTGAAACTCCTCTGGAAAGATTTGGAGATGTGGCCTGGAAGGGGTGGGAAAAGCAGGGGATTTTTCAGCAGTGGTAGGTATATTTCTGCTGATAAAACTACAGAGACCAAACTTTGCTGAAACCTCATCCTGAGGTTGTAGCATCTCCTCAGGGTCTGACTGACAGGGCAAGGCTCCCCCTCGAATTGACACCTTGTGGACAGAGATTTTGAGTTATTTGTCCTACTGTGGGAGTAGGGGCAGGCAGAGGAGACAATAAACATGCAGCTGAGGATTGCCTCAGGGTAAGATATCCCCCACTGACAACATTTGTCCTTAACAAGAAGAGCTGGCTCATGAGAAAGTCCCGAGGTCTTGTGGAAAATGCTGTGTCTTACAACAGTGGGGACACGCGTGGGCTGCTGCCCGGGCTGAGCTGGGAGAAGGGGAGAGTTAAATGGAAAAACCCTCAGCTCAGGCCGGGGCTGCCAGCTCTCGTTACCGGTTGGCAGTTCCTGGCTGCCAGCATTTAGGAAAGTTGCAGCTTAGGGGATTACTTTCCTCTAGTGTGAGGTTCAGTACCGGTTCAGTCCCTGTTGTGACATAGCTGTCTCTGAAGGCTGTGATGGCTGTGCTGGCCTTGTGCTCCTGGGGACAACAGCTGGATCCTTGGCACAACCAGGTTGTTTCTTCAAGCTGTGGTGCAGCAGGACTTGGAGCCCTGGAGCTGTGCCCTTGGCCCAGGACCCACAGTCCTGGGGTTAACAGCTGATAATGAAAACTGGAAGACAATGTGAAGAGGATTCACCTGATCAGGTAACAAAGGAGACAGTAAATATTAAATAATATAAAAATATGAATGCTTGGTTTCATATAGCAGCAATGTACACACTGTTTTGATCTGCAGACCTTTATAAGCCTTCCAGTGGAGATAGGGGAGTGTGGAGGAATTTAATCTTGCAGCTCTCTGCTATTTTTCATGGATTGCTTAGTTTAAGATGGTGGTTTTCAGCCTGTGTACTTGTAGAGTATTTCTGTTGGTAACAATAGGTGTCTTTATTGAGTCTTCTAATCTGCTCAGCTGAGGTATGCTCTATCATCTTTGCTTTCTGCCTTTTAATGCCTTTTCCTTACCTTTCTGAATTGCAGATGCTCTTTGGGATAGGGAAAGGGGTGCTCTTGCCAATATCTATGTGCCTTGCTAAATAAAGAAAATCTTTTAACCATCATCTGAAGCAATCTGAACCTGTTTTTGACATGAACTTGGTACATAAGCTGTTACAAAACCGACATAAAGCACATTGCTTTTTTTTTTCCCAGCTACAGAAAATCTCTGTGTAGTACCTCTGCTCTTTTCTCCTGTGTGACTCAGATCAGCTGTATCTCTCTTGCTTCAGCACAGTACTTAGCAGCAGTTGCATGAAAAACCTCCTCAATCACGAGATGTTAAACCAGCAGTGACCAGTTATGCTTCACTGGAGGCAAGTAAGATGGTTGAGGAGGGGAGGGAAGATGCTTTGAGAAGCTCAGTCAGTTCTGCTTCACGAGTCAGACTTCAGCTTTAGAAAGATACCTGTTCCACACAGCAGTGATGCTTGTGACTCCAGCTATTTCATCATTGTGCTGTATAGAAAGTAATGCAAAAAAAATCTCTGCCTGCAAGTTCCCCATCTCCCCTCGCTGACTTTGCCACCTTAATTCCAGGGGTTGTGGAGACAGGAATTTTGCTTCAGGATAATGCTGTAGAAACTAAATGGGGCAGGATGAGGGCAACGTGAGCCTTGCATGTGAAGCATGAAATGCACAACATATTTCACTGTGGGCAGCAGTGCCAGTCTGTTTTGTCATCCTGGCTTATAACTGCATTCAGACAGCAAAGCAGAAATTTTCTCTTCCCCCTCAAATGTTTGGCAGAAAGCTGGCTTTTGTTTAAAATGCTTCTTAAACACTGTGTGAACCATTCAGTCCTAAACCAAATACCAGTCTGAGCTGTGCTTTTTCTTTCTAATTTACAAATAGGAGGGTTTGGTTTAGTTTCTTGTAATAGCTGCTGCAGTGGGACAACTCTTGGAAAATACAAGGCACCATCCCAAAAGATACTATCTGCTTTACTCTAGAGGGTTTTTAGCACAATGCTGTTTCTGTGTGGTAAGAAATGGCACCAATTGATGTGCAACTACCAAAGTGTAATGGGCTGGGTATAATACATGAAAATGGTATCTTGGAGACCTTCTGTGCTCAGCATGCACTTTAGTTTAGTGCCATGAGGTGTGAAAAGAGATTTGGGGATAGCATTAGATCAAGTCTTAGGAGTAAAGCTTAATCTTTCGTGGAGGTCTTCAGGATCTAACAGGGTATGTGGAGGGTGTAATATGTGGTGGTCCTCTCCTGACTGAGCATAGGGTGACTCTTTAGGTTGCTGTTCAGGGCATTGCTACTGTTGTCTTCTTAAACCAGAACCAGCTGAAGTTCCCAGCTGTGGTCACCGAGTAGCCTGAGGTCTCTGTTATGTTCTGACTCAAATACCTCTGTTCTTGTCTGAATACCCCCTCCAGTTTCATTTGGATGTGATGGACATCATCATGGAGAGGACTGGCACAATTAAGCTCATATTCTGCACACAAACCTCTGTGAGAGGGAGATGCTTTCTGGGAGCTGTTGTGGCTTCCTGACTTCCATCTTCCCTTCCAGGCCGTGCATCCTGAATGCACCAAATTCCCCAAGGTGTAGCAGTATCTCCATACCCCAGGAGGGGAGGTGGTAGCTGGGCCAGTGAAGAAGCCCTTTGGAATAGAAAACAACAGTGTAATGAAACACTCTGGGTTAATTTCTCAAATGAAGGAGCTCCAGTTTTGCTGGGTAATCAAAATGTCCATGGAAAAGAAACAAGGATGATTTCAACATGTTCTTTCTAATTTAAAATTTTCTGTGGAAATAAAGTGCATTTGACCACTTCCTTGTTCCTGAAGCAAGCATTGCTCTTGGCTTATGATGTGTGACTCCTTGTGAAGCTTCCCTGGGCTCTTGGATGCTGCTCTTGCCAGCGAGAGCAGATTGCTTCCAGCAATAAACATCCCACAAAATTATGTATGTTCTTTAAGAAAAGTACCAAGATTTTCTGCTAATTGCAAAAATACATAATGGATGCTTTCAGCATCTGTTATTTATTCTCTAACCATCTTTCATCCAAAAGTAACCTTTAAACAAACATTAAGATTGAGGAGTATAACTGTTCCAATGTGTCACACACGTCTACTCCCTCCAGTTTAATGTTTGAAACGTGTGCATGGAGTTGACTTCTAGTAAAGAGCAGAAGTTGTTTATATCTCTAGCTCGGAGACGTTCACAGCATGGAGAAGGTGGAGCTTGGTGCCAGAGCTGATGGATGTCTCTGTGCTTTTTTGGGAGTCAAAGCCCGGCAGAGAGGGTTTTGCTCACACGACAGTTCTTCGATGCACCACAAGGAGGGGTGCAAGGCTCGCGGAGAGCAGGATGCAGCTTGGCAGTGGTGGTCGTGGGATGTGCAGGACTTCCCGTACATTGACAGACCTGATTTTTAGTTTAAAAGCCTGATTATTTTTAACTGTGTAACTTAACAACAACAAAAAAAAAAATAAATCCACATAAAGAAAAGATTTTTTTTGAATGAGTTTTTTTGTTGCACTGAGACCTGCTATGTTGGTAACTTGGCAACAGTCAATGTCATGCCTCTTTTGTTTTCTTTGTCAGTTTATTTAACTGTATCTTACAAGAACTACTAGATGGGGCCAACTTAACTATTGTGACTATTCTGTGCCACTGCATTTGTGACAGGTTTGTCATTCCCAACGTGGACCAACTAGGCAACTTTCTGAGACTATCTTGAATAAAAACTTTCCACTAGTGAAGGAATGTGATACCTGGAACCATGGCAGAAAAGTATTCCTGGTACCTCTCCATCCCAGAGTGACTCAGAAGTGAGATCTGGGCTGGCAGAGGGAGCACCAAAAGTGAAGCTGCAGGAAAATTTAAGTGGTAAGCATCCAATTCCCTTTCACAGGGGGAAGTGCATCTGATTCCCTTTCACAGGGGGAAGTGCATTTGATTCCCTTCCACAGGGAAATTTTAGAGAGAAAAGACTGTAGCTACACAGTCAAACCCTTAATTGCTTTGTCTCTTGATTGATGGTTCTGTCAAAATCTTCTAGTTGCCCTTCCATCCTGCTATTCCTCCCAAATTACTCTGGTGGAAAAGCATGGACCTAGTTTATTCCTTCAGGCACTGCTGTGCAGATGCTACCTGAGTATCCTTCAGCAATAACAACCACATTCTTCCCAACAGGATATCAGGGTAGGGAAATGGGAAGAGACAGAATGGGGTTGGCATCTTGGCTGATGGAGAACAGAGAAGTGTGGAGCTGCCAGCAGGGTTGCACTTTTTTTTGACAAAACTCCATATGCGGCATGGTCAGTAATTCTGAACATGGGGCACAAGCAGGACTGGTACCAGCAGCCATCCCCTGTGCAGGCTCAGCATCTCTGCTATTCCAGTGGCATCTGGGCCTTGTGTCACTACCCAAAGAGACAGCAGAGCAGCACTGTTGGGGGCTCAGCACTACTGACTTTGCAGCCCCTTTGCAGCAGATCTATTCCTCTATGCTTGGATGTGCTGCCGTTTTCTAAGCAGCCTGTATTACAGATGGGGAACTCAACATACAAAGGTAATCTCAAACTTGGCAGAAGCACATCTGCACACATGTCAGGCAAAAGGAGAAATAGCCTTTGCAAGGAGCAACTGCTCAAATGTGACCAAGCTGACTCCTAAGTCACTGCAGTTAACAGGACAAGGTCCTTTAGGAAGGACAGGCTTATTGGGGGTTGGGAGAATTCACTGCATCTGTTCAAGGACTCAGGAGTCATTTAACCCCAAACTTAGTCCAGGTGTTTAGGTCAGGATGTTAAACAAATTCTGCTGTTTCTCCAAAGTATTGAGGGGAAGTGTTTTTTTTTTTCAGGGAAATTCATCAATGCAATTTTTTAGAGTACCTGCTCGTGCTGTCAGAAAAGTGCCTCAAGAACAAGTTAACATAGTTGTGGGCGGACTCTGAGAACAAAACTGGAAGTCCAGTCCTCCTTGAAAGATGTGACATCTGTCAGCAGTCATGTCCAACCTGCTAATGACCATGTGTGCCACAGAATAAAAGACTAGATAATTATGTTTCAGATAACACATGTTTTTAAAAGTTAAGAAGAACATCCATTAATTAAAATGATAAGGCACAAGTGACATTATCATTAATAATAATTAAAAGTCATAACCTTAATTTTGAAAATTAGGGGAAAAATTACGCATCCATTAACTGACACTGTGATAGAGGTTGCTCTGGAGAAGGGAGATTTTGGGGATCTTTGGGAGATCAGATAGATTTCTGCTGTCTGAGTAGGCACAGGGTCACCACAGCAGCTAACGAAGGTTGGAGGAGGCATATAAGGAGGGCATATAAGACCCTTAATTAACTCGTTATTCTTCTATCATGAGCAGCTCATTAAATCCTGCCTTATCTACCCTGCTGTTCCCTTCCCAAACTGCACAGTCCCTTAACGATATGAGCTCTAGGGGAAAAGGACAAAAGTGGGGAGATGAGAGCCCCCACAAACAGCCAAGGAGATGCTGAAGGGTCCCGAAATGAACAAGTCTTTGGCAAATACCCACATGTGAGAGTCCTTAGCACAAACGCAGAGTAACCGTGATGTGCTGCTAATTGTTCTAATTGGTTCCAGCAGGGAACCCAGCCCACATGGGTGAAGACAGGCATTTACCAACTGGGCTCCGACTGGTCCCTATAAATCAGTGTGGACTTGCTGACTGGAGCCCAGGATATCACACCCAGGGAAGAAAGTGTTGGTCCTGCAGCCCCAGCTCTGGAATCCAGAGTAGGAGCAGAGGTGAGAGCTCTGGGTTTAGTGGTTACTGCATTGGTTTGCTCAGGGTAAAGTTGCTGGTTCCTTTGGGCTGTCTGAGAGGGGCTGGGCTCGGGTGTTTATGAACGGTGCCAAGATGTTTCACTGAGGAGCTCCCTTGTTTTTCACAGAGCTTTACTGGAGGTAGAGTGGTGACCAGAGCCCAAAACCTTGGGATCCCTTGGGCAAAGGTCTCCACCAAGCTCAGGTGTTTCCTGTGCTCCTGGTCCCTTTTCTTCTACTTTTTTCAGTAAATGCCCCTAAGCTCCCAAGTTGCTGAGGAGTTTGGTAAGTGAGCAGTTACTCAAGGAGACTTTGATGCCCCAAAACTTCCATGACTGGAAAGCCTGCCAGGCACTCAGAGAGCATGAAATCCACTTAGAAATCATCTGAAGCTTGGTTTTGGTTGTTTTCTGTCTTTTTTTCCCCCCCTCTTCTTTCTTCCTGTTTCATTTTTGTTTGCTTGCTTCTGTCCAATAACCACAAGGAACAGGAAAGATCGTTTGTGGGTTTTTTCTCTCTTTCTAAGTGGACTTGGATTTCTGCATCATCTCTTGGAGCTTTATTTAAAAGAAAAAAATATCCTACCTAACTGCCTCTGACTCCAGTATTGAATGCTTTAAGGAGGCATTGCTTACTCTCTTCAGTGAGAACACTTCTGCTGTCTGTACTGCAGACTTTAAATGTTAATGGAAAAAATGAATACGGGACAAGAGGTGAAAGAAATGCTGAAGGTTAAATGAGTTGCCACACATCTGTAGCAAGTCAGTGAACCTTGCTTTCTGGAGGAGTTGCCCTGGTTTATCAGACTGGTGAGGAGATCTGCCTGCCAGGGCTCTGTGCTGCCCGCAGATCAGCAGCATGTGTGGTGCTGGGGAGCTGGTCTTAGCTCAGTTTTAAGTCAGAGCAAGCTCTAGATAATGGGCAAGTGAGCTGCATGAGTAAATCCTGACCCCTCCTCTGTGGGTGACAGAGGTGAGACAGAAAGACCATGACCCACCAGCCCTGTTGTCTCTTTCATGTACAGGTGACACCATTTTCCCTTTTCTGCTGCAAAAAGGTGTTTTTAACACCTGAGAGGCAGGAGGGAAATGAGACCTGTTTGCCACAGTGCTGAGATGCTGCTGTGGACCAGCTGGCTGGGACCCACTGGCTGCTGCTGTGCCCAGCTGCAGAGACAGCCCCTCTGTTCCCCAGCAAGCTCCCAGCCTTCATCCTCTGTGCTTTTAGGTCTGTGACGATGTGAGCAGAGGAAATGGGTTCTTTGTGTGCCTAAAACTGTGTGTCCAACCAAAGGTGTCTGTCTGGTGGTTGTGTGGAGGTGGGAAGGAGCTGTGCTGCTGCTGGCCATGGGCAGAGAGGCTGCTCCAGCCTGGCCCTGCCTTGTGTGGGACCCATACAAGGTGGGGACAGAACACCAGTGGTGAGGCAGTGCTGGGCTGTGTGTTGCAGATGTTGCAGGTGTGAGACCCTGTCTGGGGATGGGTTCAGCAGGGGGGCCTCCATGGGGACATGGGATCCCTGTCTGGGCTCTGTTTGCCCCAGCCCTACACACACAGACACTGGTCCCCAAAACCTGCTTCTTTAGGCTGGACACCAGCGGCTTCCCATGAGGTCCCTGGGGTGAAGTCACCACCAGCAGCGTTAAAAAGCCTTTCTGGAGGTATGTAAAGCCCCAAGCTGTCCTATTATTTGAAAGAAGCTGCCTCCCACGTGTGACCTTGGGGTGCATGTTGATGGGAGCCTGCTGCAAGGGTTTAGTCTGAAACCAAATCCCCTCTCCCTCTGCCTTTCTCCCCTGAAATGGGAGCTGTCATCATCCTGCTCAATCTTTTAAGTCAGCCTGAATGCTGATTGTCTCTCTTTAACAAACAGAAAGTCTCTGGGATGCTGCATGAGGCTGTGGCTCTGTTTTATGGTGTGCTCTTGCTCACTCTCTGGTATTTGCCTGGTCTCCAGTGAAGGTGCATTCCTGGTGAAAGGTTTATTTCAGTGAAAGTAGGGCAGACCTGTGAATAGAGGTGTTGTTGAAGCCACTGTAGTCTCTGAAAGTGTTGGTAGGCAGGGGAGGAATGACAGGCACTCGGGGTGACTGCGGGTCCCCCTCGCTCTGTGGGTGAGAGGAGCCCAGGATTTCATCCCCACCTCATGGGGGAGAGAATGGCTGTGAGGTGGATGAAGGTGAGGCAGGCTCTTGCTGCTCCCTGATAGAAAACACAACCATGAAACTGCTTAGAACACCCATCATGAGTAACAAACCCACCAGCAGCTGCCAGGAAGCTTTTGAGGATGGACCAGCAGTGGGATGTTCTCTGCTGAGACCTGGCTTGAGAGCATCAGACTGATTCAATGGGGAGATGATGTATCTCAGGTGAAACATAATCCCTCTGACAGGGATGAAATAAGTTCTCACAGCAGGTATCTTTCCCTGCTGACTGTGCTCTTTTCCTTTCTGGCTCCAGACCAAGGCTTAACTGACAGGGACATCTTTAGTCAGTCAAAAGCTGGTGGAGAAGGGAGGGTAAACACAATGTTCTGCGGTACAGAATATAAATTTGGCCACTTTGTGTTAGCTGTTCTGTCCATTCTCCCTCCCAGCTTCCCTTGCCTCTCCTCACTGATAGAGTATGGGAAACAGAAGAGCACTTGACTCAGAGTAAGCTCCACTTAGTAACATCAGTGTGTTGTCAACACAATTCTCCTGCTAAATAAAACCCCCAGAACTGTACCAGCTACTAGGAAGAAAATTAACTCCATCCCAGTTGAAACCCGTTGCTGTCTGGGGTTAAACCATGACACTCAGGTGAAACACAATCCCTCTGCCAGGGTTGAAATAAGCTCTCACAGCAGGTACACTTCTCTGCTGACTCTGGTCTTTTCCCTTTTTGGCCCCACACCGCAGCCTACTTGACAGGGACATTTTTAACTGTGTCAATCAAAGTGCAGCAGAGAAGAGAAGGCAAACAGGAAGAGGACAGTGGAAGGGCAAGTTTCAGAGTGACCTGGTGATGGGATAAGGACACAAATCATTGGAGCGTGGGTGAAATGAATGGCTCCAGCAATGAAATGCTCAGGCTTTCAGTGAACACGAGGAGGGGAAAACTGTCTGGCTCCAGGACAATACCTGGCGACTTGTGTAGAGGAAGAGCCCTGGCATTGGCCAATGCATGAGGCTGATGAGAAGTGATCTGGGCAGGTCATTCAGAAAATCTGGTTTGCTGGCCTGAGGAGGACATAATCACCTTGGCCTGATGTTATCTGGGAGGCTGTGTGAGGAGGAGGCAGTGCAATGGGCAGGAAAGCAGGAGCCTCTGGCTCAGAGTCAAGCCTTGGGGTCCCAGTGAGGGCTGATGCTGGTGGGAGGGGGGATTTGAGTCACCTGTGCTGGGGAGGTGTTGGAGTGAGATTGGGCACTGGTTGGGATGTCTGTTTTAAGCTGGCTCAGCTTTATCTATGTCCTTTCTGCTGCTGGGTGCAATAGTTTTCAGGGCTGTTTCTAAGCATGTTGTTTTAATGTGGTTGCTACTTTAATCTGCCTCCCCCAAAATGAATTTTCATAAAAATCTGTAATTTTTAAGAAAAGTTTTAATTTTTATCTGTATGTAAGCTGTTGAAACTAGAGATTAAAATACCATAGACCCTGGCTGGGCAACGGTGGGGCTCTGGACATCACTGTGCAATGAGGTGGTCCCACATCCCACAAGATCCCAAAATGTGGATCTCTGTGGGAGCTAGGCATCTAGCTCCTGATTACTTGAGCTGAAGTGACTTTCCCAAAGGTTGTGGAGCACAGAAAAAGGACTCCAAATCTCCCAACCGATGTTAAAGCACCAAAGCATCTTTTCTCTTCCTTTAGTCTGCATTAACAGGCAACAAACTTGTGGTACAAGTTTGGAACCTTACAAGTGTAAAATCTTGTTCATATTGGTTGGTTTAACACCAAATTTGGCGTCTTTCTAAGTTAATCACAAGAATGTCTTGGTTTATTATTATTTTCAATGACATTCTTATTTTTAGATGGCAACGTCATGAATAGGAGGGACCTGTTGAATAAACAGCTATTGCCTTTTTTTGTGAAGAGATTATTTTGTTGTGCTTGCAAAAATGACTTCTGTTGCCATGTGTTGCCCTTTAAAAGCTAAAGAATAATAAATGAGCAAGAAAAAGCTTCTCAAATCCAGTGCCTTTTTGGAAGGAAAGATCAGGTTTGGTACTGTGTGCATCATTCAATTTTATATTAATTTGGTCTTTTTTTTTATTTTAGTGTAGCTTGATTAGTTCCACATGTTTTCCCCTAAGGATTGGACAGTAAAACTGCTTGTCTGAGTCATCAACTAGATAAATAATTGGCAAATTCAAGGTCTCATCTCCTAAATCATTCCACAGTCGCTTGCGGCCCTGACACAGCTTGGTTGCTTGTGCACTCGAGTCAGCGGTTTAGTCCCCAGCCTGGGCTTTCACTGGCCCTGGGAGACCAACAAACCTCTGATTACAGAGCCTCACATGGGCTTGTCTTGGCACATCTGCTGGAAGAACTCAGGGAGCCGCTGGGATGCTGCGGTCAGCGCTGGCATTTACTGCCGGGGTGGAGGAGCCTGCCTGAAATGGGCACCCTGGAGTGCACACCTGGCAGCTGTGCCACCCCTCTGCATGGGGCTGGGCACATCTCCAGTGTGGAGGTGCTGGGGTGTTCCTTCTCTGTGAGTTTCCCGAGCCCACAGCTCAGGAGGTGCTGACCTGCCATACAAAGGGATGCTACACTGGCCTCTGTGTTAACAGGCTGATCCTGAAATGGGCCATCCCAGTGCCCTTATCTTCTCCAGCTGCAGATATCAGTCTCAGGTCCAGCTGACCTAAATACAACCCCACTCGTGGGTCCTGCAGAGTAGCCCAAGTGGTGAGAAATGAGAAGCACAAATACAGCCTGTGGAGACCATGTGTGAGTGTCAAGAGATTTGAGATGGACATGTACCTGCTGCTGCTCCTGTGGTGGTTGTCTGGTTTCTGAGAGAAGCATGAATCCCTCTACTTGAATAAGAGAGGTGTTGGACTTCTGCTCTTCTGTCCCAGTGGGTTATTTCTGGCTTGGGTTATTTTTTTTTAAGGGGTGCCACTTGTGTCTAGTGGAAATCATATCCAAAGTGTAACCCCACCACACTTGGAGAAGTTGTACTGCTGTCTGGGGAATGTTAAAGAAGCTGAAGTGCATGGTCCCTTGTCTGGATATGTTGTTTTTGTTGGTTTATTTTGGGGGAGGGAGTATGATTGCAGTTTAAAATGAACTAAAGTGCCAAAAGCAGAATGAGAGACAGCTCAGTGGTGATCTCTGAGTTTAAGGAAAAACAGTGTAAATCTGGAACAGGCCCACTGTCTTCAGAGCGGGCTCCAGGCTTCTTAGCAGGAGAGTCACAGTTTCTGCTGAACTGGAAAAATAAAGCAGCCCCAGTGCCTCTCGTGAGAGGTCTTGGCCCCTTGGCTCGAGTCAGGCATGTTTGGAGCAAATCTGATGCCTTGAAAGGGAAGCCACCAAGCCACAAGGAGATCATTGGGGATGCTGGGCATGGGGGATGCAGAGCCCTCCCCTCGCACGGAGGCTGTTGAGGAGTTAAAGGTAAGTGAAGCTGAAGGAGAATGAATGGATTGTGCTTTGCTGGAAAAAAAGGTCATCTTAACACACTGCAATGTGTGATGGTGTTACCTGTGAAAGTTGAATCAGCTCATTGAATTAACTCTGTGTGCATTTGTGTACTGTCCCCAATAGGATTTTAGCTACCTTGACTCTGTGGTGGCAGTTTTGGCCGTGGGCATCCAGAGCCCACTCGAGTCCTCGTTTGATGGGTGCCTGGTTTGGGTGCTGGGTGCAGGCACTGCTGGCAGTGTGGACACCTCGACTGGGGAGGTGACAGATATTGTGGTGATGCTGGGCAGGAACCAGAGCGTTGTCCTCCTCTGCAGTGCCTACATTATCCCAATTAAAACTATGCTGAGGAACCTGATGCGCACCTTCCTGCAGGGACTGACCTCTGGTCTGTGGTGGTCTGCCTTTGGTCCTCTCCTTGCTTCCCTGTTTTTCCAGGAAGCAAATTGCTTGTGCAGCTGAGTGCTTTATTTTGGTAGGTCTTGCTATCTTTTTAATTATTTTAATTATCAAGATTTTGCTGCTTGGGGAATGATTTCCTGAGAGAACACACTGGGGCTGGGGTGGGGAGATCACCCCACCCTTGGGAGTGTCTGGGTGCTCATTGGCCATTCTGTGCAAGAGGAAAAGAGCTGAGCCAGTCCCTTTGATGGATATTTCCCATGCAAATGGTGAACTATACTGGCAAGCTGACTTGGACAGAGCCACCAGGTCTCATTCTCATCCCTGACCATCATCTTACACTTAATACAAGCTTTCTTGCTCCTCCGTGCCCTCTTAACATTTGGATTTGGGTCTAGGTCTAGATTTGCTAGGGAATAGCTCTCTCCTTTGGCTGCTCGGGCCCTTATAGTTCTCCTCTTCCAGTTCAGGAAGAACTGGGCTGGTTCCTGTTCCCCTTGTGGGTCTAGAGTGTCCTTCCATGTACAGTGAATATTTGGTGGTGGAGAAGAGTAAAAAAGCAGCAGAGGACTGGAAGAAGCATTTTGGCAGTCAGTGCAACTGGCTGGCTTGAATTATGTGTTAAAGTTTTGCCAGTTGTCAGTGTGTTGAGCATTTTGCATCATTATAAGATTTTAGGAGTCCCAATGCAGATTTTCTATATTTTGTTTGTAGAGATTTGTGTGGCTTTTCTCTTGTAGAAAGAAAACTTGCCCAGTAATTTGCTGCACACATTTATACTCTTTTTTAAATGTACAGTGGAAACAAGCATCTGAAATCATTCTTCTCCTTCTGACAGCAACATCTGTAAAACCTTAATGCTGGAAGGAGGCAGGAACCAAGAGATTTATAACCCCCTGCTGAAATATTGGAACGACCTTATTTCCCGGCAATTAGCTTTGCTCAAAACATTTTTGTTTCCTATTAGAAGCAATCTACAAACATTTACATTGATGTGTTTAGTAGTTGCTGGCCATCTCTGAATCCAAGCAGGCGAGGCAGGAGGAGAGGGAAGGAACAGGCTTTGTAAACCCTGAGAGTGTTTGTGTTGCACTGTATGTTGTGCATATTGATAGTGGTGAAAACATCCATCATGTTCTGCTCCGGAATGGGAATGACATCCTGTGGGAAAGGGGAGAGGACTGGTGTTTGGCCAAAGCTTCTCTACCACTGCAGCATATCAGGACCAGCTCCAGCACCCTTGCTGGACAGTGGATCTTGATTCAGCTGAAACCCCTGAGAAGCAGAAGGGTGAGGAAGGAGCAGCACCTACACACAAGCTGCTGTAGGAATCAGTGAGGTCAGATGGTGAGGAGTTAGGGTAAGGAGTGTTTGGATGAATGGATCATTCCCCTTCTTCAGTGGATGCATTGATCTACAGCACCTCCTGAGACCTCTCTGAAGCACTGTTCTCATAGCCATCAGAAAGAAGTAGATTTTTGGTTAGGTAGCTGAGTTTGGGTTCTTTGTTGGTATAGTCTGGGGTTTTTTTAAGTTTATTTTTTAGGATATTGAGAGCATGATGCAATGGGATGACACTGAGAATCAGATATTTTAGGTTGAGTTGCAACATGAGGAATGCCTAATGTCTGAATGCATTGCTAGCCTGGGTTTGAAGTGGCAGCAAATACTGTGGCAGCATTGTTTTGTAGGACCAGAGGAAAGAAATGCCTATTTTCTCCTTGGCTTTGAGATCAGGAAGATTAATATGTATCTAGATGAGGTCCTGAGTGGAACTGGAAAAGATGAATTGTTTAATTGTTGAAAAAACGCAGTTTTAGGGATGTTGAAACAAAGTTGAACTTGAAATATTGGGGATGTTTAAGGACAGTGTCTTGTGTCTTTGTTTTGAAATTAATGTGCCTTGAAAATGGAAAGAACAAAAAACCTACAATTTAGGATATTGTTAACTGGCTGTGGGATGTTGCTGTGATGGGCAGCATGGAAGAGAAGATTCTTGGGGAAAGGCCATAGCCCTGCAGGTGATGGATGATCACCCTTGGCATTCCACAGGCTTTTGTTGTCTCTTTGCTTTCTGGAGGTTTCCTTCACCATGAGATATCATTTTAGAAGTTTGCTCCAGGATGGGCAGCAGATGGTGTCAGCTCAGTTTTGCTGAAGTCATGTATGATTCACTCACTTTGGCTGAAAATGAGCTTTTCCTGGCCCAGTTGCTCTCCCAGCTATGCCCCAGTGCCCCATCCCTTATGCTGTGTGGCTGTAACTGTTTTATAACAGTGTTTAGCTGGATACCCAAATGGTCTGGGTTAAAAACCAATCCCTTTTGGAGGTGTGGCAGTGAACTGCAGCCTGGAGCTGCAGGCAATGGGAATGGTAACTTGTCAGTCTGTCTCTGCTTTGGGAGCCAAGGCTTTACATGGTTGTACATGAATATTCAGATGTTCTCTCTCCTTCAATCATCCCGATGGCTAATTGCTTCCTTAGTCATGGATGTGTGGACACAGCTACTTACCAGCAAAGCTAGAGGTAAAGAGGCTCTTTTGACAGCCTTGGGGAGCAAAGGTGTGTGCCCCAAAGAGACAATGGTCACCTGCCCTCTCTCCTGCCCTGGCTGTGGTTCTCAGTGGGGTTTGGGGCACCCCTGCAGCATCTGACTCGTGGAGGGTGAGGGTTGATGTCTCTCTCTGTGGTATCACATCCAAGTCCACCCGGTCCATTACTCTTCATGGATGGCTGAAGTATGAAACTGGAAGCTGAGGACTGGGACATCGAGCCTCCACTGGTGTGTGGAGACACCAGGGGCTGAGATGAGCCCACCTCTCCTGGTTTTTGCCACAGCCTGCCTCAGAGGGAGGGTGCTGCTGTCAGTCATCAACCTGTCTCCCTCCAGGCATTCCTGGCACAAGTCTCTTCAGGTTTGCCTCTTTGTGCACAGTCTGATAATTCCTTCTCTGAGGAGTTTATTTGTCTTTTCTGTTGCTTTTTGAAGGACTGAGGCAACTCCCTGCTCCCCATCCTCCCCTCCTGAGACACAGCCTGAAAAATTACCCTCCTCTTCAGCTGCAGACAGGGTCCCTGGCACATGTCGTGGGCTGTCCTGGACAATCCCTGCCCAGCCAGATCCCTGCACCAGCAGAAAAAACTTATTTAAGGATCAGCTGGAGCAATGCTGTGGCTGAACACCAAAGAGAAATGGTGTTGGTTCCCCCAGAAAAGTTGGCCTGTGGCCAGTTTGTCCCTCTCTGGTAATACTGGGAGAAGATGATGCATTCATCTCACCCGTGGCACCAAGGACACATCCCATGCAAAACTGTTGTGCTTGCAGCTGGCCTGGGACAGCTTCCACATGTTCCCCCTTGAGATGGAGGGTGCCCTGCCTCACTCATCTGCTGGACAAAGAGGCTTTTCAGCAGTGAAGATACCTCAATTCAACTGAGTATTGTAACTGAAGGATGTTGCTCTGTGCTTTGGGGGTTATTTTGTGCCAGAAACTGTCACACAGTGTGTGGGAAAGTCCCCTTTCCCTTTTCCTGAAGGACAGGTTTCTTTTCACCTCCCAGCTGCAGGCAGACTCAGCACACAGATTTATTTGAGGCCAGGGATGTGTGTGTGCATGTGTTTATTTTATTTTTTTTTAAAGAACAATGTTGTGGCGGCCGACAGCTAATCCTAAATTTGGGATACCTGACATGGCAATGAGAAAACAAACCTTCATGCACTTAAAATGAGTGACAGGCCAAGTTTGGCCCCAGCAACCTTCAGAACTGGTTTGACCTTGCAACCAGATCTCCTGGGCTGACTGACAGCTTTTTACAGCCACATTAGGGCTGAGCTGACCTTGTTTATCTGGGGATTCACCTGGGAGACAGCAGACATGTCCAGGGATATTAAGTCTCAAGCTGAAAATGTTTGCTCAGGTATTAGGGGGAGAGTTAATTTAGCCTGAATACCTCCTATGTGGCACCAGGCACTGCTCCCAGGGACGCTGTGCCCCTCGGCCGATGACAGTTGGTTTAGGCTTTCTTTGGAAACTGGAGTCTCCTTGGAGGGGAGCAATGCAGAGCCCTCCAACTCACTCTGAATTTCCCTTCACATGTAGTATTTTGGGGGTTTTGGTAGGGTGAAGGAGCAGGTTGATTTTCCTGCAAAGGGGTCTTGCTGCTGGCACCAGAAGTGTGTTGCGCTCACTTTTGTTTATAAAATATAACACGTGGTTGGCAACCTCTTTACCTGATACCCACCAGGTTGTTCTTCCCATGCAGGGGGATGTACCTCCCCTGCTGCAGTGGCTCAGGAAAAGGCTATTTCCTTACCATTTTCCCTGGTATCACCCCCTGTATTTCTTCTGCTCATGTTTCACCTCAGCCCTCCCTCTCCCCTCACACATGCCTGTTTGGGAAAGTTGGGGTAATTGTTTGCTCACTGTATTGCTTGTTTTCACCTTGGCATTGGATTTTTGGGCCCCAGCCAGGGTGAGAAGTTAAAATGTCTGTCTGGTGTGAGAGAGACAACCTTGTCAGGCTTCCCACAGAAGCAGCAGAAGCTGGAATCTCCAGGGAGGAAGGCTTTAAACCAGCTTTCTCTGCAGTTTGTGGAGGCACGGCAAGGGATTCTTTCCTTTTACTGTCATAGTTTCACAAAAATTTTGAGACTGAATAGGACAACTTGAAATCTCTCGTTATAGGCTTGACTTCATTCAAATATCACATGATGTGCTGAAGAATAAAGTTAGCTCCTGCTCTGCTAAGAGACAACCAGCAGCCAGCCACAGAGCCTCCTGCCTGTGTGTCAGACAGAGCTGTGTCCCTTTCTCTGCATCGTTTCTGTCTAACTCAGGATCTTGGGCCCTCAAGGAGCCTCTCCTGAGGTCCCCAAAGCCCCCATGGTCACAGACACTGCCCAGATAGAGAAGGGAGGAAGGCACAGATGAAAAGCTCCCAAGGAGGAGTAGGAGGTGGTGCTGCATCCCACAATTGGAGAAACAGCAAAAAGCTCACTGGGTTATGCAAGTGCCTCAAATCCTGAATATTTGTTTCTCTTTCTGACCCATCCTACTTTGCCTTCCTCTATGTCAAGGTCTGGCAGGTCTCTAAAGACAGCAAGTCCATGTGGGCAGGAAAAGCCCTTTGTACCAGCCTGGGTAGGATGTCCATACTAACTGGTGTTCCTGCACATTGATCCTGGGAGCTAGTGGGGAACATAAGCTGAAAGTGCCCTCTGGGTTTGTGGATCCTCAGCACAGCATGGACACTGCTGCTGGTCCCTGCTGAACAGGTCCACCCTCAGAAATGAATCCAGCAAAGAGAGGAAATGCTGAAGCAGTTTGGCCTGGAGGGCTGGAAATGCAGCTGCTGCAGCGTGAAGCCTCCCTGTGCTGGGGGAGGCTGGGATCCTGCTGCTGAGCTATTTATTTAAGAAAAAAAATATTATCATTTCAGGCGTTGGCAGCATGGGGTGTATCAGCCATTGTATCAAAGATGTGGTTTTAATGCACTTTCCTGCGCTTAAATGCTATTTGCCTTCTCCTTCAGGCAATTGAATTTAAGAAAACTCTGGTTGCCCAGGTTTTGTTGAACAAATTGGCCCCTGCACACACAATTCCCAGGAGGAGCCAGCTCTGCAGAAACTCTGGGAGCTGTCACTTCAGTGCATGGCTGGGATGGGCTGAACGGATTACCCAGCTCTGCATCGTCTGCTCTTTTATCTGTCTCAAAGCAGTGGGAAGCCAGGAATAACCCCTCGGGGTTCCTCTGAGCCCGGCGCTTTCTGGAGCCCGGGGTCAGATGACTGTTATTGTAGCTAAAGGTGTTTAACCCCAATTGATTTTGACAAGCCCTATTAGCGAATCCCACAATTACTTATTGGGTTTGGAGAGGAACTCTGTCGATTTAAGGCTGGATGCTCTAACCTGAGTGCTGCTGACAGGGTGCCATAGGTACTAAAGCTGTTTCTGTAGGAATCGATGGAAAACCTCCCTGTCAATCTTTGGGGATGAATTTTGTCCCTTTCCCAGGACCCAGCAGCTCTCAGGGGTGTCAGAGTCAGCCCTGGAAAACAACAGGTTGGAATAAGATGTATGAAGCCTCCTACTCTGCAAAATACAGAGCATCCCTGGGTTGGGCTTAAAGCCCAGGTGACTTGTGTGCAGCACAGCTGCCTGCACCCCAGCCCTGGGGAATGGGGCAGGAGCCGTGGGACCTGGTGCAAAGCAGGGGACAGTCCCTGGAAAACTGCCCAAAACAGGCTGAGGGATTTTGCTGCTCCCCTTCAGAACTGATCCAACTGGGTCCTGGCTCATGGAGAAGGGGGCCAAAGGTGTCTGGTACCAGTGGCTGTGTGAGCAGAGGGACATTGCTCAGCATCTTTGCATGCTCAGAACCAATGTTTATCCCGTGGGATTCAGTTCAGTTCCTCAAAGCCCCGCAGGCTGGAGCCACTGCTGGGCAGGCAGAGAAACTGCATGGAGACTTGTGCCTGCAAGAAATATCAAGCGATGAGTTCTCTGAGGCTCATATCCCAAAGACGCCTGAGATAATTTGGATGTGAATGGGAGTTATGTGACTAAGTAATCTCAGAGGATCTGGGCTTAACAGCATTACTGATTTTTTTTTTTTCTGTAATAGTGCAGCAACTGGGGAAATAAAAGCATGATCTAAGGAAGGAAACCACTGCATTAATCCAATATTTTAATGAAGCACTGTGCTGTGTTGCTCCGCAGGTCGGGGGTAGGTGTTTGTAGGTGGCAGGCAGCAGCCTGCTCATCACCCATCCCGGGGCAGAGAAGTGTGCCCGTCACACACGCCAATGCAGTTCAGCCCAAAAATTGCTTTTGGGCAGCAGAGCCAGCAGCCTCTTGGAAGCCCTGCAAGTTTCACACTTGCTTTTGCTCCTTGGTTTCTTGGGGAGAGGAGTCACCCGCTCAGGGACAACAAAGCGCCGGCATCGCCTGCCCGGCCGGGGCTGCCGTGAGACCGTGCCGGGTCCGCCGGGAGGTTTTGTAACAAACACCTTGTAAAACGCAAATATTTGAATAGCGACGTTCACGGCTAATGTGCCAGGTCAAGGAACTGCTGGTTATATTTTTTGCTGGTCGTTTGAAACCTAAGGGTGAATTTAAGGATTTTCCAGAGACAAAAGCATTGAATACACTATTTACATACTCATCTCGCAGTTAATGGACGGGATTATGAGCCATTTATTTAACAAAGAGACCCTAGTTAATCAGCAGTCTATTTATTGTTTCTTCATCATTTGGCAGTAATTCGTAACCATGTCTTGTTTTTCATTATGGGCACAATTGCACTAAGTGTGCTTGTTCCCCATGTACCATTTCTGACATTTATTTTCACTTTGAAAACTGCTCATATTCTTCCAAATAAAGTACCATATAAATGGAAAATATTTATTTCAGATGATTGCTTTCAAAAGAACCAGTTCCTTGCTCTGTTTTGGGTTATTAAATGATTTTGTTTTATTGCAGGCTTTTTTAGCTCAGCCTGCAGAAACTTGGGCAACAGAGGAGGTTGCTGTCGGTGTTGGAAAGCACATGGGGTCAACTTTGGTCATCGATGTCCTGTGTAACCTGGGTCAAGTCACTGAATGCCTAAAGGTAAGGAGGATTTTTATGCTGATTTGGGGGGATTATTGGTTTTCTGGCAACATGTCTCTGGTCTCTCTGCCTACCTGTGAGGTGTGAAGAAAGGCTGAAGGAGCTGTGCTGCTCCAAGTCTCACCAGCCTGCTCTTGACTCTGGCGAGGTCCAAGCCTTACCAAAGGGACTCCAGACTAGACCTTGTTGACCTCCATCACAGGAGATCTCAACCCCAACCTGCTTGGCTGGCACTGTGGCTTTCACCTGGAGATCCTGATCCACTGAGGTGCTTTTATCCCTCCTCAGGCACAGAAGCCATTCCTCCTTCTCCAGCTGCTTGTCTGATCCCAAGACTCTTGATTTACAGTTGTGTCAAGAGAATGGGGCTTTGCCTGCTCCCACTGACAGGGAGAGGGGCAGCAGTATGGCCAGGGAGTCATTCCTGGGGTGCTCAGTGCCAGCTTGAACCAGGCCATTAGTGACCTGCAAAGCCCTGTCCCAAGTATTATCTCTTGTCCCACCAAGATCAGTGTTCAGGGGAATGATGGTATCAATGAGAAAACGCTTGGTGATGGCTGGGACAGAAACAAATTACTTTCCCACTAGGAAAAGGTCATCTGTGAAATTTCATGGACAGTTCCCCCCACTTGTTAAACACCCCCTTTGCTTGGCTTTCTTTTTTTTAAATTTTATTATTATTATTTTTTATGTGTGTAATTGCGTGTCAGACCAAGTGCACTCAGAATGTGAGCAGGGTCTGATACAAGGAGGGTGAAATGAGATAATCCATGTTTTCATCATCCATAGGCCTCTCTTTTCACGGGCCGTGGGCCGTACTTTATTAGGCTGAGCAGCTCTGGGCCTGCAAGAAAGAGGAGCCCTTTCTCATCCCGATGAGAATAGTGCAGTGAATGGATTCCAAGTGTTTACTCAGCATTTGTCTCGTGGTTTATCAAAGGAATGAGGAGGAGGTGCCGACAGACCTTTTGTCCTGCTGATGTGTTATGACAATGTTCCATGAATATGCAGAATGGCAGAAGGGATTAGAGCCAGTACAATTCCCCTCCGGCGCTTTTTTTTTCTTTTTCTGCCTTTTTTTTTTTTTTTGCCTGGGATGTTCAGGGGTTTAAGAGTGACCTGCTCACAGTCAGGGCACTAAACATCAGATTTTCCTGCAGATAGGGGTGTAAAAATCCCACACTTGTCTAAAGCTGTTAGCATCTGACTTGAAGGTTGGGCTGTCTTAGTCACTCGCTGCTCTTTATGAAATTTTGGCTGGCAGGAACTGCCTGGCTGAAAGCTTTGTGTTTTGGGAGACATGGAGATATTGGGGCATAATTTAAACTTGAGTCAATCAGTGACACGTGAAGCCCAGGGCCAGTGGGGATGTGACCGCTGCCCCTGTTCTGCTGCTGTTGGTGTGGGCTGGCAGTGGCACCTCGGTGTTTTCCTGCTGCTTCCCAGAGTTCTGGTCTAGCAGCTGGGGTGTGATTCAGTAAAGGGTGCTGACACCAGGCATCTTCATGTGCTGTTTTAGATGGACAGGTTCATGAGTTAACCCTTGTACACCCCTCTGAGGCAGGTGATGAGCATTATCTCTGTTTTCAGTATGGGGACACTGCAGTGGGATGGTGGGAGCAGATGCATCGTTCCACAGGTGTAAATCCAACCTTTTGTGTCACTGACCCCCCATCTCAAGGCAACTCTGCTGAGCCATGGCCAGCAGCTGTCAGCTGGTAGTGTGTTTTTATGTGTTATTGTGCAAAGATGTCCCATACGAGAAATTGTTTTCCATTGGTTTCCTACATCTGAGGATTCTTTTCCTGCCCTGCTGCTTAAATGGGGGGGAACCTCCACAGACACATGAGGGGAATGATGACTTTGTGTCTGTGTTGGGTCTTACCCTGGGAAGAAGGGTGTTGGATGTGCTTAACACTGGTCTGATTCTTCTGCCATCCAAGCCAACAGACCAAAGCACTGCTGGGAGCTGTTAAATCCCCCTGAAATCTCCTCTGTCCCAACCAGCCTGTTCCACCACTGTTATATACGTGTATACTGATTGTCTTTGCTTTCTAGCATATCCTGCCTTTCTGTTTGGGATTTTGGTTGCTCTGTGGAGTGTCTGAAAGACACTTGGTCTGAGTCAGAAGAGAGGTGGGACGTAATTTGTTCTCATCAAGCTCATGGGAATCACTCTGATGACCATATCTGCTGTGGGGACATCCAGGGAAGGCTGTTGCATGAGGGGAGAAATTGCTGCCATATCCTCCTTGGCAGGGAGGATACGACAAGGATCCCTTGGCAGGGACATTTGTGCAGTGATGCTCTGAAGATGGTCAAGGACACCAGGCTGCTCTGTCCCTGCCCCCAAGGAATGAGTGCTGTGCAGGGCTGAGGTCTGGATCCTGCGTAGAGCGTCCCATGGCAGGCTTAGCCTGGGGCCATTGCTGCCACGGATTTTCCCTGGAATGGGTAGAAATGGGGGAGTTTCTTCGCAAGCATCAACCTGAACAAGGCCTGTGAGACCCTCTGGGGCATCGAGTTTGTTTGCAGAACGAGGTGCTTGCTGAGCAGGGGGTTGGCAGGCTTGTAATTTGAGTGTATTTTGGGGAAACAGTGAAGAGGCAGAGCCTCCTTGCAAGTCCTGGCACTGGCTGTGCAGAGGTACCTCCTGCTGTTGTGGCATGTTTATTCTCTCCACCCACCCGGGAACACCAGCAATAATTAGGTTAATGGATTTTGATGCAGTGATCCCAAGCCCAGCTCTTGGCTGGTGGCCCCATGACAGCAGCTGACAATGGCTCCTGCTGACAGAGGGTGTGTGCTGAGATTTGCTCCCTGGGGAGGTTCTTGGTTGATCTTGGCTTTGGAGGAAAACTGACTTCCTAACTCCAGAGGCCAAGGACAGTTGTACAGCCAGCAGTGACATCCCTTCTGTGGGGTCTGCTCAGCACTGGGATGTGTTCCTGGCAGCTGATGATGGGGGACCCAAGGCACCTCAGGCTTAGTTCTTAGGCCAGCCAAATTCTTGAGATTGGGTTAACAAGCAAAAAGCATTTTATCCCATCTGCCAGCTCACACCACCACCAGTAACACAGGGTCTCCCTTTGACCTCTGGGGGTGTGCATAAAAGGCCACAACTTTCATGTTGTCCTTTGCAGTCCAGACTCCTCAGTTGTGTGAGGAGTAAAGAAACCAAAACCATTAAATGGGAATAAATCCTTCCCACTCTATCTGTGATGACAGCACAAGGGTTGGCAGCCCTGGGAAGGAGGCCAACCTTGGTCCCACAGGACATTTGTAGCACAGACACCCCACTGTTGAAAGGCCTTCCATTCTCAGCTCAGACTCTTTTTGCTGGAAAAATGATGACCAGATCCTGGTTTTTTAATCTCTCTTGACCCATGCCCAGGTTTCCTGTGTCTCCCTCCGCCTCAGTTTCCCTCCCTGCATGGTGGGGAACAAGCTGCCCCTTTTTGATCTTTTACGTCTATAAAGATTTGCCATGCCTGCTGAGAGAGACACAAGGCAGGAAAAATTGTACAAAGGTTGTACACTCCAACTTTGGTGTAAAGAAAATGGATAATAAGCTGTGCTCTGATCACCGTCCAAAGAAGAGTGTGCAGTGCAGCAAACTGACAGGCAAAGGGAGCAGCTGATGCTAAATTTTGTCTCCTGATTTGTCCTGGGCCTGCATAAATCTGTATCAGCATCTGTATCTGCCCCTGTTACCACCAGAAGACCTTCAGCTGTCATTTTCTAGTTGATGAATTCATGTTATTTTGGAGAGGATTTCTTCCCATAGCACTGACAGATGACACCTTCCTCCCAGCCTGTCCGCCATCATGAAGCTCTGCTCAAGTATTTAATTCAACATTTATTCTGCCAGAACAAAGCATCATCTTGGTCATCTCTGGGAGAGAAATCCCTCCCTTCCCCTGACATCTCAGGTCTCAGTTGTACATCACAGATGGCCTCTTCCCACTCCCACCACTCACCCTTCTCCTCAAACCCATCCAAGGGAGCAGGCAGAGAAAAGGATGAGAAATACTGAAGTTCTCACTGTAGTGGAAAAATAAACATCTTCTACTCCTTTACCACAGGTTTTTCATTCAGAAAACTTGCCCAGAGACTGTTTATTCACCCATCGTATGCAAAAGCTAAATTATGAATGTTAAGCCATTAGTTCCATCCTACAGAATCATGATAAAAATGTTTTTCATGCAATTAACCCCTAAATGTATGCAATATATGCCATGTAACTCAAATAACACTGTGAATGTGGGAAAAGCTTCTGAAGATGCCAATTAGATGCATCTTCAAAGTCTGTGAGTAAGATTCTTGATTCCATCAGAGTGTATTTGTGTGGTGGTGCCAATGATGTCGCTGGCTTGCTGTTTTGCTCCACATGAGTCAGTCCTTTATGCTCCATTTGCATTTAGAAATGGGAAAAATACTTTCTAACCTTTCCCAAGGCCATACTGTGTTGGACACTTTTAAAGAAATTATGTTGACATGATGGAGTCTCCCATCCTTACTCACGGGCCCTCTTTGAGGCTGAGATACTGCAAAGGGCAGAGCTTTCCTTCCTGCTCAGCTGGTAAGGGAACCTCAGTGTCTGTTTTTGCACTTATCCTCAGGATCCAAGCCAGGTTTCAAGTCCAAATCCATCTCCCTCATTGGTTATACTCAGGGTGGCTCTACTAGATGGAGTTGGCCTCATTGCTGATCTGCTACACGGACTCCAAGACCATCACTTGGATGCTGCTGCCTCCCTGCATCAAACACTGCCTGTGATACGGAGATTCCCATCTCAGCTGGAGGATTCCACTGTCCACAGCATGTCAGAAGTGGCAGATGGAAATGAATTAGCTGAATCTCTGTGGAGCCCCAAAACAAAGAAAGGCCTGTGTTGGTCCTCCCAGTCCCAAGCAGCATGAGGCAGGTTTTGGCTAGGAGCAATATGGGATAAATGCTGTGATTCATACTTGTCCAGTCTGATTTGAGTCTGAATCATCTCTCTTGCCTTGTCATGAGGAAATGATGTGATGAACATCAGCCTGTGGCTGGAGACCCTTTTCCTGCACCACAGGCACTTTGAACACACTAGCCTAGAGAGGTGCAGAGAGCAACACACGGGTTAGGAGTGAGGAACTCTGCTCTTCTTCCCCTCCAGATCACCATCTTGTGCCTTCACCTCTGTGTCCTGCTCCATCCCTACCATCTTGGGAGACCCTATTTCCTCCATTCACCTGGTCCCGCCAGCTTATGGGGTGCATGCTTTACCTGCCCTAGTAGGAGGCGATTCCCAGAGGTGCCTGGCTGGGCTGGGGGGATTAGAGAATCTTTGTTTCAAAAGCATTTTAAGGGGTGAGAAGAAAAACAAACCTGCAGGTTGGGCTGCAGACAGATCAGGCTGAGGGTACAACACAGGAGGGAAATTTTTCATGATGGAGGTATGCTCCTGGCCTGAGGGGAGGGAAAAGGCTACTGTGGTTAGACTGAGTGAAATCACTGCTGGCAGGAGCATTAAACAGAGGGGAAGGAGAGTGGAGTAGTGAGGTGGGATTTTAACCATCTGCCTGTGCTTGCAGCTGATTGGTCTGGTAGTTTTAAGGGAGGAGCAAAATGACAAGGAAGAGGGAAAGCTTTGCAGTGAAGTCCTTTCCTGGGAGCACTGTGGGGTAGCTGGGCATCATTTCCTTGATTTCATTGACAAACCCAAGCCTCAGCAGGCCTGGGGGGCTGGCTGCAGCCATGGTGGAGACAGGGTCTGGGCAGCAGAACAGCCTTTCACAGGGCAGCTAGAAAGCACTGGGAAGAGACAGAGCTTCCCAGCATAGGGAAGGCTTGGGATAATGTACGGGATCAGGGGGAGGGAAATAGTGTGGCAATGCATGAAACACTCCTGCTGCAGTGTGCCTGTCCAGGATAAGTTTTCCTGACAGTTTCTGTCCATTCTTGTGATTCTCAGATGGATTTGTAGTGGCTTCAGGCACACCCACTGCCTATTTCTATGGTGAAAGCATCAAATTTCTGGGGATGGGGTAGAGCCAGCCCTTTAGAGTGACCCTGCAGGGCACTGAGCTTTAACCAAGTACCTGGCATCCTCTAAACAAAATCTGGGAAACGTGGTCAGTGGGCCATCAGCACTTTGTTGGGAAGGGACCATTTTCAAAGGAGAACTGGAGGTAGTTGCAAAGCAGGAGACCATGGTGTCCTGTGAATATCTGCTCTTGCAGGTGCTGCCCTCATAACTTTGTGGGATGGTCTCTTCTGCTTCTTCTGGGTGTTGCAAAGAATGAATCCTTCCAGGACAGAACGTCAGAGAGCAGTCAAGGTTGTGCCCTGCTTGAAACAGCAGATTGGTAGGGCAGGTTCAGCAAGAGGGGTTTTTGGACTAGTGCTGTGGTTGTATTACAATGATGTAACAGCCCCTTTGGGTTTCTGGATTATTTAATATTGCTTTATAACCCTAAATATTTAAATATTCTTTACTAAGCCCATTCAAGACCCACACTTTTCTCAGTGTGCTGAAGCCACCAGGCAGGACAGCTGAGACATGAGGGTGAGGCACCAGCTCAGCCTGGCCCTTGTGCTTGGCCTTTTCTTAGGCCTGGGTTCTGGCCACGAGGTACAGATATGGGGCAGGAATTTGGGGAGTGTTTTGTTGCAGGAAAAGGGAAAATGAAATATTTATTCACCCCAAATACTGAAGTTTGTCTTAAGCTAAAAAAGCAACGAAGTTCATAGAAGTGAAGTCTTCAAAGCTCCATACCAAAATTTGGCCCCTTGGCTTTCAGCAGCTCAAGTTGCTTGAATCTTTTTTGTCTTCTTTAAAATTTAAACAAAAATATGCCTCTGTTAGGAATGTTATTTTTTTGAAACAGACAACAACGAAAAAAAGCAAGTTGGGGTTTTTTTTCTCCCATCTCTGTTGTTTCTATAGGAATAAAAGAAAACTTAATATTATATTAGAATTAATTTAGGAAAGAAAATCTGGACTGGTTGTAGTAAAAATAAAAACCAAAACTTGACTACAAAGGTGAAGAATAGTTTACAAGTTTCTTTCGTTAGGACTTTCCCCCTGATGTTCCACAGTTTTTGTAAATGCTTTACCTATACTTTTTGTGAAGAAATTATTTTGTCTAGACCTTACTGCCTCCAACTCAGAGAGTTTGTTCTCAGGAAGAATTTATTTGCTTTGGTTATCAGTTTCCTGCATCTTGAAGAAATGGAACAGCTCAGGAAGGGTGTTTAATTGTGGCTCCTTTGACCCCAGTCATTGCTTGATGTCCTGGGCTGGTCCTTTTGTGGTTGCTGGTCCTGTAGCTGGGCACTGTGGTGGCCCCACTCCTGCACATGTGCTGGCTGTGGCCACAAGACACAGAGTGGACACTCCAGCTCTGCTGTTTTGCTCTCTTTGCTGTTTTTCATCAGCTGTTCCCCTGCTGAGAGGGGGTATCCCATGAGGAAAATGTCCCAGGAGTAAAGGATTTCTCTCTCACACAAACAACATCCCCCAAGCCACAATCACCTCATGCAAATGTGCTGAGCTCTTATGTGGCTCTCCTTGGTGGTGCCAAGAAACAGGACAAGAGGCCATGGGCAGAAACTGATGGACAGGAAGTTTTATCTGATTGTAAGGAAGAACTTTACTGTGTGGGTGACTGAGCACTGGAATAGGTTGCCTCGAGAGGCTGTGGAGTCTCCCTCACTGGAGATATTCAACAACTGTCTGGATGTAACCCTGTTCTCTGGCATGACCCTGCTTGGGAAGGGAGGTGGGACCAGGAGCCACTGTGGCCCCTTCCAACCTGAACCATCTGTGATTCTGTGGGGAATGTGATTCACCTTCTGCTGGCAGAGCCTTCCCATTGCACTGAGTAGCTGTGGTGGGAGGATCTCTCAAGATTCTTCTGCAGGCCTCCATCTGGGAGTTTGAACACGGATGGATTCGGACAGGGATATGCAGAAAATGGGAATGGGTATGAGTGTTATGTCAGAGCCATGGTGCTCCTACAGCTTTCAGCCAAGGAAGTGCCTGAGTGTTTGGGTGTTGGTAAGTGATGGGGAAGTTCAGGGCCACCCTAAGAGCACCAGTGGCAGGTCTTGTGTCAGAGAAACATCCCCAGAGGCCCCTGCTGGCTCTGAGGCTGGAGGATGCTTTGGACTGCTCACTGTGGAAGCTCTTGGGAGAGGAACCAGAGAAGTCCTTGCTCTCAGGGCTCCCACTCCCTCTTTTTCCTTGCATATCCCAGGGGGACTGAGGAACAAATGACTGCTTCACAGCTAAGGGGAGGGCTCTGGAAACAGGGATGCCCCAAATGCAGTTGTGCCTGATGCAGACATCTAGGCTACAGTTTTACTCAGGACAGGACAAAATTGCTGGTCTCTCAGCATGGCTGCATTAAAGATCATGAACCTCCCACCCAGTTACCCCCACATGCTTTAGCAGAAGAGTCTTTTGTTTTGGGGCAAGAAAATGCACATTTTTCTAACCGGTGTGATTGCAAAGAGTAGCTTGGAAGAGCAGCCTGGATGCATGGGGGGCTTAAAACAGAACTTGCTGAGAGTGCACAGCTCTGTTCTTCTGCATGAAGCAAACTCACCTGTGCTGTAAAGTTATTTTTGTATGCAATATTTCTAGAGGATGCTGCAGCTTCAGTGCAAAACTGTTCAGGAGCTGGAGGTAAAAGAGGTTGAAATCACTGTGTACTCAGTTGGGATGAACTGATGCAGAAGGACACAGATGCTGGCAAAACTTACCCTTGCTTAGTAAATGTGATTTATTCCCTTCTCATCACCTCATTTTAAAGAGAGTTCCAGATTGCATTTGTTTGGTAGCCATCTTTATTATTGTCTTCCACCTTTTAATAATAGATCTGCGCCAAGAGCGCCCTGAGTGAGAAAGCATATGTGGGAATCAGTCTGTGTGTTCTGGCCTTCCTTACTCCATGGTAATACACAGATTGTTTCCTGCCTGTGTGCTCCTGCCAACCTCTGGCCTGCTGTTTTATCTGTCTCTCAAAGCTGTTTTGACATCTGGGTCTTAACCCACTGAAGTTGAGAGCAGTTTGAATGGTCCCATCAGCTTTAAAGTAACTACTCACCAGCTGGAGTCTGAGCCAGCCCAGAGCCTGAGACGCAGCCAGGGCTTCTCCCACTGTGAGTAAAATGACATCAGATCAGGGCTCGGGACTATAAACACTTAAAGCAGTTGGGTCTTCATAGCCCATTGTCCAGATGAGATGTCTCTGCCTTTGCTAGGTCTGATCTCAGGTGCAGGCAGCTCCAGATCCAGCCATGCTGTTGGGTTTTCTTTTCCAACTTCTTTTCTGTTGTTTGGACTAATT